>WFKH01007768.1:7592087-7631862 GCA_016163765.1 Magallana hongkongensis | reverse complement strand
TTTTGGTTGAATTGGTTGTAAGCTTAGATGTTGAATGACCGATCGGGAGACGGAGAGGATCGCAAAATTATTTTACCGATGAGTTTCAAGCAAAACTTCCAGCTGATGTGACAGTTTGAAATAAATCCAAGATGGCGGTGATGGGTACCTTGTGTATTATTAGATACTGTATAGGGTATTTATTTTTATTATGAGAAAAATATATAACGTCAGGTGCCTGTGTTACCGGTATATAAATATCAGTCCAAATGTTACAATTGATACACCTTGTATCCAAGTTAAATGAATATGTTGTGTCATGTACAAGTATCAGGCAGGGGACTGTACAATTATCTCATATTTCTGCCCCCTCATGTTTCAGTAACCACTCCTTGATTTTGTTTTTCTGGCCTCCACTGTAATTGCCCACTTTCCCTCCACTCTGTATTACTCTGTGACAAGGCATGATGAGAGAGATCTGGTTGTTCCTCATAGCGAGTCCCACAGCACGACAAGCCCGAGCATTACCGCACATACTGGCCAGGGAACCATAGGAAATCAATTGACCAAATGTTACTTTATTCTGCAGTGTCTTACAGACTGTCTCTGTAAATGTTCCTGTTAATTAACAAAAAGAAAAATGCTGCTTATCGGCATATTCCAAGATGCAAGCCATATTTTTGACAAGGGTAAGAAAACATTAAGAACTAAGCTTGCATTAATTTTCATCCCACCCCAGGTGTTGCCTACCAGTATATTTCAAGATAAATATCTTGGATTTTGTTTATCCTGCAAGAATTTTAATTTGACCTTCAAAACAAGCTATTTTCAACAAATCAGTTGTGGCAGAAACAATGCAATGTAGGACACATCTCGATGCCTTTGAACATTGCACAATGCTATATTTCATCATTGATCATTCACAGCATCAGTTCAGTGGGTTACTTTTTTTCAGTCAATGCAACCAGCAGTTGCAGAATAAAATCAAATATTACTTCCAAATAGGTGATGGGCAATCTACCGGTACATGTATTCACCAGATTTCATTTAAGGAAGTGTGTTTGTTTTTACAAACTGGTGAGAATTACCTGTCTGGTAAACAGAGGAACACACAGGTGGAGTAGAATTCAAGTCTGATTTGTCTGCAGCAAAATAGTGTTGAAGCCATTGCACACAGAGGACAGCAGGCTTATATGTATAGCCATTGTCTTGATACATCTGAGACTTCACAGTTACCATTGTTCTGGAAAATAACAATCATGACACTTTATTCCCCAAATATAGTTATATAATATATTAGTTACAAGAGTATGCCTATATACAGGTGCAGTGACGCCTGATCTCTGATACATGTCATTAGTATTGAACTTTTGTGACAATGGCCAATGACTGAATGGTAATGGAATTCAGTCAGTAAAAATAAGCTTAAGAAGACTATCTATGATAGACACTTGCAGCTTATTGTTGCACAGTCTCGATGTGGTTCCACTTCACCTTGGCTTTAAACTCAGACAATTGCTTATCTTCTGATACACTTCACAAAAGTTTGGAATAAGCTATGAACATATCCACTACATGTAGGTGGAACTAAAGTTATGAGGTGCATTTTTTTAAATTTCTTTAATAACTGCAGCACAACAAAACATAGGTAATCACAGATTACAAATACTATATAAGACGAGGCATCACCCTTATGAGGCATCACCTTTATGAGACCACCTTTATCATATTATATGAAAATCATGGTTAATGATCTTGGATATTCATGGATACTGTTTTGACACAATATATATCATATATCATATGTTAAAAAATTGTATGATAATCATATGTTCATTTCTTATGGTATTATAAGATACAATGTTTATCAATAAAATAATATAAAATATGATATTGCATCCTATGATACTTACAATATATATCATATAATACAATACTGTAATAAATTATGATGCAATATGATATTGTAACATATGATATGACATTGTTTTGTGTTATACATTATTGTATTTGATCACATAATACAAAATCATAATATATAATAAATAATAAAATATAGTATTATATGATACAATAACATATCACATAATACATTACAATATTGTAACATATGATATTATACTGTATAATATAGTATGATATTGTATTGTATGATATAGTATGATATTTGATACATATGATGATATTGTATCATATGATACAATATAATTTGATACAACATTTTATCAAATCATATGATACAATATCATGTGATATAGTAATATATTATATAATACAATATTATATTATATAATATCTTATCATATGATACAATATTATATATTATAATATCATATTATACAATTTCATGTGATTTAATAATATATAAACGAATATCATATGATACAATATTGTATCATATTGTACGATATCATATATTATACAATATCATATCATATGATACAATATTATACATTGCAATATCATATGAAACAATATCATATGATAAAATAATATATAATACAATATCATATTATACAATATTGTATCATAATATACAATACTATACATATCAATATCATAATACAATATCATATTATAATGTACAAAAAAATTGGTACAATATCATATCATATCATATAACTTTTTACAATATAATATATGATATAATATTGTATCATATAAAACAATAGTGTATTATATCATACAATACTATATCATAGGAATCATGTTATATCATTTAACAACAAACACATCTATCAAGCAGGTTTGAGTGAGGTAGGAGATTTTTTTAGCATCCTTGATAATGGAGATCAGGCTTTGCATCGGAAGCTACCTCTGCGATTCATTTATATAACAGTTAAATCAACTATGCAAGTTTGAAATAGTACTATTATCTATAAAACATGTGACCTGTTCCAAAATAACAAAACCTCATCCAGCATCCGAAACCTATGGTTCAGATTCAGCATTCAAGCCTGTCAGGTGCATCAGTATTATAAGACGCATCATCCATGCAAGTTTGGTAAAGTTAGGACCAGTAATAGCTAAGATATAATCATCAGAGGGCACCTGCTCCAAAAACTTTAACCAGCTCTAAAAACCTTAACTTCCTCCAGCATCCGAAACCTATGGCTCAGATTTAGCATTCATGCCTGTCAGGTGCATCAGTATCATAACACGCACCATCCATGCAAGTTTGGTGAAGTTAGGACCAGTAATAACTAAGATATATTTTTTAGCATCCTTGATAATGGAGATCAGGCTCTGCATCTGAAGCTACCTCTACAATTCATTCATATTATAGTTAAATCAACTATGCAAGTTTGAAATAGTACTATTATCTATCAAACATGTGACCTGTTCCAAAAAACTAAACCTCATCCAGCATCCGAAACCTATGGCTCAGATTCAACATTCAAGCCTGTCAGGTGCATCAGTATCATAAGACGCATCATCCATGGAAGTTTGGTGAAGTTAGGTCCAGTAATAAATAAGATATAATCATCAGAGGGCACCTGCTCCAAAAACTTTAACCAGCTCCAAAAACCTTAACCTCCTCCAGCATCCGAAACCTATGGCTCAGATTCAGCATTCAAGCCTTTCAGGTGCATCAGTATCATAAGACGCACCATCCATGCAAGTTTGGTGAAGTTAGGACCAGTAATTACTAAGATATAATCATCAGAGGGCACCTGCTCCAAAAACTTTAACCAGCTCCAAAAACCTTAACCTCCTCCAGCATACGAAATCTATAACTCTGATTCAGCATTCAAGCCTGTCAGGTGCATCAGTATCATAAGACGCACCATCCATGCAAGTTTGGTGAAGATAGGACAGTAATAACTAAGATATAATCATCAGAGGGCACCTGCTCCAAAAACCTCAACCTCCTCCAGCATCTGAAATTCATGGCCAAGATTCAGCCTCCAAGTCTTTCAAGTCCATAAGTATGTCCAGATGCATCATCCATGCAAGTTTGGTGAAGATAGGACAAGTAATAACTTTAATAGATACAGGACCTGCAACAAAAACTTTAACCAGGTCCGGACGCCGACGCCGACGCCAGGGGTATAGCATAAGCTCCCCCCGACTTCGTCTCGGTGAGCTAAAAAAAAATCAAATGTAGGAAAACTCAAGGGGAAAGAGAAATGCTAATAAATCAAATTAAAAAAAGGATTTTTTAGCAAGATATTGCATGATATAGCTGTTCTAATTATTAACAATATCGAACCTAAAGACTTATTCTTGAAAAATGACAAAATTTACATCCAGTGTATATATCCCCTTATGTTTGCATTAGAAATCTGTGACGTTCAACGTTCTGATATGAGCACAGTAAGTAAACATCATCCTGTGCTTTAAATACTGGTAAATATATTATTGTAAGATTTAATAAAATGTTCAAACTTACCTAACCAATTTGATTTGTACTTTTGAAAAACAATCGTTAAATCATTTCTATCCTATCGTATATCAACAAAGAGTTTTCCCAGTCAAAGTTTCTGGCAGTATATATTTAGTCGCAGAAGCACACTAAATGGCATGTTATATGACTGTTCAATCTTTTATTCATATCCATGACAATTAAGGTATTCAATGTATAACAACCAAATTTTGTACCTAATAAATGAACGATCCGATATTTCAAATCATGGTTTCATTTTCAAGGCGATATCAAATAAAAATACCCCAACAGAGGAATTTTCAAAATTTTGATTATTGTCCAATCAATTGCACTTCGAATTTTAAATTAGGGTCTATGGGCAGTGCATGTTTTATTCAGATATTGTAAAAAGTAACTTAAATTTCATACAAATCTCTTGGTGAATATATGCATAAACTCTCTCTTTTTTCAAATTTGAAATAAAATAAAACATTTATCACAGGTATTTTGAAGAAATTGAAATTTTCTTCTTTTTATAAAGGGAAGATAACTCTTCAAAAAAGTTTTAGGTGCAAAATGACCAGGTTCTTATATGTGATCAGTCATGTAAATTCCGTTTATTTCACTTTCATCATTATCTTGCAGTAAATATTTAACTTAAAAATTTTAAAATTTAAAATTATTCAAAATTGTTCTACATCCCTTCTTTATACATGGAATACTTAAACACAAAATAAATATAAGGTAAATATAAGCACTGAATGTTTATTTTTGGATAACGTTGGTCCTATATAACACACCAGGCCGTGCAGACAAATTATCATACCACGCTAACACGCGGTATTCGATTTGTCTGCACAGCCTGGTGTTTTGTGTGACCCATGATATTCAAAAAATTCACTATCGATGTTTAAATATTTACCCTGGAGATGGTATAAAATCCTTGTCATTGGGTGCCATCTGTTGCAGAGAGTGGAGTCCCCTTGGGCAGCTAATAATTTCCATGTCCCCAATGGGTGTGCTTACAACATACGTGTTTGTAGGACCAGACTGACAGACTAGTTTCCCCTTCATCTGAAAAACACATCTTTTTCCTTAGCACAAAAAAACTCGGCAAGCAAGTTAATATAGAGCTGCGCATATTGTGTTTGGACTTCACAAGATACTGTAATGAATCGTTCTTCCAAAGTTCAATTCACGTACAGATATAAAATACATTTCAAGTTTTCTATAGTCATGTCATTATATTAAAAGACTATTAAGGATTCAATACCTTTGCTGTCAATGGAAAGTACACTGCGGATGAATTTGGCGCGGTTTTTTGTGGTTAAGTCATACGTTAAAGCATTCGTTAATTGAATAGTTACTCTCCGAAACAATCTATGTACGACAGTACAAAATAAAAAATGGCGATTGTCAAACGAAAAAGAAAAACAGAAGGATATTTTCAGCTTATATCTGTCATATTAGTGAAAATTTGGTAATAATGGACTTGAATTTAACTTCTGAACGACAAAAGGCATTATCTGTAAGTAGTTTAGTGGACGAAGAAGATACGAAAGGCAGTAAACAACCGTTAGCACTCTCAGAGCATCATCGGGAAGTGAGTCGAAGTTTATATTTATCGCCAAACGTCAAAACGATTAGTCCTGTAGAGGCTATAGCCGATGCTCCATTAAAATCGAATTCACTACCAAAACGTAAAAAGAGGTCGCGGCCAAGCTTTAAATCTGTAATAAATCTTATGAGTCGCATTAAAAATTCTTCGAGTGCTGAAAAAACCACTGTGGAGAGCGGTGGTCCAAAAGGAGGATGGACGCCTTCAATGCCACGGAGGAGTGGGACATCAAATGGGAAACAGACAAGTGATTCAACATCTCGCTCTCTTCTGAACCGCCCTACTAATAGTGTGTGGAATGTTGTGCCTGGAACTGTTGGCATACCAAATCTTGGAAACACCTGCTTTATGAATGCTGTGATACAGTGTCTAAGTAACACTGACTGGTTTTCCAGGTACTTCATAACAAAGCAATACAAGGATGACATGAAAAGTAAACCATTTTCCAAAAAGTTTGCCATTCAAAAGAGTGATGTTGCAGAACAGCTAGGGAAATTATTAGAATGTCTGTGGAATAATAGCTTAAGTGGTATTGGAGATGTGTCAAGTGGTTTCAAAAGCATAGTAGGGAAGAACAACAGTCAGTACAAGGGAACAGAACAACATGATTCTCAGGAATTTTTTCTCTGGCTCCTAGACCGACTAAATGAAGACATTTTTACTAGCTACAAGAAAAAGGAGAAGACAAAAAGGGTATATATATGAATTGTTTAACTTTAAAATTGTGTCCAATATACAGTTCACGGTTTTATGATAATGATAACTGCAGTATATACTTTATATGGTTTGGTGAAATATGACATTAATGTTCGAAATATATACCAACTAACACATTGCCAAACATTATTACTTTGTCCTGCAATGTAGAGCTGTACTGTAGTTATTATGAAGGTAGAAAGTCTATATAGAATAAACACCAAAAATTTGCTTTTGTGATAATGGTAATAAATATTGTAATGTTCACTTCTGTTTTGATTGCAGCTTAGCACATCAGAAATCTCTGATGAGACAGCAGCCAAAGAGGTGATGCAGCAGAACAGTGGGTGTGTGCTGTACAATCTGTTCCAGGCCCTCTACAGATCCTCACTGCAGTGTCCAAAATGTCAGAAGCTTAGCAATACATTCGAATCCTATCTATGTCTTTCCTTGCCATTGCCTGTTCGTACCTCAAGGCCAGTATATGTGATCTATGTTGCCAGAGACATTGAACCAATGCAGATTAAAATTGGATTAACGTTAAATGTGCATGACACTATCAGGGAATTAAGGGACACGATAGCTTCCTCAATGAAAATTTCTCCATCAAGGGTAAGTTTAATACCAAGTACAGTCATTATGTGATTTTATTGCTATTATTTATATAAGTACTACAATGTATTGTTTTCATTTAAAAAGCACAATATTATTTTTTATTATCAAAAGTTATATTTGTGTCTTACTGGGGCCAAAATAAAATTATTGTTTGTTTTAAATTGCCTTCGTCATATTGAAGTTTGAAAAGTAAAAAAAAAAAATTCCCTCCCTCCCACATTTTTTTTAGGATGGCCTGGTTCTGTTTTTATTGATTCAGTTTGATTTTGGTTTCAGGTTGTGCTGTGTCAGATATTTGAGGATGGTTTCAAGAGTCGATATTGTGATGACCAGCCCCTTACAGATGTATCAGAGAGTGAGCCTGTGTATGCCATCGAAACCTTGCCCCCACCAAGTCAGGACAGCAGCTCCGAGGAGTTTGAGTCTTCCTACACACAGTTGATTGTTGTTAACACAGAAAGGAGGTCATCCCCTACCAGATAGTAATGTCATTTACTGGAATATAATAATTGCATTATCAGTATATATAGTCATTTAGTGAAACTCAGAACACTGAAATAGAATTATTTCTTTGTGCAGATTTGATCCGTATAAATAATGGTGTACAGATTTTATTATTTATTTTTGCTGAACTGCTCTTGTAGTGCACGGTTTTGTGCTCCGGTTATACTGTGTGTACCTAGAGACATAGACTACAGGAGTCTGCAAAGGAAAATTCTTCATGCCATTGGAGAATGTGTACAGGAAGGACTCTTGGCACAGGTGATGATTATAATTGTTTGAAATTGATTTTTTAGTTCCAACAGTTTGTAGAAATTTCACATGTGAAGAAATAAAAAGGTGCATCCAATTAATATGATTTATCCTAAGAAGGTGGAAAAACTAAATTGTCCGTATAAGTTAAATAAAAGAACCTGGGGGAATAAGCCGAGCCATATGCCCACAAGTGGCCACAACCCTATCACTAGTATGTTTCAAATGAAAATCACGCATTTAGTATAATATGTGTATTAACTTCAAATATTTTTTATTCCTGTGCTTACATATCTCCAGAGAATTTATTATGTGCATGTACATAGAGTAAAGAATTCCAATCTTTCGTCTTAAAGTCTATGATTTGTACCTCCTCAACAAAGTGACATGTTTATTTTAAAAAATAATACTAAAGATAACTTATTTAGCAGTTAACTAAAAAACTATAAAATGATTAAGTGCATGTGTTTAATTCATAATAATGCAATTTTTACTTTCTTTACGTCAAATGAGTTTTTCGAATTTAAACAAAGTAAACAAAGATATAAAAAAATATTAAAACACCATTCATTAGAATCGAACACCTACTTCAACATACTTATGCTCCAAGAACTCCTCGCTAACTGCTACACCATGGAATCACATGTTTTAATCCATTTAAATAACAAACTCAATTTCGTATTGTGCAAACATAATTCGGTCTTGGCCATTTGATGATTATCTTGAAAATTGAAGGAAGAAAACTTGCTTTTTACCATAGAGTGGGTACCATTTTTTTGAAAATTGAAAAAGATAGACATTTACATGTTTTATCAGTATACGTTCTTAAAAAAATGGTAAGATGACCCACTCTATAAAAAACTATAGTCTGAACATCCGATTTCATTAGCATTTTGTAGGTCAATTTGCATATACATATTTTAATGTCTTAATATCAATTAAATTTAAAGTCAATTTTTGAAGGTTTTGGCAATACTGAATGCAAATGATTACATATGTTTCATAAATGTAACAAAAGTGATATTTGTAAGAAAAGAAATTGTGGATTTTTCAAATGGACTTAAGTGGTTTTATGCCTAGGCTTATTCCCCCACATTCTTTAGGAATGATCTCCAAATTTTTATGAATTTTCTTTTTGATGTATCACAGAAGTTGGATGTGTTGTTTCGCTTACGTCTTGTGGATGAGTTTTCTGGAAAAAGATACTACTTACAAGATGATCAAGAAATTATGCCTCTTTTCACACAAGCAGTTGAAAGGTGAGTTAAAATATCAATTGCTTACAAACAAAAGGCCAAGTCTGCTATTTGACATTTATTTTAATGTTTCCTCTTAGAAACAAATGAAAAGTAATTAATTACCAATTTTAGATTGTTTGAAACACCCCCGTAATTTTTTTTGGCAGTGCACTAACATATGGAGCTGAATATGGCCCTCAACATTTAGAACTTGTTGCAGAATGGGATCCGGCTGTTAAAGAAAGGTACATCTGGTTTGTCAATTTAACAAGGTTTAATAAGGACATTTTATAGTTAATTGTTTTGCACATTAGGTCAAATTTTTGGTTTTTAATGACTAAAATTTTTCAACAATTTATTACTATTTTTTACAAAAGAGTAATTATCAAGGACAATGATGTGATTCATGAAGATCCGAGTGTGAAGAAAGTTCGCATGTCCCAGCAGCAGCCATTAAAAGTCTCCCTTGAGGAATGCCTTCAGCTCTTTACCCGGGATGAAAAGGTAGAGCCCATCTCTGATTACATTTTAATTATATACACTGTAACATGAAATCATAAATATGTATAAAGAGGTACACATATTTCAGTCCCAGACATAAGAACTATGGGGCAGTTCAGAACAATGCGCATAAGTAAACTGCATAACATGACAGTCCAGTTTTAGTGCAAATATACATGTATTTGCACTAAATTTGTATATAAAAACAGACATTTCAATAACAAATGAATTAAGAAATTTCAGTAACAAAAGTTTAGGTATTCAAATAAAACTTGCACTTTTATGCCATCTTTAACATGAACCTCCTTGAAAATTTTATAATTTCAAATCAATTGTACCATTAGTATATGTATATAATATTTCTATGATTGTAATTGTAAATTATATACTTTATCATACATTGTAAGGGTGAATTACCGGTACCAGAAACAACTTTTAATGGTTGAAATTGAAACAGAAAAAGTTTACAGAAACCTTCCCATTGGTTAGGATTTCTTTCATGTGTGTTACTTTCATGGAATGTTATCCTTCAGCTGAGTGGTGATGATGCCTGGGAGTGTCCACACTGTCACAAGCAGCAGATGGGAGCCACAAAGACCATTGGGCTGTGGTCACTGCCAGATGTACTGGTCATCCATCTGAAACGCTTCAGACAGGTAATTGCCCTGTACAAATCAGTGTCAGGGGAGGCTCTCTGATGACTTATCCTCGACTGCTTCCAAGAATTTAAATGATCGATTCAGTATTTCGTTTACAGATGTGTATTGAATTGGATTGATATCTGATTGTTTTGAATTAAGGTTGGCCTACGCAGAACCAAGCTGAGTACTCTGGTGGTCTTCCCTGTCAGAGACCTCGACATGTCGCCGCATGTTGTGAGGCGACATTACAATGATGGAGATGGAACAGAAATGGTTTATGAGCTCAGCGGGGTACTAAATCATTACGGCAACATGCAGGGTGGCCATTATACAGGTGAATAATAATTTCATCATATCAATTTAAACAATAAAAGAGTGTAAGGCAAGTTTGAATTGTTGTAAATGTATTTTTTTTTCTTTTGAAGCTTTTTGCAAGAATCCAGTGGATGGTAAATGGTATGAGTTTGATGACTCCAAGGTCAAGCTGATGGCTGAAGCTGAAGTGAAAACCTCCTCTGCTTACTTGTTATTTTACCAGAGGAAGGGTGTGATGAATAGTGTACGAGAGGACCTAGAGACTGGCTATCACTGGATCTACAAACTGTATCCCAATGCATTCAAAAATGTAACCAAAAATCTAAACAGAAACTCAAATAATTCACAGCCAACAGAAAACATCATTGACCAAGATATTCCTCCCCATCTAAACTCTCCTGAGCATTCTCCTCTGATCAAAGTCCATACCCCACCAAATCGTGTTCACACTTCCCCTGCTAAAACACAAGATAGTTCTCTCCAAAGATCAGACTCAGAACCTAGCATTTGTAGAAATGATGTCAAACACATTAAAACAAATTCAGATTTAGTAACGACAGATTATTTACCTGATAAAGCTTGGAGAAATGTTGAGGAGGGTAGTGATGTTCTAGTAAAGCCAAGTCAACTGAAGATCACACAGAAAAAAGCAGATGTGCAAAGGGAGGCCATTCTTACAGCAAAGAGTGACATAAACAATAAGAAACCATATGATCATAACAAATACACAGAAAAAAGAAGAGAGCAATCATCCCCAGTAAAACAGCCCCTGCCAGCAGAAAACAACGAGAAGAAGCATACTGTTGGTAGTGGACTCACCGTTAAGTTGCCAGACAAAGAAGTCTTCATTGTCAGACAGAATCACAAAACTGGTCAGACAACGATTGAACCTTTCAAGACACATGTTGAAAATCATGCTCATCTTGAGAACCAGGCTAAACAGAGGAATAATCCTCATAGCAATGGGAGCTCCACTCGTAAACAAGACCCAGAGGAGAAAAGAATCTCAGCTGCTCAGAATAGGGATGTAAGTGACCATCAAGATGACGTGGATGTGCCATTGGGGCAAAGGTCATTCCCTCTTTCCTTTCCATCAAGAAATGTGTCAACAAATGAAAATGTTTCTCCACTTCATGGCAGTGTGTGGCCAAATGAAGATGAACTCCTTTCACCAATTGATTACAACAGACAACTGTCAAATCCAGCAAGGAGTGGATATGTTGCAAAAGAAGCTGCAAAAAAGCCACAATTCAAACGAAGCAAAAGCCAAATAAGATATCATGAGCTGGAACAAAACTCAATAAATGACCTAAAAAGCCAAGGTAAGAATTTATACCTTTTTATTTTTATCATCATGACAATGCAAGTAATAATTTGGGGCTTTTTTATCCGGTCAACATATTTAAAATGAAAAGGGGAATAACTCATTGTTCTAGTCAAACTGCTTTTATTAAGCATTGCATAAGAATCTAAGGTACTATATTTATTGGTAATACTGTGAGAGTCTCAACTTGTCAGAATAAATAATTAAGTTGTTTTTTTTTTCAAATAAACTTAAACATATTGTAAAGGTAAAATCTTGACCAGTAACTCATGAATTTATTATTGTTTTCACAAAAAAAAAATGTAATACTATGTACATGTAATACAAATAAAAGTGATCTTCTGTAGAAAATTAAGTTATTCCCCTTTTCAGTATGTCACTAATTTGATCAGTTGGGTAGCATAAAAATTTGGCCCAATACTACCGATATATACTAGTATTAGTAGTGAATAAATCACATTGCATGTGAATTTATTACTTTCTTAAAGGTCTTGATTCAAGGAATAGCATTACTACAAACAACAAATTTGCCACTATTGCTCGGGTAAACCAGAGGGTCCATGAGGGCGAGCTAGGTGATTCACCGGTTGTGAGATCATTGACAGACAGCAGTCTCATCCAGAACGCCATTGCTCCCATCCACCGCAACAAGCAGGAGAATACTGGAGTACCACCCAGACAGATTGTGGAGATTACGGACTCCATTCCCAGCTCACCCCACCTCCACCAGGCCGGCTCTAGGAGACCAGTATATGACGGTATCCAGCATACAGACTCCATCTCTTACATGGAGGGTTTCCCCCGCTATCAGCCCCACAAACATTACCGGAAAACCCCCAACAGAGAGGAACAGGATAACCTTAAAAAGGAGAAACTCTACTCCCCCTGTCTGAAAGAGTCGTCAGTGTAAACATTGTATTTTAATTGGACATTTGAGTACAGTACTATTTTAGTGTTTTAATTTTGTTAGCTGTTTTACAATTTTGTTTTTTGTCATGTAATCAATTTTGTTTTTACTAAATTTGATGAAAAATGTATAAGTAACTTGAATTTAATGTGTACTGTCAAATTTCATCTTAACATTGTCATGAAGATTTCATTTTCCATAACTTTTATCAGAATTTAATCTTCATTGTAAATGGAAGTTTAATGACTTAAACAGTATTGTTATTTTAGAAATTGAGACAATTCAGTATCATCTTAATTAATGCATTGTTTTCTCTCAATGTTTATTATAATTGTATGTTAAGTAAAAGAATAATTACCGGGATATTACTAGTAATCTCAGAAAAATGTTTGTACTTTAGATAAAAAATTTAATTGATTTATTTTATGAATTTGTAAATGTTAACTGTATCTAACTCACATAGCTGGTATCATGTTTCAAAAGTAAATAAGTGACTAAAGGTCAACAGATATGCAATTTTTAAAATGTATTGAATTTTACGTGTTTTTGCATCTTGTTTCTTTATGGAACAGTTTTCATTGTCATCTTAAGGATGAAATTAGTAGACCTGTATTTTTTTTTAAGTTAATGTAAATACAGCTATAGCACCTTTTGTGATTTTAAAATTTTCAGCCTCCATGTGCAAGGTTGTATACTACTTAAAGATTTGTTCTGGGGGTTTTTTGTTATTAATTATATGGTTAGTGACATTTTTATTTTTTGTATTTTGGATTCCTGATGTTGTAAGAATGTGGTGCAACATTTGAACAGATTATACACAAGTTAAGACTTGTGAATTGTTTCTGGTGGTATATTATACAACGATGATAAAATGTACAAAATGTTTATAATATGCTTTGCAGCAAAATCAAAGACTGATATCCATTTCATTTCATCCGTGTTTAGGTACGGTAACTAAAGGTATTGTTATTGTTTCAGATTTTTAGCAATAGAACTGGTGACAAAACAGTCTTGGTGAATTCTAGAAACCGAAAACTAAATATTCTTGACGGGTTAGTGCGCAGAAGGACATGTTTATGCATTACTTTAGTATTTATGTTCAGTTGGCTTGCTAAGGATGCTCAGAACTTTCGGTCCAACTGTTATATTATTATGTTTAGAATCAAAGTGCAGGGTTTGTAAAGAGTTAATCCTATGGATTGAAACATTCACTGTTTATTGTGCAATATTTAAGTGCTTTGTTACTTTTTTTGTTTTCTTGTAATTAATATTAAGAGTTCTAGATTGCTAAATCAGTTGGAGATAGCTTGCACAACATTCCATTGTATAAACATATACATCATTATTACACATAAAGTTGTGAAGTTGTTGTGATATTTCTATACAAATTTATGTTGTTCTTGTATAGGACACTTTATGAATTGTAAATGGCATTATCATTACTTGAACAGTAGATGCACTTGCTGCATTTTACTTATTTTCATTCAGTTTTTGTTCTCATTTTTAGATGTCAGATTGGTGCATTGTATACTATGATCCTTATATCATTCCACATTTAAATTTAAGGTTGTGTCCTTGATATTTTCTGGGTTTTAAAATATTTTGTACATTAAATTTTGGCTATTTTAAGATATATTAGAAGAGCAATTATCTGATTGAAATTTTGATCAAGATTCCAAAATGCATCAATTATTGAAGTTTACATGTATGTTATAAAAGAATAGTGTAATTGGATTGGAGTATTCTTTTTCCTGAGCACATTCCTTAAGCAGGACATTGCAATCTCTCTGTGATAAGCATTTCAAAACTTGTAATCTATTTAAGAATATCTTGTAAGAAGCTGTAAAATAACTGACACTTCAAAAACATATTAAAAAATCAGGGATACTATATCTTTACTATATATTTAGGCTGTAGCTTACACAGTCCGTTATACATTGAATTATCAACTCATTTTCGCTATTATCATATGGGATTAATTTATGTTCAGTATTTGGTATTTTATACTCAGACTTTAAATCTTTTTCACCAAAAGTTCCAACTGTAAATTTAATTGCAGTACATATTTGTAAAGTTTTGAAAACTCAAAAAACTAAATGTCCATAAAACAACGACTCATAATTGGCTTCCCTTTATGAAGGGGATGAAATTGGAACATGGTTAAGATATAGGTAACATATCAAGGATATCAACCTATAATCAAGGGTTCAGATCACTGTCTTGTTTAACTTTCGTGTTTAGTATGGTTGACATTGTTATTTCGAGGAATATGGATAGGAGAGACAATTTTATATAAATTACTGTGCCATATTGGAATATTTGTTAGCTCCCTTGGACTACAGTTAAACATGAAAAGATTCTATCAGGAATAGGCCCAGATCTGGATCTCGGTCATGTTATAGTGTTTACTAATATCCCAATGTTTTGTAAGATGTGTTATTTCTGCCAGTCAGATTAGGCGGGCATGAATTTGTATCTAAAGATTTTTACCACTAACAAGTCATTCCAACTTTCCTCTGAAAATTGTTTGGTTTAACCACTGGAGCCTTTAAAACATTGTTTGTTTGTCCTCTCCTGACCAATTGAGGAAACTCAAGATATTTTTATTTACATTCTGAGAATTCTCTTTTCTTTCTTTCCTTTTTTTTTCATAGTTTTGAAGATCTAGGTTCATTTAATGAATGCATGGTTTCAAGTTGTTCATGTATTTTTGAAGAATAAATAATAATAAGAATAAATCTCCCTACCTACCAGGGAACCCAAAGTTTGAACTCCGAGTTGAGAAGACAAACAATTCTTTGAAAGTGACCTGACATGTATCTTCTTTTTAAGTAGGTAGAGCATTCCAACATTGTTATTTGTTCTGTTGGTTAATATCTCTTATTGATGACTCATTCCACATTCTGTTGAATTGTCTTTGAATTTTAGTGATGTACATAGAACACATATAAATGTATGACAAGGAAATAAATAGAGAAAATGAAATTTACATGGGTTTTTTTCTCTCTCAGTGATGTATTATTGAGGTTATTTGTTAAAATTCCAGAAACAAAAGTAGCAAGAATTTAAATCTTGCTTTTAGTCTGCTAGTTTTCTTGATCTTATTTCAGTGTATAAATGTCACAAGAGGATCTATTTTCAACTAGGACTACTTGCTTCACTATAATTAGGGCAAGGAGAGTGAATAATAAAAGAGTAAAATGATAAGAGTAAAACTGATATATTGCATTTCATCACATCACATTTTCAATCAATCATAATTGCTCCTGAGCATTGTTTTGAAAAAAATTGGTTTAAGTGTCAATTCAATACATTTATACACCCCCCCCCCCCCACAAGTAAAGTTTTCCATCTGTCTGTCTGTGCAATCATGTCTGGCTAATAACTTTCTTATGGAGGAACATTAGAATCTATTACTTCACACAAAGATTGTTTATGACTTTGTGACCTGAGAATGTGTCATAATTTTGACATGAGATCATTTGGGTAAGTTTAAGGTCACTGGAAGGAAAATAGCAAAATTCATGTCCAGTCTATAACTTTCTTATGGAGAAACATTGGAAGTTCCCACTTCACACAAAGACTGCTTATGATCTGTGGGTGTGTCACGAAAATGACTCGAGGTCATTTGTGCAAGTTCAAGGGCACTGGAAGGAAAAAAGCAAAATTTGTGTCTGGTCTACAACTTTCTTATGGAGAATTATTGGAAGTTCCCACTCCACAAAAAGATTTTTTATGACTTGAAGGTGTGCCATGATTTTAACCCAAGGTCATTTGTTCAAGGTCATTACAAGAAAAAGTACAAAAATTGTGTCCAGTCTATAATTTTCTTATGGATAATTATCGAAAGTTCCCAAGTTTGACACAAAGATTGCCTGTGACCTAAAATTATGACCTGGCCTTGAGCTTTGGTCATTTGTACAAGTTCAAGGTCTTTGGAAGAAAAATGGTGCATCCACCTGGTATAAAGTGTTTGGAACAGGTCCTGTATCTAAGTTATTACTTGTCCTATCTTCACCAAACTTGTATGGATGATGCATCTGGACCTACGTATGGACTTAAAAGACTAATTGGATGCTAAAACTGGACCATGACTTTTAGATACTGGAGGAGGTTAAGGTTTTTGGAGCAGGTGCCCTCTGATGGCCATATCTAAGTTATTACTGGTCATATGTTCACCAAACTTGCAGGGATGGTGTATCTAGGCATACTATTACAAGACAGACCTGGATGCTGAATCTGAGCAATAGGTTTCGAATGCTGGAGATGGTTAAGGTTTTTGGAGTAGGTTAAAGTTTTTGGATCAGGTGCCCTTTGGTGACCATATCTAAGTTATTACTTGTCCTATCTTCATCAAACTTTCATAGATGATGCATAATGTGATACTGATACACTTGTCAGGCATTGATGCTAGATCAGAGCCATAGGTTCCACATGCTGGAGGAGGTTAAGGTTTTTGGAGAAACTTTAAGTTTTTGGAGCAGGTGCCCTTTGGTGGCCAAATCTAGGTAATTACTGATCATATCTTTACCAAATTTGGATAGATGATGCATCTTGTGATACTGATGCACTGTACAGTCTTGGATGCTGAATCTGAGCCATAGGTTTGGGATGCTGGAGAAGATTAATGTTTTCGGAGCAGGTCACATGTTTATGTAAATAATAGTACTTACTTATTCAAACTTGCATGGTTGATTTAACTATGTAAATGAATCTAGCTTCAGATATGGAGAGTGATCTTGATTATCTAGATGCTTAGGCAGGTTTAAGATTTTGGAACAACTCAAATTGTGTTAGGGTCTTAGAGCTGGTTACATAATGAAGTAAATTCTCTTCATACTCAATCAGAGTTGCACAGTTAATATAACTATATTTGTGTACTGGTAATATAGAGGTAGCTTCAGAACTTGATTTTGATTATCTGGATGCTGGAGCAGGTGTAAGTATTTTGAGTAGTTTAATGCAGGTTTGACTGTTGGAAAAAAAAATGCTGTCCTGACCAACTTTCATGGCTCATGTAATTTGGATTTGAAACATATGCGAGCTTCAGATAGAGAGCCTGATCGATCTCCATTATCAAGGATGCTAAGAAAACCATGTCCTACTTTACTCAAACTTGCTTGTTAGATTTGATTGTTGATATATGATTCCTATTCCTATGATATTGAATCATATGATATGATATTTTATAATATAATTAATATGATAATGTACCATATGAAATAATAGAGTATTGTATTATATGATACAATGTTGTTTTGTAATTGTATCATATGATATAATATCATGATTATTGTAAAATATTGTTATGTGATATTATATAGTATGATATGGTATTGTATGGTATGATTCGTATAATATGATATTGTATCATGTAATATGATATTGTATCATGTAATATGATATTGTATCATATTATATGATATTGTATCATGTAATACAATGTTGTATGATATTATATTGTATCATATAATAAAATATCATTTTACATTTAACAATTTTGATACAATATCGTATCATATAATACAATATCAGTTCATATTACCGGGGTATACAATATCACATTACATGATACAATAACATATCCTATGATTTGATACTATATGACACAATATCATAATATGATACATTATCATAAGATACACAATATCTACTGTATCATTTAACACAATATTATATGATAGTTAATAGATATTGTGTACTGATTAATATTGTATCATACAATACAGTATGAAGTTTACATATGATATGATACAATATTGCATTGTGATATTTATACAATATGGTGTCTTGCCACACAAAAAAAATTCAATATTCTAATAAAGATCGATGATTTTCCAATAAAATAATTATATAATAATAATAATAATATTAACCCTATATATAATAAAGGAGGTCTCATAAAGGTGATCCCTCGTCTCAGGGGGCTCTGTAATCTTTGATTACTTTTGTTTAAAAAAGCTTACTTTTTCAAAAAAATGTACTATAGGCAAAAATTATCTTGGTCTGACGTATTAAAACTTTGTGCACATGACTTATCATCTTGTGCACACGATGTATTATCTTGTGAGCATAGCAAATAATCTTGTGCGCATGATAAAATATCTTGTGCGAATATTTTATGTTATGCTCACAAAATGCATTGTGCACATGAAAAATTTTCTTGTGCACAACTTGTTATTGCGTGTGCACAACATAATATCTCATGCCCATGACATAATATCTCATGCACACTACTTATGATTGCAATTCTTCCCCCCCCCCCCCCCCACTACCACCAAACAATACTGGAGGGAGCTAAAGAAGAAGTGCAAAGTTAACTTTATTTTTGGAAAAATCTTTAAATGTCTTTAGTTATATAAAGATCTAACAGTACAACGCTACCTTGCAAGCACAAGCACCTTGATATACATAATTAAGGCCCCTCTCTGAGGGCAACCTATAGTGATCAGTCCGTCCATCCATCCATCCATCCATCTGTTTTTCCCCCCCCCCCCTCCCTGGAAATAAGGCTGCTGCACTCTCTAATCCCAATAGTATAGCATTTGAATAATCCCCATACTGGTTAGCATATCTGGAGCAATTCTTCTCTCCCCTAGGTCCAATCTGGCTCATACTTCACCCACAGAGTGCCTATGGGTAAAGAGTATGCAGTGACCTTAAACCAAGTTACTAGGTCTAAGGTTAAGGTCACAGCAGAATTATCTAAAAAAAATCCTTGTCAGGATCATTTATTCTCTCCCCTTGGTCCAATCTGGCTCAAGCTTTACCCACAGAGTGCCTTTGGTCAAAGGGTGTGCAGTGACCTTGAATGATGTTACTAGGTCAAGGGTCAAGGTCAAATCAGAGCACTCAATTTTTTTTTCACAACATATATACTCTCCCCTTATCCCTATCTGGCTCATGCTTCTGATTGACACTGCCATGTGATATTAACAGGGCTTTTGGGTAAAGGGTGTGCAGTGACCTTGAACCATGTTTAAAGGTCAAATGTGAAGGTCGTAGCAGACCTTGTTAAAATCCGGTTTAGACCATAAATTATTTCCCATTGTCTTAATCTTGCTCAGATTAAACCAAAAATGCCTGTTGGTAAGAGATGATGAGCTTGATTTAAAATTCTATGCCAACTGGAAAATTTCTAAGTCATAGGTCAAGGTCAAAGCAAAATCCTCTGAAATGCTTTTCATCCTATTTTCCATTATTTTAAGCGGGGCCTTTTGAGATGGTTGCCATCTCAATGATATCTAGTTTATAGTGTAGATTTGCTTACTGTATGACCCGACCCCCCCCCCCCCCAGTGTGCTCAAATAGGCCTCTTTTTTGACAGCTCATGAGGTAATAGTATATAAATAGAAACTTGAGAACAGATGAGGCATACACAAAAAGTTGTGTTAAGTTTTAATAAGATATAAAACGCTTTTGAATAAATAAATTTGGATTTACAAGTATACATTTATGTTAATAATGTTAACATATATTGTACATGTAATTCTGTTCCAAAAAATATGAATGTTCACTCAAAATAACATTCTCTTTAATATCCCTCATAATACCAAGGGCCAAGGGGGTATTTTAAATGTTGCAATGGCAATTATAAATTACACTGGCTGTGACCCCTTAAAAATGGCAAACAATAAAAGTAACCCTATTTGTAATAAACTCCTGTGTAAATTAGTTATATTCAAGCTTTGATTTTTTTTTACATTTCCCCATTACCTACTCAGTATTCTCTTTGCTATAACATGGAAATCAATACAATATTTTACTAACAATATAGGATTTTAATGCTGTTAAACACTTTTCTTTCACAAGATCATTAATGGAGCATAATTTTATACGACTCAAACTCCTATGAATTTAAATTGTTCTGGATTGAAAACTTGATTGATTCTTGACTGAAAAAAGTGTGTTTTGCAATTGAATCAATACACAACCATATTCATACACAAGAAATAATTTTACAATATTGTTTAAATGATTTAATGTTTGTCTTTAAACTGAATGTCTACCATCATACCACCAAAAACCATTTCAATGAGTATTTAATATATCATCACAACCAAGGAGTGCATTTGATATCTAATTCGATATCTAAGATTGTCAATGCCAATTAGTTGTTCTGTGGCTTATTTCAACAGAGAGAAGAAATATCTATTCAAAATAATGGAAGATGTCTGTTCTTCTTACTTTAGATATAAATTAAAATCAAAAGCATGTTGATATACAGTTGTAGCAAATATTTTGCTGGTGTGTAATGGAAAACATGTGAAATGATGGGATCTGTGAAAAAAATATTCACTGCAAATAGGAGGGTTGAACATTTCTCAAATCTGAAGGACAGATGTTCTCTGTGTTACCCCTTTAACCAAGACACTTTCTATTGTTCATTAAAAATACCATCAGATGACTGCATATTTTCTGCCAAAATCTGACTTATACTAGTTTTTAATACAACTTATAATTTTCTGGATTTAACAGTTTCCCAACAGTGCTAAGGATTGGACATTGTTCTTTAATAAAAAAAAATATCTGCTATTAAATATACATACTATCTTAGATTTCATCTTAATAAGACAATGATAGAAATGACTCAATTACATTGCATTCACAACCACATCCTTGTATATTATCTATATTTAGAACTACATGCAACTTTATAACAAACATTAATTATATACTGGTATAAAAACCTTCATTTTTCTGCATTTCTGTATTTTAATCATATTTGTTAAGATTACATCCATTGATATCTGGGACTTGAACCCAAGGCCTCTAGCGTACTATGCCAGCGCTCCAACCACTGAGCTATTGAGACCCAACCTGTTAACCTGGTGACATAAGTACCAGTATACAAATGATATGTGGAATATATGAGCTAAGCCCCCCCCCCCCTTAAAAAAACAAAGCAACATATGATTAAATTATTATAATAACTAAATAAAAGCATATGAATAAAATAAGATATGAGTATCGCAGTCTAGGTATTTCTCCAGGAACCAATATCAAATGCAAACATTTTCACACCATAAAACATAGGTAATCACAGATTACAAAGCTCACCGAGACGAGGCATCACTTTTATGAGGCATCACCTTTATGAGACCACCTTTATCATATTATATGAAAATCATAGTGAATGATCTTGGATATTAATGGATACTGTTTTGACACAATATCGTATATCATATGTTAAAAAATTCTATGATAATCATATGTTCATTTCATACGGTATTATGATACAATGTTTATCAATACAATAATATAAAATATGCATCCTATGATACTTGCAATATATATCATATAATACTGTAATAAATAATGATGCAATATGATATTGTAACATATGATATGACATTTTATCATGTTATACATTATTGTATTTGATCAAATAATACAATATCCTAATATATTATATACATAGAATACAATATAGTATTATATCATACAATATCATATCACATAATACATCACAATATTGTAACATATGATTTTATATTGTATAATATAGTATGATATTGTATTGTATGATACTGTATCATATTTGATACATAATATGATATTTTATAATATGATACAATATAATTTGCAACATTATATCATATAATACAATATGATGTGATATAGTAATATATTATTTATACAATATCATAGTATACAATATCGTATCATATGATACAATATTATATATTACAATACCATATAATACAATTTCATGTGATATAATATATAAATTAATATCATATTTAACAATAGTGTATCATGATATAATATTCTATATTATAAAATATCGTATCATACGATACAATATTATAAATTGCAATATCATATGAAACAATATCATGTGATAAAATAATATAAATAACAAAATCATATTATACAATATTGTATCATAATATACAATACTATACATAACAATATCATGATACAATATCATAATATACCAAGAATTTGATACAATATCATATCGTATCATATAACTTTTAACAATGTAATATGATATAATATTGTATCATATAAAACAATGGTGCATCATATCATACAATACTATATCATAGGAATCATGTTATTTCATTTAACAATAAGCACATCTATCAAGCAGGTTTGAATAAGGTAGGAGATTTTTTTAGCATCCTTGATAATGGAGATCAGGCTCTGCATCTGAAACTACCTCTGTGATTCATTCATATTATTGTTAAATCAACTATGCAAGCTATTATCTATTAAACATGTTACCTGTTCTAAAAAAAAACTAAACCTCCTCCAGCATCCGAAACCTATGGCTCAGATTCAGCATTCAAGCCAGGTGAATCAGTATCATAAGACACACCATCCATGCAAGTTTGGTGAAGTTAGGACCAGTAATAACTAAGATATATTTTTTAGCATCCTTGATAATGGAGATCAGGCTCTGCATCTGAAGCTACCTCTGCAATTCATTTATATTATAGTTAAATACACTATGAAAGTTTGAAATAGTACTATTATCTATTAAACATTTGACCTGTTCCAAAAAACTAAACCTCATCCAGCATCCGAAACCTATGGCTCAGATTCAGCATTCAAGCCTGTCAGGTGCATCAGTATCATAAGACACACCATCCATGCAAGTTTGGTGAAGTTAGGACCAGTAATAACTAAGATATAATCATCAGAGGGCACCTGCTCCATAAACTTTAACCAGCTTTTAAAACCTTAACCTCCTCCAGCATCCGAAACCTATGGCTAAGATTCAGCATTCATGCTTGTTAGGTGCATCAGTATCATAAGATGCACCATCCATGCAAGTTTGGTGAAGTTAGGACCAGTAATAACTAAGATATAATCATCAGAGGGCACCTGCTCCAAAAACTTTAACCAGCTCTAAAAACCTTAACCTCCTCCAGCATCCAAACCCTATGGGTCAGATTCAGCATTCAAGCCTGTCTGGTGCATCAGTATCATAAGACGCACCATCCATGCAAGTTTGGTAAAGTTAGGACCAGTAGTTACTTAGAAATTGCTATCAAAGGGCACCTGCACCAAAAAACTTTAACCTGCATCAAAAACCTTAACCTCCTCCAGCATCTGAAATTCATAGCCCAGATTCAGCATCTAAGTCTTTCAAGTCTGTAAGTAGGTCCAGATGCATCATCCATGCAAGTTTGGTGAAGACAGGACAAGTAATAACTTAGATACAGGACCTGCAACAAAAACTTTAACCAGGTCCGGACGCCGACGCCGACGCCGACACCGACGCCGACGCCGACGCCGAGGGTATAGCATAAGCTCCCCCCGACTTCGTCTCGGTGAGCTAAAAATCAAAAATATGTACATACAACATCTGATATGTACATACACCATCTGATATGCAAACAAACCAAGAGATCAGGTGACAACAGAATGCTTCATAACCTGGTAATACTGAGTGACTAGAGAGTGGCAAGCTTATAATTATCACACAACTATAAACTTCCTACAAGCATCATCTACTGTGCTGTAGTAACCATTCTATTACTTCCGATAGTCCCAGTCCAGACACAGCACTCACTTCTTTCACAGATATTTGGTGTGGACTGTGCTTCAGAATGTCATCCCAGCGGAACAGTGACTCAAACTCATGTCGACTCATAGTTGTAGTTAAATCCCTGGAAAAGATTGAAAAACTTGATCAAAACATGCACTGCTAATATCAGTATAAAAGCTGAGAGGTCAAGTAGCACCATCGTAAGACATTACTTTGATATTGCTACTCAAATTGCTCCTCACATTTTATTTAACAGAACCAGCACTTGGCAGTCTTTTAAGTTTGGATTTGTCAGTATTGAAAGGAACAGCATACACGCAGCAGAGACCTGAAGGCGGTTTGACATATCAATTACATACTGAAAAATAAAACCAACAAATCATCTATTATTTTTATTTGAAGTTTTGAGTAAAACAAAAATTGCATCAAAAGTTTATACATGTACAGGTAAACCACTTACAATCAGAAAATGGCAATCCTTCAGGTAATTTGGCCATATTGGAGACATTGATCCACCCAACTCTCTCACCATTATTTCTTGCTTCTTGTTCAGGGAAATATTCACAAGGTTGGTACCAATCTATTAAGCAATAACAAATGGAATGATCAGAAACCCTCTCTTCAGAAATTAAATGTTGAATTGGTAAATGGAACAGTTATCTTTGATTTTACCAAAACAGTACTTACAGTTGGCAATGTTGAAGGTATATTTTCATCCTCTAAGTCATCTTATAAATCCAGTTAAAGAAACATAAGAGCTGAAATTTCTCTTTCTCTTAAAAATTATTATACCTTGGTCATAAAAATAGTTTCATATAATTATCAGATGTTGATGCATGTTTTATCATTCCTGATGGGAGAAATTTCCTTTGGAATAAAAAACATATGTCACCTTTTCAGCATTTTCACATATGCAGGTACAGTACGACATTTTTTTTGACAGATTTATGGCCAGGCACTGTAAAGGGTATTAAACGGCATGTGATGAACAGTCAATGTAAACTTAATTAACACAGATCAATAGACCAAATTTAGATTACCCCAGGACAAGGCTTCTCATATTTTCAATAAACAACTGCAAATTCATCCAAATATTTGAGGAATGTAGCATGAAGAAGAGAAATATTGTTCCTTTCCCAAATGACCTTTGGGTTGACCTCGCAAAGGAATAAAACTTGGTTTACATTTTCATGTTTAAGTCTAGTACTTACTCACTGCAAATAACTTCTTGCAAATGTACGTATTCCTTTTCAATAGGTATGGACATTTTCCTATTCAGATGAGAAACTTTAAATTAAATGTCATGTCATTATTTATTGAAAGGAATTATGTATGCCAATACATGTATTAACAAAATCAATTTAAGGTCTATCACAGCTCATCGAAAATAACTTCTCAAAAAATTGACAGACAATTTCATTTCCATGACAAGTCAAGCAATGGACGACTCATAGGGACAACAATTCATTGGCAATCATTGAAATTTAGCATAATTTTCCTTAAAAAATGTTGATCATTGATTGAACTATTTAGTGTTTATGAGAGCCCTGATTATCTTAACATTTCTTGACTGGTTGATGAAAGATCTCATGCAAATCTCGCGCACAATGACCAGTACTTGATCAGGTAAAGTTCTTTTGTCTGTGAGGCGCCAGCAAGCACTGCGAGCTCTACCAATGTCATATTCTCGCGAGAACAGGTAAAACGTATTTTAAGAATGTCATGCATTTAAAAGATGAATACACTGTAAAACATTCTGCTAATTCTAAAAAATGGTTTACAACTAGTTGTTTTAAACTTTTTTCTTAGCAAAATGTTTGGAGCATTGTTACTTTCACAGAAATTGTCGAGCGATGTCTGCTCTACTAACATGACGTCACAATGTCTAGGCTGAGCACGCGAACTTTAGCATAAATGAATAAATAGATAGGTGGATCCAACTGTGCACGTTTTTAACAATCTGATAGTGAATTTGTGATCACTGTTACTGGCTTTGTCCTCCAGACCACCACACAGTAAAATGTAAATGCTTATACATGTATACTGGAGCATAAAATATTTTTTTTAAATTCAAGATGGTGCATCTCCATTTGGTAAACCACGCTTTAATTTATTATAATGTACCCATGTGAATTTACAATTTAATTTATGCGCAGCGCTTGCCCCAACTGTCGCACCGTAAAACATATTATATTGTAGCTGTAGCTCTACTTTGGAGAAAATTGCAAGTGTTGTTAATCAGTTAGTAAAATCTATCCTATTTGAGAAGTGGACAGGCATAGCCTTCATCCATGAAGGATGGATGAAGGCTATGCCTGTCCCCTTCTCAAAAGAGAATAAGTAAAATCTACCTCTGTCTTGGGACAAGCCCTCACTAGGTCCGTAAGACAATATCCTTTTAACAATAGTTGTCATATCGGTCAATTTTACCTCTCGATGAGCTGTGTTTCAATAAAATGATATACCCGGTAATCTGAATAATGCGCATATGCGTTTAAGGATACCGTACGTCTTCAATTTCTTGGACAGCAATGTTTTACCAGAACTTGTAGGTCCAAGTAGCAAATACATTTTGGAATCAAGGTCTATAACACGATGTTGTCATCTTCAATTGAACAATTTCTTTGGCAATATTTTCAATGTGTTTGTTATCAACCAGATTCAATGTTAACTATCTGCACAAGAATCTTGGGGAAAAATAGCATTAGGTTAAACGTCTAGATGATGTAAATTTGATTCCTTACATCATTGAAAATAAAATATACAACAAGCTTTATGCCAAATACGCAAACAATTTTTACCTTGATTTAATTCTTCTATGAGTTATCTTTAATTTTTAATTCGGTTAGTTTTTATCTTCTTTAATCCCATGTTAATGTTATTTCGGGATATTTGATGTAAGCGACCTCGTAATATTTATCAGTTGGGTTATGTCATTGAGTCATTTGTAATAATATAGGAAGAAAAAATTTAAAAGACCAGCGAAAAGGAATATTGAAGATGTTTTCGAGTAAATCGTCGACTTTTGATAGAGCTTTGGGTAAGTAAACGTTGTTTTGAATTGGAAGATACTAAAGATTAGAGAGAGTAAACAGGAAGAGTCAGCTGATGTGGCAGGAAAAACAATGAATTACTTTGTGAGAATTTAGTATACACATGGATAACAGGATAAAATTTAAATATTTCTAAGTTTTGAATGTAGTCACTGGTAAAATTTTTGTAGAGCTCATTCTACAACGAAAAGAGCTATCATATATTTTCTTTCAACCATTCACGATTATGAATTTTTCCTTTCTGTTCAATAGAGAAGGCAACAAGTCAACTCCTTCTGGAACCAGACTGGGATTCTATTCTTCAAATATGTGATTGTATCAGACAAGGAGATGTACAGTATGTTTATTTTGAGACATTGTTAATTAACTGAATCAATTTCAAATACTTAAATAATAAGTTTTCTTTTCTCAACAAGTGTGTCACATTATGTTTCAGTTGTTTTAACATATACATAGTTCTTGTGCGCAGTATGTGTACAGTGTTTCCCCAGGCAGTTTTTGCATAGCGGTACCGCCATGCATTAAAGATCCCCCGCCATGCATCACACAGCGCTGCCATGCTTCTCGCTATGCATACTTATTATAAAGCAAAAAATCTTTCTCCAATTATTTCACATCTTAACAGTGATAAGTAGAAGTAAAATTGTCGTTATTCCGTTCAATCTTCATAAAAACGCTTGTACCCGCAGAGAGCGTCGCTAACTTGGACATCGATCTCAGCAAGGGGGCACACGTGGTTAACGGTTAAAGGACTTAGCTTTAATATGATTGAGATATAATGAAACCGAGTTTATTAATCGGTAATAAATGCATGAATAGAGACGTGATTACTTCTTGTTTTATTATGATTATCCTTCTTCGACACCTGTGCCAATATCGAGTGTTGTGGATTTTCCAAGATCTAAAAATAACACAATGTTCACTCGATGGTGTTAGCTTGGTTGTGATATGATTGAACTGTTTATTTGCCGTAAAAATATTGGAAACTTGAGCAAATGTACTGAAATAAGAAAAAAAATTACAGTTATAATTGCAAGTCATACATGGAAGTGATGTCACATGACTAGAGACATCGTATAGTATGCGTTTGAAAATGACTGTGTGCACATGTCATGTAAAAAGACTGACTGCAAAGTTATAGTACAGTAATTAATTTTAATTAAATTTAGTGTCAAAATATCACAGAATCATTCATGTAAACCCCACATTTAAACAAAAAATATCAACTGACCAGAATAAATTAATTTTTTGTTTGGGTGTTTTTTTTTTGCTTTTTTTTTCCCCCCCCCCCCCCCCCCCGACAAAAAAAGAGTAATCTCTATATAAAGGAAAAAGAATAAAACAGAAGGTATTAGAACTGCCTTGTGAATCTATATTTCTTGTAAAAGCTTGTGAAGGTCAGCCTCTTGAAAAAAAATGCTATTAGTTTAGCTAGAAAAAAACCAGTAAAATTATGGATTAATATATGAATTACAAATAAAATGAAATAATACTTGTTGATGTAGATTTCATGAGAATGAATAATAATAGTACATAACAAGTAGTACATTTCATCAAATGGTTATATTATTATTATGCGCAGTGATTTCACACTGGCTGTGGCGCTGTTATGTCGCAACCCACACCAACTCTGCCAAACATTCCCCCATGCATCAAAAATTTTCTGGGGAAAACACTGGTGTATTTAGTAAATGAATCTTTAATAGTTATAAAGAATATACAATAAGTTAAATATCCAACTTCTTTTGTTGAATACAAAATATAAGTGATTGCAAAGCAAATGTGTTTGCTTACTGCACTAGAATGAAATATTGTGATCCAACTTCCAATTGTATTCACATAATTTTTACAGAGGGAAATATGCAATTGCATCTATGAAGAAAAAGCTCTCAGCAGAAAACCCCCATGTTGCTATGTTTGCTTTGCAGGTAAACATGATTTAATTTTCTTACATCCTGAAACTCAATTGCTAATAATTTTCACAGTATCAATTGTGCTAAGTGTATTATTATATCAATCGGAGCTACTCTGTAAAATGATGGAAACTAATATAATGATGCATGATATTACAGACTTTAGAGTCCTGCGTGAAGAATTGCGGTTCCATCATTCATGAAGAAATTGCTACAAAAGAATTCATGGAGTTTTTGAAAGACATTGCAAAGGTATTATCAGTTGGTACATGCATAAGAAATCATAATAAATGTTCAATGGAATGTGATCTTTGTTTAATATTTTTTGTGTAATTTTCCCTCAGAACAAGCCTGATCCAATAAAAGGCAAAATCTGTGAATTGATTCAGTGTTGGTCCCATGCATTCCGGAATGAACCAAATTATAAAGTTGTGCAAGACACTTTTAATTTGATGAAAATGGAAGGTAAATTTGTTTGAAGAATGTATATTGCTTTTTGTAGCCACATAAATGATCAAATTTTCAGATATGTCCTCTTAATTAATAACAGACACAATGCGCAATTTGATACTGAATTTGTTATTGAAATAAATAAGAGTAAAATGTTTAGTATTTTGACTATATTTTTCGTGGCAGGCTACACCTTTCCAACTTTAAAAGAAGCAGATGCCATGTTTATGGCAGAGAAAGCCCCTGAATGGAAGGAGGGAGATTTGTGTGCCCGCTGTCGCACTAGATTTGGAACATTTAACAGACAGGTATAAGGAATACTATAAACAAATTATACTTTTCCTTTAAAGATAGTAAAACTAAATGGTACATATTATTAGATGGTGTAAGATTTATAAAGATTTTCATTGCTATTTGTGTAGCATCATTGTCGTAGCTGTGGAGATGTCTTCTGTGGCAAGTGCTCAGCTAAATCCTCCATCATTCCCAAATTTGGAATTGAAAGAGAAGTGAGGGTGTGTGATTCCTGCTATGACAAAATTCAACAGTAAGTCAACAGAGAGCAGGCTGGGTTTAACTCAATTTTAAAACAGCCTCTAATCAAATAAGCTGTTGATTTGGTACAAGGGAAATAATGGTATAAAACTTCACTTCAGTTCAACTTCAACCTCTGATTCTTGCAGACCAGCCAAGAAGAAGGATTCTGATGACTTACCTGCTGAGTATTTAGCGAGTCCACTGTCTAAACAACAACAGGTACTTGTTCAGCTACACTGGACATTTAGAAAGTTTCATGATTAACATGTTCTCAGTGTTATATACTGGTAAATAAGTTGCTATTTTTCTGTGTAATAAGTTGATTGGAGTCACAACATTTCTTACTTTTGACACATAAAATATCTTTGATTTCATGTGTTTGAAATTTTTGGATTTCTTGTGTTGGTACATTTCAATATCAATGTCATTCAGTATGATTTTATATCTTATTATTATATTGAAATTTATATGATTTGGAACTAATTTTATGAATGGCTAATTTTTATAGAAAATTTTTGCTTGCAAATACTGTTAAATTAATTCCATTAAAAAAAAAAATCCATTGTAATGTTATCTTTATTTACTGTTAGTCCTTAAGGTACCTCACTACACCTAGACTTATACTTTTTAAGACACTACATCACAAGATGGCGATTGAAATATTTTGTTAAATCATGTGTATCAACTAGTTTGCTTATATATCGTCATAGCTCAGTGGTTAAAGTATAGGGCTTGTGAACTGCAGAACATGAGTTCAAATCCGCCTGGGGCTTTTGTTCATATTTACTGAATTAATTTTATGAATATATTTTTTTTTATCCAAAATTGTACATTTTTTCGCGTATTTGTATTGTACATTTTTTATCCATCATGCTATCTATCATAATCAAGTAATTTTCTGCTGGTTTTAGAAACTATTTCAAGGTGTAGTGAGGTACCTAAGGAAACATTATTCCAACAGTCCTTTGTCTACAATGTATTTCCATGGCATAATTCAGTGAACAACACTCAAGAATATATAGATTGGTTAGGTCCAGTAAACTTATGAACTCAGTATCAAAAATTTATAACTTGTCTTATTCTAATGATATTTCTTTGTTTCTTTGACATTATTTTCAACCAGGGGTAGTGTAACATGTACAGTAATTCTGTAGTTTGTTGATATACATGTATGTTGAGCCTGCCCCAGGATAGCCTGTCATTCTCTTGTTTGTTGATGAATGTAGAATGTAATTCTTTTGTATGTTGATGATTGTAGAGCCCACCCCAGAAGTCGGAGCAGGAGATCCAAGAGGAAGAGGAGTTACAGCTGGCCCTGGCTCTGTCCCAGAGTGAGAACGAGGCCAAGGAGAAAGAGGTGCATACAAACCATCTTACTTAGTCAATCTATCACTTTGTTTCAGCAGTACTGCTTCTTAGTTGATCTATCAATTGCTTCCACCAGTGTTGTTAAATTGAACATTTAACACATATTGTGACTCAATTTTCAGAGAGAAAGGCTGAGAAAGAACTATGGGATGTATGGAGGTGGTAGCAACACAACAGCCACCGCTCCTGCCACTCAGCCAGTGGTGAGTTTTAGTTTATTGCCTCAGTTTCCAGATTTACTCAATTAACTATTCAAATACCGGTAAATGTGTTCCATTATAAATGTGCCATTGTCATGTAATCTTGTTGCAATCTATGTAAATGTAAGACCTCCGAATTCTATACTGTAGGTGTCGGCTCCTGTGATTGACACCACAGACATGGACCCGGAACTAGCCCGGTATCTAGACAGGAACTACTGGCAGAGGAAGTCAGAGGACACCAAACAGCCAGTGGTGACCACCACCCCGTCAGCTCCTGTTGCCAACACCGAGCCCAAACAGGCTGGGGGAGGGGTCATCATTGAGGTATGTTGTCTTAATTTGTGTTTTGAATGACATGATTCTTTATGTCAGTAAATGAAACTTTTATAGCAATCCTGTAATTCATGTAACTTCAACCATTGTACATTGTACTAGTATTTGGCATCCATAGAATGACATCAGTTTATTTGAATCCCAGATGATTGAATAGTTAGTCAGATTTCATAACTGGTATTTTGATAATAGGCCTATCAAAATGGAGCTGATGAGGGTGACCAAGAGCAGTTTTTGCGAGCTTTACATAGCAGTTTGGAGATATTTGTGAACAGAATGAAGAGCAACTCCCAGAGAGGCCGTAGCATTGCCAACGACTCGTCTGTGCAGTCTCTGTTCAATGTGATAACAAACATGCACCCCCAGCTGATGAAGTACACTCAGGAGCAGGAGGATATGAGAGGTAGGGTCACTACAGACAGCTCAGGTGAAGCCTTGACCCTGGACTAAAAACTTAGCCATGTCACTTTTGATTTCAGTCTAACCCTCTACTTCATGTATATCTTCTCTTTGTAAAAGTGAGACTGAAATCAAAAGTGAGCTTTTTTAAGTTTTATGGCCCAGGGGCCAGGTGCTTTTTGCTAAATTACATGTACATTGTTTATGATTGTATCTGCATGTATTCATTGAGAAGGGAACTTAATATCTCATTACATTTATTTCTGTTTTAGGTCACTACGAGTCCCTTCAGGACAAACTTGCACAACTTCGTGATGCTAGAGAAGCATTAGATGCTCTGCGAGAAGATTATCGTGAAAAGAAACGCAGGGAACAAGAGGAGCTAGAGAGACAGAGACAGATCCAGATGGCCCAGAAACTGGAAATCATGAGGCAAAAGAAACATGTAAGTTTGTTGCAGATAAACTGCATTTAGTTTCATTCCCCAGAAACAAAGATTTTCCTATCTACCTGATTGAAAGAAAACTAATGATCTCTATAATTTTTTTATTTTGAAAACAAATTGAAAAATATCTTTACCAGAATTTTTACCCAGTACTTGGAGTACAAAACAATAGCCCTCAAATAAATACGGGAAACTGGTAGAGGACATGTATTATTTATGCAGTGCTTAAAAAAAAATTTTTGTTGATTATGCCATTTTGATTTTAATTGAATCTTTATTGGTAAATGTTTGTATTTGCATTATTGTAATCACAAGTTCCATGTATTTTTACTGAATAAAATTTTGTAATTTATTCTCAAGAGTTTTTGTGAGGAAAATGGAGCAAAATAATGAATGTGAATATATTTCAATGGTTGCTTCTACAATTACAATTTAACAAATATTTATTATCATAAAATTCTAAAAAAAATTCCACTAAAAAATATTATGTACCTGAACTTGGGCTTAAATGTATATTTTAGAATTATTTTTATGGACTTTAATTAGGAATACTTAGAAATGCAGAGACAGTTGGCTCTACAACGGTTACAGGAGCAGGAAAGAGAAATGCAAATGAGGTTTGAACAACAGAAACATTTGACACAAATAAGGCAGATGCAGGCATATGGATATCCTTCAAACGTAAGATTAATGCATCTAATTTTTCATACATGTGAAAGTTTTGAATCTTATCTCCTCACAGAAAAAAAATTCTCTAGAGTCTTGTTTACTGTTGTGATACATTCTAGACAGCTACTTCTTAGTTGCTAACATCAATTTTTTTTTATCAAATTTCCAATAATAGGCTTATGGGCAAGTGCCTCCCATGCAGGGGATGCCAGGACAAACCTTCAGCCCAATTAATTCTGTGGATGGCTCACCAGTTCATCAAATGCATCAGAATGCTTACCAGCCTTCAATGGGAGTAGGTCCAGGTAACATGCCTATGGGACCAGGACAAGGAATGCCTCAGATGCAGGGAGGAATGAATATGGGGATGGGGCCCCCAGGGGGTGGAATTGACCAACAGGGCATGATGAATCAGGGGCCCATGGGGTCAGGACTGCCACAGATGCAGCAGACACCACAGCATGTGTATGTCCCCCCAGGTTCACAAGCCGGAGGACAGTACCCACCTGGGTCCACTCAGCCGGTCAGCTTACCGGGAACTTACCACTCAGAAGCTGGACCGAACAACTATCAACCACAGATGCAATACAGCATGTCCCCTCCTATGAATCAGGGATACATGCCTCCCCCTAATATGGATTACAAGGCATTTAACATGCAAAGTAAGTGCATTAATGAATGTCTTCAGATATCCTTTGATATGAAAATCAATTAAAAACATTCCATCTGCATTTCAAATTTCTATTTCAATTTATGAAAAATAGATTGCTTCATGCATACAGTATTCCAAGATTCCAAGTGGAATCATTTTTATTCATGGGGGTCAATGTTCGTGGGTAGCCAAAATTTTCCTGGTTCTTGGGGACGTAATTCGTTGGTAGTGTAATCAGAATAATTTTAATAAAAATTAAACAAATGCTTGTTTATACGTTTGTGGGGATGTAAATTAGTGGGAAAGGGTTACCCACGAACACCAAAAACATTGGTCCCCCAAGAACAATGATGATACCACAGTATGGTTTAGCACAAATAATATACACATGGTACATGTAACTCATAACTTTACAGGTATGGCCAATTCTTTGCCCCCGCCAAATCAGCAAGGTGTGTATTCAACCTCTTCAGGTCAGCAACCACCGCCTCCACCCCCACAACAGCAGTACATGGGGGCACCCCCTCCCCAGGGCCAGCAATATCACCAGGGAGGACCCCCTGCCCCTCCCCAACAAACCCACCAACCACCCCCTCCTTCCCAGCTGGAGGGGGAACTGATTTCATTTGACTGACAAACTATAAAGCATTGATGTATTCAAAATTGTATACATATAAACAATAATCAGATTGTCCTGTAGGCATTTATTGGGTTCTTAAATTGTGTTGTAGCAATTCAAAATACGCTTTGCAAGTTAATTGTTGTATTAAAAAAAAGAATAACGATATTAACTTGAATTAATGTTTAATGTGGTACATGTACTTAGTACTTTTATTTTCTGTAACATGCAAAAATAAAGCTTTATATCTAAAATATTTTGATTATTAAAAAATGAAAATTATGAGAATAATGATTATTTTTTTGGCAGTAGTACATATGTACAAGTAATAGAAATCATTTATATACATGTAGATGAATTATTTGGTTTATAAAAATGGAGATCATCTTCCTCAGGATTTCTTAAAAATCAAGGTTTTGTTATTTGCTGGCATATCAACCTACAACAAACAATTCATGTTTATAATACATGTGCAGACAACACTTCGTTTATGATTACTGAATTATACAAGAGATAATGTGTATTGTACAAGAAGGAAAAAGGTATTTAATAACCACTTACTGTTTTAATAAGGGACATTTTATTTTGTTCTGCAAGATGTTCTACATCATCAACATCCCTTACTCCCCATCTGCTGTCTCTATAATGGAAACACAGACCAAGCTGGTTCATAATATACATGTACTTGCTTGTACATGTAATATAAGCATTTTCATAATATACTTGGACCTTGTTCCAGAGTCATCACTTTTGTAAATGACATAAATACATGTACATGTTTTGCCATATAAATGTTTTGTGCTCTAATGGCAGAAAAAAATAGAAAGTTAAATTTGGTATTTTGCAAAGTAATGCACAATTTTCTTCATAAAAGTAGGAGCTGATTATGACATGTACAACACCATGCTGTTTGTTTGCTAATTATAATAAAAATAAATTTTGCTTTTGTTGTTTATCACTGGTTTTTTTAATTCATAGATTATCACTGGAGAGCATATGTCTATGCTCTCCATAGACATATGCTCTCCTTTGCACAAATAAACATTTCCTCTCTTGAATAAGAATAGACTGTACCTAATTTTACATGCTGTCATTGAGATGGTTTGTTTAAAATATATATATTTTATCTAGTTATATAACTGAGGTAATCATCATTAGAAAAGGGTGATGATCAGCTCCTCTCTGCTTCTCTTTTCACATGTTGATGATCTGCTTTTCTCTTTACATAAAGAATACAGAGATGATCATCATCATTTTAGTGAAGATGATAGTTTATTTAACCTATTTAATTTTATCAAATCTTGCAAGAATTCTTGCTCAGATTTCATACAGTTGAGATGGATTGAAAAATCTTTAAAAAGCAGCAAATGATTGTTTTACACACATCACAGATGATCATAACAAACCTTTGCCTCAAGGACGCATCAAATGAAACGTTGCTCTCTGGAGTTAGTGTGCCATGAACAGCAAAAGGCTGAGGGAAAAAAATCATGGGAATGTATAATTAATGGCTATTTTGATTTTTATTTAGATATTAGAGGCATCAATATGAATAACATACCCCATACAAAAAAAGCAATCCACCACTCTTGAGTAAAGTACCACAGCCACGAAACAAACCCTGTGAATGAAAACTTTGTTATTTCAGTATTTTTAAAGTGTGACGGTCAGACCAGTTCGAATACCGGCACCAGATAGCTCAGTTGGTAGAGCACCTAACTAGAGATTCATGGGGCCCAGGTTCGAATTCTGGTCTGGTTTGTCATTATTTTTCCCATCCCGTTATATTTGGTGCTATGGTAACCCCTGGAACTGACAGGTTGACTCCTGCCAGTGGAATAGCCTGGCGTGATCTTCGAAGGCAAATATCATTTAAGGGGAAGGAATGTGACAGTCAGACTGGTTCAAATATGTGCACCAGATAACTCAATGGGTAGCATTTGGGCTAGAGATTCAGGGGGCCTGGGTTCAAATTCTGGTCTGGTCCATCATTATTTCTCCCATCCTGTTACAATGGATGTCGTGCCAACCCCTGGAACTGACAGGCTAATAACTCCTGCCAGGGGAAAGAGCCTGGGTAGATCTTACAGGACAAAGGTCATTTATAAGGGGGAGGAATGCGACGGTCAGACCAGTTCAAATATTGGTGCCAGATAGCTCAGTTGTTAGAGCACTTGACTAGAGATTCAGGGGGCCCCACTACGAATCCCGGTCTGGTCCGTCATTATTTCTCCCATCCTGTTACAAAAGATTGACTCAAAAACAAAATCCACAAATACATGTACATGTATTGGTGTTTAACAAAAAAATGATGATGTCACAGTAGCTGGACTGGTTTAAACAGTGGTTTAGAGTTGTATATACCCTCCCCAATTGGTACAATACATCTATGTTAAATCTACAGAACCTTACCACTGCAGTATCCCAGGGGGATATGTGAATCATGTTCATATTCACTACAGCATCCAAAGAAGCTGACTGAAGATTTCCGTCCTTCCATGACTCAACAGGAGTTGTGACGTCTAATGTAAAAGGTTCCTCTATATTCTGTAGTCCATAGTGTTCTTTGTAAGCTGATATACTAAAAGTATGATTTGTTGAAGTTTGGTCTTGAAATCATTTTATAAAAATGATGAATTTTGAAAAATGAGATTACCGGTATATATATATCTAGTATATCTAGCTGTCATATACACAGTTATCCATCTTCGTTAGCCAAGGGTTTTCGGTCCACTTCGTTCCCCATAATGGGAAGCAAAGTGGACCGAAAACCCTTGGCTAGCGAAGATGACAGTTATCATTCATCTATGATAATGAACCTTTTTTCTTAAAGAGATGTCTTTCAAAGTTATTAATGAAATATATCTTAGCTTGTAACACATCGATCTATACAGAGAGATGTCATTTAAACTTTAAGTCAAAGTGATATCTGGGTTTCTGTTTCAATTTGATTGAATGTGTCCGATATAAATATGATTGGAAACCTTTGCAAACATTGCTGATCAATCTCGGATGGCTGCCATATGATCTTTGGGAAATGTTGAGCAAACAAGGCGACATGAGTTCCGCTGCCTGAGGCGACCTCTAGTGCCAGTCCTGCCTTGTCTGTCTGTAGATGATCCTTCAGAACATTCAGCACAGCCTCCTTGTTTCTCTCAGCTGCTGGGAATTTCAGCATGTTGTCCAAGTGAATGCAGAACGTATTTTGTCGCTAATGATAGCAAGGGTGAAAGCAATTTGTTATAATATTACCCCTCCAGTGTAAATTTCTGTCTGCCTACTGCAACATGTATAACCAACAGCCAACTCGAAAGTATATAAACATAAATTTAATATCTTTGTACCTTCTACTATGAGCCATGCAATTTTCTTTTGTATAAGAAAAATGAAACTAAAAACTGTATACCCAGTAATTATAATTTTAATTTTTTTTCGCAGGTCCAAATTAAAACTATATGCAAAAAAATTACTCATACCTTTATAAGGGATGTAAGATGATGGACAGTCTTGTTAAATAATGCAATATGCATTCATTTGCTGAAAGAACAAAACAATGATTGGTTATTTTAGATGTAACATACATGTGTACATTTTCATCAAGAAGATTAATATAATATAAATAATTTTCTTCTGTACCTATCAATGCTTCTCCTTCAAAAATGCAGCATGCCTTGGACATTTTTAATTATTTTCCAGTTACTTTATAAATAATAACAATAATATTTTGAGTTGATCAAAATAGATAATAAATCAAAGAAAATCAAAGTTAAAAATCTTGAAAAAGTCTGCGCCGCCCGGGAATCGAACCCGGGTCGCAAGAATGGGAATCTTGCATGATACCACTACACCAGCGGCGCCTTAATTACCGCCATATTCAATGGAACAAAATGTGTAAAAAAAAATTATTGACATTATCCGTAATTTACAACTTTTAAGAGTTGAAAGACACAATGTTACATTACCATACGTATAAAATGGTCGTGAATCCGATTTCTTGCCACTTGCTCTTCTAGGAAACCAATAATGGGGATGGATAGCTTACGTCCTACTACGGATCGATTTGACCTTGTGCGCAATGCTTTGCGCAGAATAGAGCAATGTGTATGAGGGATGTATGCATTACAGAGAGGACCAAGCAAACTCGTCGCAAGCACCCGCAGAGGTAACTTTTCTTTTTGCTTTTTCTCATCATTATAAGAATGTATGCACCCGTCAGATGTGTCATATTGAAGGGGAATTTTTGAAGGCCGTTTTTACATGCTTTGTTTTATTCATAGGGCCAACGAAATCTCTCAATAACCTTGAAAAGAAGGACCACGAGAAAGATTCTAGTGAGGAAAATACAATGAGGTGTGTATATTCTTATTTTCGTATTATTTGACATTTCTACCAAAATATGTCTCGATATTATGGTTTAGATTTCAATGACATCTTGCGTAAATTAAATAACCTGGTAAACAATGCACCACGTGTATTTACAGGTATGATGTAAACAAGTCTGAACGAGAGTGGGGGGGGGTTAGTAAATATACAGATAGTGGTACTCAGTATAATTTCGTTATTTTGATAAAGTATTCTCTCTTCTCTGTACTTAACATAAACATTAATACCTTTCAGCATGTAGTGGAACTTTTATGTTTGTTATGAATGTGTATTGGGATATTTGGGGGGGGGGGGG
>WFKH01007768.1:7559104-7579600 GCA_016163765.1 Magallana hongkongensis | reverse complement strand
GAATGTCAACAGGAGTTATCGCTCTTGTTGTGCATTTAAATTTAAACTGCTGGGGCCCGTTTCACAAAGCGTACTTGGGACTAAGTTATATCTTAGGAAAGAACTTTTTCCTAAGTTCATTACTTATCCGTTTCACTATTCCAGTCTTATCTTATGAAATTCCTAAGTTATGTCTTAAAGGGACTTCGACACGATTTAAACTCAAATTTTCCCAAATTTATTTTTTTTTTTTCATTTTTAATGTCTAGAATGGTCAATATGGATGTTTTTAATGCTTTGTCAAAATTTGAAAGTCAAATATCGAGTTACAAGCGAGTTACAGAGGATAGAATTCTTTGTTTTGTAAACAAAGCTCGAGTCCTGTTATTGTTTACATGTTTTGTATTGGCATAGTTTCAATCTAATGTTGCTTTTTGTTGTTGATAAAATTATTTATGAACACATTGAATCTGTTCATCTTGTTTGCCACAAGAAATTTTGTCAAAGAAATGTTAATTTCTTTACATTATTTGTAAACAAATATAAGACTCGAGCTTTGTTTACATAACAACAACTTCTTTCCTCTGTATCTCGCTTGTAACTTGACTTCAAACATTCAAATTTTGGTGAATCATTCAAAATATACAAGTAAACCATTTTATACATAAAACTTAAAAATTAAATTTCCATCTCAAATCATGTCTAGGTCCCTTTAACTTTAAGACAGGTAAATCGATGTCTTGGGAACAAACTTAACATGGCGATTGTTTATTCATTATTGAAATGAATGATATACACATTAAAGTTGAACAAAAATACTAGAATACACGTATCATTAAGACTTTTTCACTTTACTTCTACACTGAAAACTTTAAAACTTTCAAAATATACAATCATATATTTCTTCAATTAATTTCTTTGGTGTAGACTTTTAATTTTTACAATTTTTTTTTTTAGATTATCTGGTCGCACGCGTAGATGGATAACGGGTATAGTTAATGCTAGTGCACTGATGATAATTAAATTATTCGTGCCCGAGATTCACTGATCTCTTAAGTAGATTGATAAAAACATGAATAAATACTAAATAAATACTCAATTACAGAATGACTGGATGATTTGTCCTATCCCTCCACGAAATAAGCTTTTCTTTTACGGAAGAAATTTTAGTTCTTTGGGGGGGGGGGGGGTTCATTTGATTTTTTGTTGGGGGGGAGTAGGAGTGACCGGGAAGTGGTTTAGGAATGTCAATGCTAAATCATCAATGGGAATGCTGTTTCAATTCAGAATTTTTTGCCTTCTATCGCTTCTTCTATCAGCCGATATGCATTTATTTGTGATGTTTTCTTTTTTAGACTGAGGCTTAAACCAAAATATTTACATTTGCAAATATGCTTCCTTATATGAACCTATAGGATAACGAAAACGTTCAATTCTGTATATTTACATTCCAAATATTTTTTGCATGCAAAGTGTGTAAGAAGATACTGCAGTTATAAGACCGTAACACACACAGGGTACTCAAAGGTTAAAATGACGAGTTTTATTATGACGGCACAAACGTTGAACGCTGTAAAATGCAACGCCACAAGTGAGAATCAAAGTTCACGCTTGTGGTTGTTACAGTGGCTCTTCCATTAATTTGAACTTACCCTTAGGATAAAACAGAAATTTTGACGTATAAATCACATTTGCAGAAAAGGCAAGAAGTTTTAAAAAAATGTAAATGTGAGCATTAAATCATTATTTTTTGAAAGATATAGTCTCATAACTGCAGCGGAGTGTGCATACAAATTTTCATAACGCGCTAACGCGCGTTACTCAATTTGTATGCATACACCGCTGCAGTTATGAGACTATATCTTTCAAAAAATAATGATTCAATGCTTAAATATTTATATTCCACATATTTTTTGCATTTAAAGTGTGTGGATAGCTACTGCAGTTATAACACTGTAACACACACAGGGTACTGAAAGGTTAAAATGACGAGTTTCATTATGACGTCACAAACGTTGAACGCTGTAAAATGCAACGTCACAAGCGAAAATCAAGGTTCACGCTTGTGGCTGTTACAGTGACTCTTCCATTTATATGAACTTACCCTTACGATAATATAGGAGTTTTTAGGTATAAATCACATTTGCCGACAAGGCAAGAAGTTAAAAAATGTAAATATAAGCATTAAATCATTATTTTTTGAAAGATATGGTCTCATAACTGCAGCGGTGTGTGCATACAAATTTTCATAACGCGCTAACGCGCGTTACTCAATTTGTATGCACACACCGTTGCTGTTATGAGACTATATCTTTCAAAAAATAATGATTCAATGCTTAAATGAACGTTTTTACGACGTCACAATGATTATCGCACGCGCTTATCATTTGACGGTTGCAATAACATCGTTTGATTCTGAACGATTTACCATTCTCAAACATAATATAAGTAATAAACAGCAATGTTAAAAAGTTCACCGGGATATGAACTTGGTTAGTACATTATCAAATCTTTCTGAGAAGCCCTTGGGCTTTACAGGATCTGATCACGTGACCAACCAAGTTCACATCCCAGTGAACTTTTTAAATTGCTGTTTATTTCTTAAGCAAATCATCTACTAACTAGTGAGGTCCAAACTTCACAAAACAGTGAGTACACTAACGCACAGAAAATTCCCAGTTTTCAAAGCAAGGTACATATATAGACTTTATCCATAGAAATGATCTATAAACCAGTGAACAACCTAACATAAAGTCCTATAGTTACTCATATATATAGTAAAACAAAGCAAACGTCTAAGACAAGCGAAACTCAAAACGTTGCAAATCATCCACAAAGCAATGGACAACGGCTCTATCCATAAAAAATCTGCAAAAACCAGTGAATACCCTAGATTGATTGCCAAATTAAAATCAATATAAATCGATTGACAATCTACGAAAACACGGATTTTCTGGAAAGTCTAAATATCATAAAATATTTCTTTTTACTAAGTTTTGGGGTGTCCACGTTACATAATTCAGGAAATGACATTTTAACTTTAATTATATAATATTAATATTCATGAATTGATATTTTTTTTCTTAATTTTTGTTTTCAATGATGATATAAATTGTTGGAACTCTTTAAAATGTTGCTTCCCCCAAATTGATGTTAGGGCGTCATCAATTAATAAAACAACATGACCATGCAATGTGTACCAAATTTCATCATACTCGCCTTTATTTCATTTTTCTACATGTGTCGCATACATGCAGATCAAGGCTCTGAATGGCCAACAACGCACAAGTTGAAATAAAAATACCAATTCATAGAAAATTTCGTTTATTTAACTCAAAAACAGTTTTTAAATCAAATATAAAACCAGCATTTTACTGCGAAATCAACCCGTTTTAGATGGTTACAATTTAGCTTTCAATACTCAGCTTTTACATGTAAAGAAACTGTATTCTTTTTAATCGGCATAAGCACGCCAAGTTTGAGAGCTTAAATCACTTTCAATGAAAAGGTTAGAAAGTAGCACACAAACTGTATTAAATTGGAGTCTGTATATTTGTGAGGGTATTTCGTTTGAATTCTGTGTGAGCTATACCAGACTCCTGGGGTCCCTTGTAGCTGTCTTTCCAGTCTCTGTCTCGGCCTTTCCGTAAATGTTAATGACTGCAATTTACTTATGATATTGTTAATAACTGCAATTTAGTTCAAATATTGTAACATGATACTCACTTTAAAACACGAACTGTTAAATATAGTTGGATATAGGGACTAAATTTAATTCGCGGTCAGAGTGACAAATCATTCATAGTATTACATTGATAACCGGAGGAATGTGGAATTAGCCGCACCACTTAAAAGGGGGATTAATCATTATACTAAAAAATAAGAACCAAAGTCCTTCAATGAATATCCAACAGAAACTGATAGAATATAGAGGTCAGACCTATACTCATACTTATAGAGTATCGTGTGTCGATTGAGCACTCGAGTTAATGGTTAATCCAAATGTTTGAATTTCTGTCTGTGTTTCTCGCTGACTTTTATTCTATGATATGTTTGCAAACCATTCAGCGACTTCTTTCATTCACATCCAGCTAGTCATCGAGCTTTGCAGGTTGTAACATACAACAAACAAACCAAGACTAACCCAGAAACCACCCCCTGTAATACAGTTATTCAGAGTTTGAAGATTTAGTGGAATTGTTTCATTGAAAAGTTGGGGGGGTAAACACATTGCCTGTACAGACTGTCGCCAGAGAACCAACGACCAAACAAAACCTGTGCGGGAAAGTTAGTTATTTCTGTTGGAAATTCATTTCATTCATACAAAGTTAACATTCACCCGTCAAAACCAACTCCAAACAGTTTAAGTCGTACATTTAGAATTATGAAAACACAAAAATTACATGTCATTATTTACAAGTGTGATTTACTTGAACACGTTTGTCCAACAATACATGTATGACGAGATTGCAAAGGTACGTTGTTCGACATGTCAACAATGCTGTGAACATTTCTACAGTGTATTTGATTGACATGTTTAGGCAATAAGTAAACTGATATGCTTGTTTCCTTATAAAAGTCAATTTCTGTTTGTGAAGCGAAACGAAGCCGAACTTTCACTGAGCGACGATTGCGTGCCCGACACTTCTAAAAAAGTAGAACTGTCGATATCTACTATTGTTTCAGGCAACCTGCCTGTGGAGAAATAGCCTTCTTCTGTTCCATTTAACTAACACCTTTGTTGCGTTGAGAAATATTTAAAAAAATGTTTACAAAATCTCCTAAAAGAAAGAAAACGGTCATTGAAGCAGACAAATTGAAAGCTATCTGTTACATGACCACGCGACTCCAATGTAAGCGTACAAAGTCCTGAAAACACACAGAATAAATGTTAATGTAACCGCTGTATGTGGTCCCCCTTCCATTCATAGGAACGGCCAAGTCAACTGGATATATTTGCGCTTTAGTAATCGGCATTGTGTAATGGATAGTGCGAGTGCATTGTTCAGTAATCCCGGCTTCTTTTCTTGATCGTTTTCCACTTGTCCAAACACGGTACTTCTTACCAATAAGAATAGTGGTATTAAGGAGATTAGGAAATACTTATCGCAAGTATTTGAATAATTTTGTAAAATTATGTTTTGAAAGGATAAACGGGTTAAATGTAGTATGCAGCCCATCTCCTCGTGGCTACTGTTGACAGTATCTCCGTACAGTGGGGGTAAGTTTGTCGTCCTTTAAATTATTGATTTGTTTGGTGGGGACACAATGGCTCCCCCGTCTGTTTATCAAAGTACGGAATTTACATTTCATTTCTATATCAGTTTTAATCCCGGTTTCCCCTATGTAATTTAATTATAGTTCACAGAGAGCCTATGTACATAACATGGCATTCAATAGACCGAGAATGCCCTGTGTAGCCAGCAATTTCCATGAATTAACCCCCTGGTTTTAACAGGGTCGCTACTTTGTCAGATGCAATTATCACCTTGACCAAATTATTCGTTGAACTTAAATATCTGTTCTTCCTTCTGACAGGTTGGAGGGAGCCATACTTAAAATGTTTCATTTTCTCTCATATGATTTCCAGTGATGTGACGTCAAGTCTATGAAATAAGAAAGATGGACGTTCCATGGAGAAACACCACTATGTCCCATAGTTTGGACTTTCTTCACGACACCGATATTGATTTAGAAAGTTCACTTCCTCTTTATCTTGAAGAACAACAGATTCGCAGGAGAGTGATATACACGGGGAGAAAAAACAAGTCGACTTCGGACGAATTCACCGCAGTGCAGGAATTAAGTACGGACGAATCAAGTCCAGGGGTGTTGAAAATATTCGGCGACAAAATCCTCCCTGGAGTTGAGTATAAAAGTGTGCTCGCCTCCAAAAGGTCTACTGCCAGCGAGCTCGTGAAGCAGGCATTGGAGCGCTATGGTCTGTCCCCTTCCAAGCACACACAGTTTGTTCTCTGTGATGTCGTGGGGACGTGTCTCTCCAGTGAATCTTCCCCAGAGGGTACTGAAATCGTCAAAAGAAATACTAGTACTTCAAAATGGCGGAGAGTGTGTTCTCGCGTTATATCCGAATACGACCGCCCTCTTCTTCTCCAGAACTACTGGAAACCAGGGGACGGTCACAGCAGAAGATACGAGCTCCGAATGAAGTCCGAGTTTTCTACGATTCCGTCTGAGGACGACACACTTGGATTAAATGAGAATGCTCGACGAATCTCGATGTCCAAACTCAGGCGTGGAGCTATCCCGGCTTCCATCACGTGGCATGAACGGAAAATGGAAAAGTTCGCAGACGAACTCAATTTAGACGGAACCTTAACACGAATCAAATCACCCTGGATGGTTAAGAAAAATGACTGTGATAAAGTGTTCAATGGGCTTAATGTTGAAAACCCTAATAACCGCCTGAACTGTACAAGCCTGACAAATAGCCATCCTAGCAAGGCACAAGATACAGACCCAACATATGCCCCCACTAATCGCCCCTTCTTACTGACTGTAAGAGGATACGACCCTAATAAAGACCCCTTGTTCCATGTGTTTCATTCTAGGACAACTAACGTGTGCAATACAAAGAATAACAGTCCCAACTGTATCAGGTTATGTGCCCCTGATATTCAGACACGACACTGTCACCTGCATCTACGGAGGCTGACGTCATCAGACAACCGGGTTCCCGGTTACAACTACTGCTTGGAGGTGGAGTGTGTGGCTCCGTCAAACATCCGGGTTAACGGTTATCCCGTCAGTTTAAGGACTTCTGTCCAATGTGGGGACATTTTATCAATAGGAAGATACTATGTGTTCGTATTCAAGGATCTCACGGCGGGGATGGATTTGCCAACTGACCTGCCATGGCTAGGAATGGTCGATTCTAACTGTAATTTGACCGAAGATAGCCAATATCACTCAAAATATCCTCATAAACAAAACATTGTTCATGTTCCTCCACTGATGATAAACCAGATAGCAGACGATTCCGTCTCTGTATCTACGGCAGAGTCATCTGGTGAGTCCGTGGGAGAACGCTTCCGGTTTGCCTATGCACGCGACAAAGAGGAAGAGGTTGTCAAGGCAATTGCCGCCGTAATACGTCAGAATTCAGTGGACTTTTCATTGGCTCCCGCCTTTTTGTACAGTATGTGCGTGGAGTATGCTTGCCACCAGACGGACCGACACAGCGTCAGGAACCTACTGCTGAGGATACTGGTCGTCACCAGAGAGAACGTGGCGGTGATTACTTTAAACTACTCGATAATTTTATCAAATCAGTTTCTTGTCTTGTAACTCCCCCTTTTTTTCTTACATCGAGAACAAAGAATGCTAAAAAACTTTAAAACAAAATTATTAAAAGCAATATGAGCTGCAATTTTCTTGTCGGAATTTTTTATTGTGAAATTGTAATTTATTATGGTTTATACACTTTTGTTTGTCATATTTTTGTGACAAGAAGCTATTTAGAGGCCATGATGGAAGCGAAATAATTGGTTTTCTCTATCTTCCTTAGTAGAGAAATTTTTCGTTTGATAATTAACAATATTTTTTTTTTATTTTTGTGCAGAATTATCACAATAGCAGATTTTTGTAGCAAAATAAAAATCTAAAAAATGCAGCACATATTGCTAATAATACTGTTAGAATAAAATTATTTGAAATCATATTTACTTTTTTCTAATCTTCAAATGAATTCTGGTATTTATTTGAGCCCTCAATAACACAGGTGTTACCTATAATTAATAAATCTAACGAAGTTGTTCTTTTTATATACAGGAGCTGTCTAAAGCTTTACAAAACAACAAATTCAATTGGTAAGATTAATCATAGAATTCTCTTCTCACTAAAATTTCGACTTGACAAGGCTGAGTAAACTAACTTTTACATTGTTAAAACGTATGCTCTATTATAGGGCGTGACTCTGTCTTTTTTCGAGATTTAATATCCTTATCATACTCCGTAATTCTCACGACTTCCCTTGATTATCAGTAAAAACATTGAATATTTTAATGTCATTGATTGTTACCGTAGAATAGATATTATAATATCCATTGTTGGTGAAACGTTGATGAAAAATTCCTCGTCCTTAACCTAGTTGAAGAGTAGTTAGTAATCGTTAGGAAAATTATAATTGTGCACTGTCTAAGAATTAATTTTTGGGGGATTAAAGAGGGCATTGGGGAGTTTAGGGTAGTCCTTATCAAAATTAATAATCTTGACCTTATTTGAAAAGAGAGAAACTTATACTAGTATATAAAATGTAGTCATCACTGCAAATACGATCACTTTTGATTAGATCATTAAATTTGTTTACGTTTTTTCTTCAGCGGCTTAATCAAAAGTAAGAAGCACGTGACTCTTGGAGAAGATTACCTCAGGTCCTTGATAAGATGGATGTCTAACTGTGTACAGCTCATCTTGTACCTGAGGGGGCAGTCCTCCAAGGCCCGGGCGGGAGGCAGGGGCAGACTGGACGACGACACCCAGGGGGCGTTCCACGAGCTGGCCTCGGGTCTGGAGGAAATCGTCGTCTTCTGTTTCCAACAGACAGTCTACACTATCACAAAAGTACGTAAGAGATGCAACCGCATTGTTACTACTGTATACAGGGTTATTTTCGCCCCGTGTAATTTTCGCCCTTCTTTACACTTGCAAACAGTTTCGCCCCGTATTCGCCCAGACACAGTTGTGTTTAAAGAGAGATTAATTTAGATATTGGAATTCGCCCGCTGAGCTAGGGTGAAAGAGGCGAAAATAAAAACCGAGCAAATATTTCCCAGTATACAGTATACAAATGGAAACGTTAACATATGGTTATTATATACACGTAAAACTTAACAGTCTACACTATCACAAAGGTACGCAAGAGAGCAACTGTATGGTTACTGTACATATGTATACGTTTATATTTTTACTTAACAAACGGTCTACACTATTACAAAAGGTACGCTAGAAATGCAACAGCATGGTAACTGTATGCATGTATACGTTGATATATTCACCAAACAATAAAATCATTAGTCATTTTTCATACAAATCCAATAAAATTTGACAAATTCAAAGTAACTGTCTTTGTTTCAGGCGTTATACATTTTGTTGCCTGCTGTGTTGGACAGCAATCCGTTCTCAGAGAATCACGGCACGGAGAAGCGAGGAGGAGTGTGGAAAATCGCCATGGTCCTTGACGTCATAATTCAAATGACCAATGGCCAACAGTTACACACGGAAGTCACAAAACAGTTGTTCATGTACATATTCTTCTTTTGCAGTACGTCTGTTTTCAACAGACTCTTCCTAAAGGGTATGTTTAAAAACAAATACAAAATAGTCCGTATTCTCAAAATTTGACTTCAGTCGAACACGAGCTGTTAATTTATCGAAAACAGACAATTGAATAAAGTTGTAGTCGGTGTTCTTTGTTTAATTTTAAGATGCTGGACCGATTTACTACAACTGGACAGCGGGTGTGAGGATCCGTGCTAATCTTGGGGAGCTGGAAGACTGGGCCACAAGGAACGGCCTGGATGAAGAATTTGGACAACTCTTTGAGAAACTTCTAACTGCCGCAGAGCTACTGTCAACTTCAAAGTCCTTACTACTGAAGGTATATATCATCTAATATAAGTATGCTTATGATTTGTTGGAGAAAAGACAAGCTTTATCTTTTGTCTTTTTACAAAAATACAGTTTATTGATACTTTGTTAAAATACCTGTATCGATAATTTATTACATGTATACGGGTTTGTCAAGAAATAAGTTAAATGTTTGTATTTGTTTGTAGAACGACTGGATGACCATGAGGATAAACTACCAGCCTCTAAATGAGGCTCAGCTACATCGTCTGTTGCAAGGATACAACCTTGGAGGGAAGTCGCCACCGTATTGCTGGTTACCCCCGCCAGAAGATCGCCACCAAGCAATGCAAGATGGTACAGGCTTACTTAATATCAAAACACATACCGCTAGTACACTGTACTATTAGAATGGATATTTGAGCTAATGAGAAATAATTTTGTTTCACTGCTTTACTACTTTTGCAGAGGACATTCTGTTGGAGATGTCAGGGCATCCGCCATTTCTGTTTCCCCAAGACTGCGGTGTTATAGACCTTGCTCACCCACCGGACGACAAAGAGTTCTGGACTCACTTCAAAAAGCTCTACACTCAATATGGCGTGGCCGAAGGTTTGTTGCCGTTTCTATAGATTCCTTGTTTGTCTTGATCCGTGCACAGAGATGTTTCATGGTATTCTAGAACACTATCACGTTTTGTCTTTTTCTATAGATGACAGCGACATTGCATCTAACGCTTCTTATACGCCTCAATTTACGGGAAGCTTTCCAAAAGTGGAGCTTCAGAAGTCTTTCTTCAGTCAGCCGATTATCAAGCCAAGAAACACCGGAAATAAAGCTTCTCCACGTCGAGTACAATTTGCGCCCACTAACATTGAGAGCGACATGGAACGTCATGTAGATTTAAGGAGTTCTAGCAGCCACCACCATCAACCTAACGCTAGTACATCGAGTGATTCTGTGTTAGTACGCGGCAGTGTTCTCAGAGCTTCTGGAAGTTCCAACCCAAGATCCGTGTCCTTAAATGACTCGGCTGACAAACGGCTTGATGAACTCATTACTAATGGTCTCACGAACGGCGCACCTGTCCCTGTGAAGGGGGACGTTCAAAACATACGGTGTCTCAGTCCTCCCCCGCCGCTCCCTCCCCGCCAGGGACGGGAGCAACCCAACAACGCCATCACAGACCCGCTAGCCAAGCGGACTGCAGAAAACAGCCACGAATCCAGTACATCCTCAAGTTCATCGGAGCAAAACGAGAGTTCTAGAAAACAGACTAGCTTCAGCGACGAGATTCACGCGCCGTCTGAACATGTTATTGAAGAAGATGATGATGATAATGACGATGATGATGATGGTGGAGGGGAATACGTCTTTCCCAAAGAGTTGTTGGTGAACCTGAACAAACAGATACTGGATACTCAACAGAAGCACAGGCTGTCCACCCGACAACAGAACAGTCCAACCTCTCCCCAGGACGATGTGTGTAAGTAGGTCATTGAGCAGTACCACCTCTCTCTCACCCACCCCAGGACGATGTGTGTAAGTAGGTCATTGAACAGTACCACCTCTCTCTCCTCCACCCCAGGACGATGTGTGTAAGTAGGTCTTGAACAGTCCCATCTTTCTCTCCCCTACCACAGTACGATGTGTATAAGTAGGTTATAATTAAATCAAGCATCCATCGTTTGGGATGATGGTAACTGCTGCAAAGAAGTTTTGCCCTAAAGACGTCTGCTACGTGTGATCTTGAAATAACAATAACTACTGATCAATTTTAGTGGGTTTTGTAATTTTTATCTTTATGACTGGATGTTGATATCAAATTTTATCTTAGTTGCGTTTTGTGAAGAATAGAGATAATTGAATAGATGCAACATCAATATAATGAACAAGATGGTCGTCCTTCTATGATTTCAAACCCAAATGACTATGCTACAATTTGTAGCATGCATTCATCAGAATTAGTCCTTATTACTTCTTGCTGAAAATTTATAAATTTATGCTAGTGGTATGTACTAATCACCAATAAAATTGATCATTGGGGTTTTTTTTTTATGAGAATAAGAAATAGAACGGTGCGACTGTCTGTTCTTCAGTTTTGCTCATTTCATAAAACCCTGTGGAATATGTTTTGGGGGTGGGGTTTGTCCTAACGATCTTGCCATACAAGAACATGTAGACAATTCAATCACAAAGAACAGTTTAATTTTGTTTTCTCTTCCAGTTACCGAACCGAGTGATCACTTGGACGTATCCCCTCGCTCGACCAGTAACCCAGTGTTTGCAGTTAGTATAGCCAAAGGGAGTAATGGATTAGGACTGGGGCTTATCGATGGGTTGGTCAGTATCTAGAAATCAAGGAACGACAGGAATTAGGACGAGTTGCTTTTATAACTTATATATACTTATTTCGCAATATTTTTTAAAGAAAAAATACAAATAACTAGTGGTATTTGGAGCAACATATCATTTAGACTCTTTGATTAATATCGTTTTTCAACAAACTACCCCTTCTTCTTTCACCCAAAATAAATACAAAAGATGCAGACAAGAAGTAAATTGAAACATTAAGGTGATTATGATTTTCCATTTAGTACACCCCTCTTCGTATGGCGGGGATCTATATAAGGAAAATTTTGGCGGGAAGTCCAGCTGAGGAACTGGGACAGATTTCAGTTGGAGATCGTCTGCTTTGTGTGAATGGAAAGAGTATTGTTGGAGCAGACTACCAAAGGTTAGTTAAGCACGCCATATGCAAGTAAATGCATTTTCAAACTGATAAATTATTATAGTTGCAATCAAAAAGTTAACAAAATCATTCTTGACATATTTCAATGTGTTTTGTAAAATTTCAGTGCTATGAGACTTATACGAGCATCTGGGGAAAATCTTACTCTACTGATAGCAAAAGGGAATGATGCTATTGCTGCCAAAGTGTCTTCAACCAGTTGCTGATATTCTGACATTAATTTTATTGTGATATAATTTGCATGTTTGTGATGGAGTTAGCGGGTCTTCCTCGGTGATATTTACAGTATTATTTATCGTCTACCTCCTTTTATGTAAAAATCCAAACACCTCTTTGTTAAAATTGGTCAGCATTTACCATAGGTGATGACAAATAAGATCTGAGGGAATATTATAAAGAAATAATTTTATATATATAGAAATAAGATTTCACCAAAATCTCATGGAAATGCATGGTAAACTGGTATTGTACAACATTTCTACTAAAGAATGAAAGCACTTGTAATAAAATTGTAGCTCTTCAGATATTTTGCTTATTTTGTTTGATTGATCTGTTACGTAAGCTCAATGTTATCATCTCCATTCCATGAAAGCAATGGGCGTATTATAAATCATTTTTTCAGCAAAAATGGCTATCAAAGTAGGTAGATCTTTCAATCAAGATGTAGTAAGTACCTATAAAGATACCCAGCTGTGTCATTATCTTTTACATTCTGGGAAAACTTTGTAACAGTTTGCCAAGTTCAATACATTCTTGATTTATGAAATAGGGGGAATTGAGTGGAAAACTAAAATTGATGTTTTACAAATGAATTGCTTGAAATTCTCTTTTAATACTAAAAGAATACTCTTCATTACTAAAGAAACTACTCATACCTGAAAAGTAATGGAGCAATCAAACAAGAGAATGAATAGAAGTGGAATTTATTTCTTACACTGCACAGATTTTATATGAATAGTCGCAATAAGTATAGAACACCTGAACAATGTACATCCTTGGCAATGTTGAACAACATTTACTATAACATCCATACACTCACTGTTGGTATAAGACAAAACCATTTGCACATTCATGCTCTCTATAATGATTATTTACAAATACCTGAATAACAGTAAATAGGGAACTTTATTCAAAACATGCTTTAGAAGTAAAAGGACAAAAAATTACTATATTCATTTATCATATGATTTATGGTTGTGGTTCTTACAAAAAAACAATAATCTGGAGTCTGAGAGTTCAGTTTCATTTTTCAAAATACATGTAACTGTGAAAGAACTGAAAATATGCGTATCTATTTTAATAATTTCTTCAATTTTTCATTATAACCATGATATACCGGTACATGTCTATATCTATTAAAATTTTGACAATGCATTTTATATACTGTACTCTTGAACACATTGCTGAATTATTTATATTTTCAAAATGTCAGAATGAGGATACATGTATTTTAAGCTAGAAACAAACGCTATTTTGTAATATTTTGCATTGATTAGATGTGACTAGTCAATGTGTTGGTGCTCCTGCCAAAGCATGTTAACTTTATTAATCCATTGCTGTCCAAGGCTGGATTGAACAAACATAAATCCACTACAGAAAATCACAAACAGCCATGACACCAGCAACATATAGTCTGTGGTCTCGGTAGCAACACTCGGTAAAGGTCCACTCAAATCTTCTGAAGTCACAGTTACTGTTATATTAGGTTCAAATCCTGAAAAGAGAAATGGTGATTGATTCTTATTAAGAATTCATCGTACGGCTTTTGCTGACTGACAAAATCAGCCATACATAAAATTTCAAGGAAAATTCAGACCTATGAGAACCGTCGGTTCAGTGCCCACTCCTCTGTAAACTGGGTCATCATTATCCAGAGTTAATCGCAAAGATCGTCTTGCAAGATGATTTCAATTTATATCAGAGGAAGCTATAACTTATAGTATGGTTGTAAACCCATGTATTTCATATATTAAATCTTTTCTTCATGATTGATAACCCTCTGCATATACGGTAATGAGTGATATTCAAGTTAAGATGCTTGGTATCTTCAACCATGAGGACTCAATAAAAAAACCACATACTAAGGATGATTGCAGTAAAAAATACAATAAGTGTTTACCTGTAGAATTTTTTACAAAAGATACAAGATTTGTGAAAGACTTTTCAGTGCTGTTGAAACGCACAACTGCTCGCGACTGGTGAAACAGTAGGATGTTGGGTACTGAGACAGTTCCAAACTTGGCATTTAAACTGAAATTGAGTTGTACATTCAATATAAACAAATAATTTTCTATAGAAAAAACATATTAATAAATGAAAACAGAAAATAATATTTATAGAGCCTAAAAATCATAGTTCAAAGATAAGAAAATAAGATTATCCATTATACACTTGAATGTGCTATTTGCTGTACGTACTTGCTAAATTGTGCTGCATCCACTGCAATAATGTTAAGCTGAGGATAAACACGAGCTAGGGCATTAAAACTTGGGGCCATTGCAGCACAGAATCTACAATATGGGACAAAAAAGAGCACCAGAACACAATCTCCCTCTGTGTTGTTGTTATCAAAGCTGAGAATGGAAAGTAACTGAGTATTGTTAACAATCATCACAGAGGCATTCTCTGCTGTATAGTTTTTCCCAATGCAGGTGAACTTGCTCTTTTTATCAGTTTTGTTTTTGATTTCAGCTGTCAGTGGAACAGAAGTGTTGGTAGCATTGTTTGACACTGACTGATTTTGACTGACTTCATTTACCATCCTGATGTCCGACTTGGCTCCAGGGTCTCCCTTTTCTAGTTCTTCCAACACTGGATTCACTAAATTTTTTAAAAAGTTTCTAAAAGACAGAAAACTTTGACTGGATTCCTCCTCACTATCTGACTTTTTCACTTCATTTTCCACTCCCTTCCTGGAGTCATTTGTCTGTGGTTCTGCAAGCTCTTGTTCTACCACTGGGGTTTCTTCCCCTTCATTTTTTGGTTTACTGAAATCGCTTTCGTCTTGGATGATTCTCGGTTGGATATTGTGAATTTCTTCTTCATTTAAATCATCAATGACCTTTCTCTCTTGCTGATCATTATTTAATTCCTTCTCCTGAATTTTCTCTTCTTTGGGGTTAACTGAATGTTCTGCAGCAAGGCTTGTTGTAAAAACTAAATAGCTCAAAAACACTGAAATATAGAAAACATAAACATGTATTTCAAAAATAAAATGCCTAAATTCTGAATAAATTCCCTTTATCAATAAAATGAAATAAAGTTCTCCAACAGCTGTTATGATATGATCCTTTATGAGACATAATATCTTCTACAAAATAAAACAATAATCTCCCAAGCCTGAAACATTTTCAAAAATTCTATACCAGTATGTGGGTGCAAAAATTGATTCATCACATATAGACAGTCTTTTACTCTTGTTTTGTAAGTAAAATAAGTGTGCATATTAAAGGTGATTGAGCACCACATAGGAGTTAATTAAAGGTAGAATGTGTCCAACCTAACTTTTGTTTAACTCCCTTTTGGTGATTAGCTGCCTTTGTGCACCCCTATTTTACTTAATCTTACAAAGTGCATGTTTAAGGGAAATAAAACTTGCAAACTAATACTAAATAGTTAAGGTCAAGATCTAGTAAATGATTCCAGAGTGTCTTTTTGGTGCTAGATCCATTATGACCTCATAATTGATTAGATATTTCTTTTTCTCGTACTTTTTGACTATAAGAGAATTATATAATGATGAAACATGTCTCAACATACCATTGGAAGTCCTATAAAAAGTACTCCCGATACCTGTGTTCAATTTAATATCATTTTAAAGAAGAGGTCCAGAACATTTTATATTCCGTTTTTAGAGAGACTGTTGGCATTATGTATATATTTTTAATTCATCAAAAACAAAAAAAAAACTCCGAGATTTGTGGCTGGTTTCCTTCGTATTTCATTGATAATGACAGTTTAAAAAAGCACTTTTCACCATGTTTATCATAAAATTAAGCCTTGGTACACCTTATAAAACCAACCTTATGTTATGAAGCATCATTGAAAGAATTCATATCTCAAATTTCAGAAATCTTCATGCTTGTTTCATTTACTAGATCTTGACCTTAACTGTTGTTGCATTTGACAAATTTCATATTCACATTTATCAGGTCCAGTACAATCACTTGATTTAGCTACATAGCTTGAATTACCTACATAGCTTAATTTACCTACCTGAAGTAGGTTTATTTAGCTACTCAATCATACTTTTTTCTTAATTGAGCATTTGTACAAAAAGTCACACTTAGGTGCAGCAATAATTTTCAAATTGAATTGATATGAAAACAATTCATGAAAAAATCACTCTTGAAAATGTTGCTCTTTCAGTGATATTGCAGTCAAAGTTCTAAAAGTTTTGAGGCTATGTATAACTGTTTATGTGTGACCAAACAACTACTTCTTAAATGAAATAACAAAGAAGAACAGATCTGGTTAACATGATAATTGATTGGTAATAATTCAGCACACTTATCCTGTTATCCATGCCTCATCGCACACAAGGTGGCATACAGTTACTCAAACAATAGAAATTCATGTTTTACTTAAAACTGGTTTTACTGAAAAAATTCGGATGGACGACATGGGAGCTGCAGTTTCGTATGTGTTAAAAAGTTGCAATTTACAGCGCACAAAAAATTGCACTAGTTTTGGACTGATTAATCTTGTTTCCGAACACATTCAGTACAAATATTTGATTCCAAAAAATTTCTTGGACATTTTACTACCGATATTGTCACTTCACTTGCCTCTGATATTCTTTTAAACCCCATCACCAGCCCCGTAAAGTGAAGTGGTGCAGTTTGTTTACATGTAAAAATGGTTACTCTTGATCTGCACGTGAATTTAACATACTCCCAGGTCGTCGGTCAGAATTTTTCAGACTGGGAGCTACAGACCTGCAGCTATTTTTGCTCTGGGTTGCTTTTTTAAACTACAGAGTACAAATATAGGTTGACAGTTCCTTGCGGCTTTTTGTCCGTTTTACATAAAAAGCGAAATTGCATAAAAAGTAGCTAAGTAAACCTACTTCAGGTAGGTAAATAAAGCTATGTAGGTAATTCAAGCTACGTAGCTAAATCTAGTGATTGTACTGAACCTGTTCATGAGGAGTCAATTTTGGCCCTACCCGAATATATACAAAAGTCGTCGAGAAAAATATCACAACAAATGAACTAGGGCCTATGTTATACAAACCTGCTAGTATACATTTTGGAGAGCGCATTGTAAAAAGGATAAACACTGCAATAGTAGAATTCTCAGGTAATCATTTTCACTAGTAGTTGGTTGTCTTTGCTTTCACTTCCGGTTACGTTTTAGTCAAACATTTCATACCATAGACGTGTCGGAATTCGCAGTACATCGATTTACCCGAAAGGACGTAAAGAACCCAAAAGGACCCAAAAGAAACCCAAAAGGATCCAAAAAACTAAAAAGTCTTGGACTTTCTTTACAAATAATAGCTTGATTTCACTCTTTTATGTGAATTATTTCACTTGCAAATAAAAATATATGGATGATTATTTTGGCAATGATTTAATAAAAGACTTTAACTTTGATTGCACATACTTGCTGAATATAGATTTGAATCGGAACAATATTAAAGTCACAAAATAATTTGAAACAGGTAGTGCTGGATGGTAAATTCTTTTTTCTCCAAATAATCTCTCTCTCTCTCTCTCTCTTTCTCTCTCTCTCTCTCTCTCTCTCTCTCTCTCTCTCTCTCTCTCAAATAAAATTCGAAAAATTAAAAAAAAAACCTTCTTCATTTTTATATGGCTAATAATTTTAATTAAGATACATCATATATTGTTTACAGAATTTTTTTTTACTAATGCACACAAACATAAAATAATTCATAATCTACATTAATTTATTCAAACAATCACATTTTTACCATTTTAAAAAAATACAAATACGCCATTCAAAAATACATATGTATATATATAAAATTTACTGAAGCTGTGTTCTCACAATCTCCATTCTTGATTAACCCTGGTTATAGTCTGTTTGTTAATTGTATTTTAATCGAGCGAACCTTTTCAGCATATGATTAAGAGGTTATCTTATAGATGGATTGTATTCACTTTTAATTTAAAATAAAAAAAATAAGTTTTCATTAATTTTGTTCGAAATTTAAATTTTATTAAGACAATTTCGCTTTAGAAAGAACAGAATATACACTAGTACTTCTACTTAGCGGACCCCAAGTCATACTACCAGCTGCAGGTCACCCACCTCGACGGCAACCACCAGAATTCTGTAAACACATACTGTATACATAATGTTACGCAATTCCCCTTCCTCTGTTCCACAACTGACACTTCGCGAAATTTAAACATGTAGTGGATTCTCCAGAATATATATGATCATTCAGATTTTCCCCGGTGTTGAACTATCAACATAGATCTATTTTGAGCAAACTACTGAACATCATTCCTTTGTCAAATCGGATAGGAAAGTCAGTTTTGAAATACACACGATTTTAACATTAACATTATTTATCTACATGTACTTTGTTATTCATTAAAGCAATTCGTTATACATGTAGGATACGTATTTGAGACTGGTTTCACAATATTCAGGCGCGTAGCTGCCTGTACGCAAGTGCGTACACATGATTCTCAAAAATAAAGAAGAAAAAAAAAGTGAGAGAGAGAGAGAGAGAGAGAGAGAGAGAGACAGAGACAGACAGAGAGGCAGAGAGAGAGACAGAGAGAGAGAGAGAGAGAGAGAGAGACCGGAAAAGTAGATAAATTAAAAATAAGCGTCAGATTGAGGGGAAAAAGCCGTATAAGTTGAGTTGATGCCTACAGTAGCGATCTTATAAGTTAGAGTACATCGTATTATTTGTCTTCTTAAAATATGTGGCATATCTTCAACTCGTAATAAGAAAAACATTAATACATTAAAATATTTGTAATTTTCGTGTTTTCGTATATGCATGGATTGCATTACATTGCTATGTTTGGGGCCCTTGTACAATATTTAAAAAATAGCAATACATTTCTAGAAGTTTTAGTTAAGGTATCCGATCCATAATAGCCTCAGATTCAATGAATCTGGATGCATAACATATATGTATGGGCTTAATACTCAGTATACTTGGACATAAATTTCAAGTTTAAGTATCAGTATGTAGGAGTGAAATGTGTCCTAATTAATGACCTTTTCCTGTTCTTGAAGAGTTGCTCCCCTTTGATCTTAATCAATAAAAATCAATTAAAAAAAAATATATACGGTATAAAATTCATTTTAAATAGTTTTTGTACTCCTAAGGATTAAATTCATCTTTTCACCGAAGCATTTATTGATATTCTTAGTATTTACTTTTTTATTTTAAAAAATGTGCTTGTCCCCATAGACCTTAATGCAATCTTCATTAATTAATTACTGCTTAGCTAATAGTATTTTTGAAAATTTCTCTCGGTTAATCTTTTTCTACTCTAAAAAGCTTTGAATTAATATCAGAGTATTTAATGCATGATGGATATTCAGGGTTAGAAAAATTAGGTCCTAATATGGGTCGGATACCTTAAAAATAATTCCCAGAAAATGATGTATTTCCCCCTACTAATATATGTAATTGCCTTTCCATATCTTAATTCTAACAAAAATTAAAACAGAAAACAAAAAACTCGTGGCCCCTACGATCACCGCGATGACAATACCAGTCTAGTCGGACTCCCAAAACGGAGTCAACGGAAGTGAATTTCTGCAAGCAATTTGGACTCCGTATTCGGTGTCTAGGCACGCGCACTGTTACAGAATATGGCGATTTTTCGATGAAAACGTGGGGTCTACAAGAAATCATCTTGCAAAGTGCTGCATGTGTTGGCAGACTTCTAACATGTTTTAAAAGACCCTGGATATAATTTACTATCGATCGTATTTGCACGAAATAGGTGTTTATTTGTACTTAAGAAAGTTATTTATCTCCAAAGTTGGATGTTTGGACGATACTTAAAAAGCGATATTTTTGTGTTTTTCATGGAATTTTATCGTTTTTAAAAGGTAAATTGCATTAAATTTTTAGCTCACCTGAGCTGAAAGCTCAAGTGAGCTTTTCTGATTACTTTTTGTCCGGCGTCCGTCTGTCTGTCCGTAAACTTTTTACATTTTCGACTTCTTCTCCAGAA
>WFKH01007768.1:7501508-7558704 GCA_016163765.1 Magallana hongkongensis | reverse complement strand
GGGGTAGGGTGGGGCCACAATGGGGGGTTGAATTTTTACATAGGAATATATAGCGAAAAACCTTTAAAAATCTTCTTCTCAGAAACTGATCATCCAGAAAAGCTGTAACTTGTGTGGAATTATCTTCAGATAGGGTAGATTAAAGTTTGTTCAAATCATGATCCCTAGTGGTAGGATGGGGCCACAATGGGGGTTCAAATTTTTACATAGGAATATATAGAGAAAAATCTTTTAAAATCTTTTAAAATCTTCTTCTCAGAAACAGATCAACCAGAAAAGCTGAAATTTGTGTGAAAGCATCCTCGGTTAGGGTAGATTCAAGTTTGATAAAATCATGATCCCTAGATGTAGGGTGGGGCCACAGTGGGGGTCAAATGTATAGAGGAAAGTCTTTAAAAATCTTCTTCTCAGAAACAGATCGGACAGAAAAGCTGTAATTGTGTGGAAGCATCCATCTTCCCAAGTCAAGAGTTTCTGATCCACTCTGCTCTACATAAACCCTTGACCGAACAGACAAAACATATGCGGGTTTACAATCGCGCCATTCAGGGAGAGTACCAATTTTTGAACTTTCTTGACCTCTAGTTCGACCAATCAGAAAATGCGTATTAAACAGAAAAATACAGCAATATGGCTGCTCCCTTGAAGAAATTGTTTATAGTAATCGAATTTGTATAAAAGATGGGTTCATCGGACTAAAAATCGAAAGCAGCAAGTCAATTACTTACTAGTCTGTCTCAAATTCATTTGACAACGGCTCATAATGATCGACGCACAATTAACATCATTTTTAAAACAAAATTTCTTATTGGATCATGCAAACTTCAATGAGACCAACCAGAGAACGGGGTTTCTAACCCCGTCAAACTCTGCCTATTCGGTGAAGGGTTTGTGAGAAGCGGAGCGGATCAGAAACTCTTGACTTGGGAAGATGGGAAGCATCCTCAGGTACAGAAGATTCAAGTTTGTTCAAAACATGATCTCCAGGGGGGGGGGGGGGGCCCAAAGGGGGGGGGGGGGTTCAAACTTTTACATAGAAATATATAGGGAAAAATCTTTAAAAATCATCTTCTAAAACACAATTTGCCTAGAAAAGCTGTAACTTTAGTCATTTTAGATAGTATAGATTAAAATTTGTCAAAATCATAATCTTCAGGAGTAGGGTTGGGCCACATTTGTGGGGGGGGGGGGGGGTCCAATTTTACAAAGGAAAACATTTATATTATCCACAAAAACTTTAATGTTATTATATATGGTTTTACTTATATGCAAGCATTTTGGCATATTGTTGATTCTTTAAAATTGTTTAGACTTTGGCCCCTGGACAATTCTTGGGCCTCACAAGGGGTTCAAAGTTTGATGTAGGTTTATAATCTATATACAAACAGTTGTTAAAGTCTGATTCTCGAGAACTGAATTGCTTAATATGTAATATGACTGTAAAATCATCCTGTTTATACAAAGGGGGTCAATGATAAACATAAGAATATGCAGGAGATTTTTTTTTTATACAGGATCTATTATACGACATTGTTAAAATATTTTGTATATGACTCCATAAAGCTGCATGATTTTATTGTGTCTATTGTTGCTCAGGTAAGCGATGTGGTCCATGGGCCTCTTGCACTTTTTTCCTATTGTGTTAGAATGTAAATTCACCAAACATACAAATTGATAAGTGCGTAAACGAAAAGAGCTTCGATTACGAACAAAAATACCGTGACGGTGTATCGCGAAAAGGATTAAAACACCATCACGGGGTCACTGAAAAATTCGGGACCCGCGTTGGCCGTAGTGTAGCTCAGATCTGACAGCAAAGTTGCTTCTTTTACAACGAACCTTTAGCAGATGTTTATAAAATCGGAGAAGTAGATTTTCACCCTCTAGAATTTGGTATATTTTATCTAATTTTATATTAGGATTTCTTCTAAATTTGGAATTTGATGGATCAAAAAATCCTCATAATTCAGAGCCGTACCAAATAATAGGTTTAATAGTGTGGTCAAATATATTTAAAGCAGTTGTAATTGATGGGTTAAAAGTTAAGAAGTCTTTTTGCAATTTGAAGTAAGCTTTTTTGGCTTTGTTGCAACAGTCAATTTTAGCACTACATAGTGTTCCTGATGCATTAATTGTGAGACCTAAATATTTATATTGTTTAACACACCCAATGTTGCTATTATTAATGCTGAAAGGGGCATTAATGTGTTTCCCTGGGGTATTGAAAACAATGACTTTTGTTTTCTGTGTATTAACTTTAAGGCACCAGTCCTTACAGTATGTATTTAGTAAGTTAAGTTTTTTTGAAGGCCTTCAGCAGTTGGGGAGAGAAGTACCATGTCATCAGCATACATAAGGCAGTGAATAATAGATGATTCATAGCTTAATCTAAAACAACTTTTGGAATTTGAAAAATAATCTAATAAATCATTAAGATAAATCTTGAATAAATTGGGACTTAAATTATCTCCTTGTCTAACTCCACTGCATGTCTGGAAGTGACCAAATAATTTGTTGCCTATTTTAACAGAGGAGTAACTTTTTGAGTACATTTCTTTAATAACAGAGTAGACCCTGCTTCCAACTCCTACATGTACTCTTAACAGCTTTAGTTTTAGAGCGGCATGGTTTATACAGCCAAAGGCCTTATGAAAGTCTACAAAACAAAACATGCATATAGTTTTCCATGTTCTGATTTGCAATATTTATCAATAAGTGTTTTTAGAACAAACACATTATCTGAAGTTCTAACTTGCTTTGTGAATCCTATTTGACACGGGTTGATAATATTTTTACTTTGTATATACTTATCAAGTCTTGAATTAAGAATAGAGTTGAAAAGCTTACCAGTTGAGCTAGTTATTGTAATTCCTCTATAATTGTTTGGATCATTAGTTTTATTGGATATGTAAACAGGAGTAATAAAACCCTCACACCATACAGATGGATAATATCCTTGAGATAGACAGGAGATATGCATGTTATATTTATTTTAATGTATAAAAAATCAAAACATCTCACATTTTACGATGTATGTTAAAGGGACTTGGACACGATTTGAGATCAAAATTTTATTTTTTATTTTTATGTATAAAATGGTTTACTTGTGCATTTTGAATGATTGACCAAAATTTGAATGTTAGAAGCCAAGTTGCAAGCGAGACTCATTGTTATGTAAACAAAGCTCGAGTCTTATATTTGTTTACAAATAATGTAAAGTAAGGAAATTACCATTTCTTTGACAAAATGACTAGTTCCAAACAAGATAAACTGATTCAATGTATTCATAAATAATATCATCAACGAAAGCACCATTTAATTGAAACTTATACCAATACAACACATATGTAAACAATAACAAGACTTGAGCTTTGTTTACGAAACAAAATATTTCAAACTCTGTATCTTGCTTGTAACTCGATATTTGACTTTCAAATTTTGAGGGAGCATTAACAATACCCATATTAACCATTCTAGACATTATAAATGGAAAAATAAAATTTGAAAACTTGGAGCTCAAATCGTGTCCAAGTCACTTTAATGCATGAAAAATCAAATCATCTCACGTTTTACGATGGATGAAGATCTCCCTGTAAGTTACGTATAAAATTTGAAATATGTGAAATAAAGTATCAAATAAGTTATCCCAAATATGTATTTAACACATCAAAGTAAAAAAAACCCATGTACTATTAGTAATTCATAATTCATTTAATGCTTCTTTTGGGTTTCTCTCGAGCCCTTTTGGGTTCATTTTGGGTCTTTTGGGGTTCTTTTGGGTCCTTTTGGGTAAATCGATGTATTTGATACAAATGTATTTTATGTTTGAGGGGCCGTTTTAATATTTTTGAGGTTTTTTTCTGCTATCAAAAAATAAGTTCGAATTATAGATATCAAAAATAATTCTTGATATCAAAAAATAGATTTTCTGATATCAGAAATTCGTATTAATGTATATCAAAATTGATTTTCTGATGTCCGAGAATTTATTTCTGATATCAAGGATTAAATTTGATGTATTGATATAAAAAATTCGAATTCTTGATATTAGAAAATCCTTTTCTGATATCAAGAAATATATATTTGCTGATATTAAATAATCGATTTTTTTAATATCAGAAAATAAGACCTACGACCGACCTAATGAATGCTACCCGTGCTGATGCAACCTTTGTTGTCTCGTCAGAAATTGTGTTTCAAACCTGTAGATGCATGTAAATAAGGATAGAGTATGCTTAATTTTAGACTTGATATCATTTTGGCATGTTCGTTCATATCTACATTGATTAGCACTGAGGTGTTCTTTTTTGCGATTCACAGTTCCTAAGAAAAATTATGGCGACGCAATATACAGGCAATATACAAGCGTACGTACAGTTAGCGCTTTAAATAAATAAGACCAGAATTACAGTGTATATATCAAGAACATTTTTAAAATTCTTACATTAAATATATCTTCAAATAAAAAAACAACAAATTTTAAAATGCAAATCGGGCTCTGCAGTTCAGCGATTTCCTTTTGGGTAAATGGATCATTCATTAAATAAGTGAATTTATTCGCCATTTTATTTTAATTACTGATATCAGAAAATATAATTTTGTTATAAAAAAAATCAGTTTAAATTTTTGATATCAATAATCATTTCTGAAATCAAAAAATCGAATTTTCGATATCAGAAAATGATTTTTAGATATCAGAAATTCGATTTTTTTTAAAAAATCTGGAATTCGATTTTTTTAATTATCAGATTTTTTTATATCAAGAACTGGAATTTCTGATATCAATAACCCTTTTCTGATATCAGAAAATAATTTTTTTGATGTCAAAAACTCATTTTTGATATAAGAAAATAATACTTAGAAAATATTAAAACCCCATACTTATAAAAAGCAAAAAGTGCCCGGTAGAAACGTTAACATGAGATTGACTTTAATTTATATTGTGAGTAGATCTATCGAACATGTAAACTTTATTAGATTGGTTTGTCTGCCGATATTCAAACTTTTACAGTTTCGAATTCTTTAGCTCCAGAAACATTGGGCAAATTTCAACTAAACTTGTCACAAAGCGACTCGGCTATGGTGTTCCGGCCAGGCCACTCGCAACTTTGCACTTTTGCCTTTAGGACGAAGATGTGAGATTATCGGAATGCGAAGCTGCAAAGGCGTAAGTGCGAAGCTGCGACGGCGAAGGAGCAAAAATTCGAAGATGCAGAGGCAAAAGTGTGTAGTTGCGAAGGCGAAGGATCGATGCTAATATCGCTCATTCGCCTTCGCAACTTACACTCTTTTACTCCTATAGTTTCGCCATCGGATCAAGATATGGTTATGCATGTGCCAGATAATTGTGATGCCGCAAACTGGGTGATAAGCATTGGGTGAAATAGTACATAAAATTTTAAATATACCCCAGTATATATAAGCAACACTTGCTGTTTTCAGTCAAGGGAAACACAGTAACATGACAAAATATGACCCAGTATGGGCATAGCTAGCATTCTGGCCCGAAATTTAAGTATATTTCATTCGATTCCCTTCGTTGAAGGGATAGATCACTCAAAGCAAGTGTATCATATAGATTTTAAATAAAATCAAAGTACTGAAATACTGACGGGAGTTGATTTTACCGATTATTATTTATTTTAGAATCAACGATATGTTATTTAGCATGACAAGTAATTACTAATCTCTGTTTAAATTACGCACATTTTTATAATATGAATTCTCGGACTTTTCCGACAAGAATTTCGAGAAAACCCCATATGAATCATGTTGTGTAATATTTAAAGATATAATTAATTCCATCAAACTATACATCAGTAATCGAAATATTTCTAAAAATTGTACACATGTTTGGATACTCTAGTATCGTTCAACCAGACGCTCGGCTGTCTCCGTTAATCTCCGACTACCAAGAGAGACTCTCTGCTTGTCGAAGATTTACGGAGACAGCCGAGCGTCTGGTTGAACGCTCTGGCGTAGGAATACATATACGACTACAAAAAAATATCTAAATTGTAAGTACTATTTAAAATCTGACTATTTTCAAGGTATTTATAAAAACGTTTTCTTGGAAACAACTGTTCAGCATTACGCCGCATTTATCTATTATTTCAGGAACTAACTCTTGTCAGCGGTGATGATTTGTGCTTAGGTCCAAACACTGTTTCACTTTCGATTTGCCAGAGTAACTGCATAGGAGAGTTGATTAAAATCAACTCCCAATAAACCTGGTAATAAATAAATGGTGTTCCGGTGGGGCGACTCAAACTTTTGCCATTAGGGCGAGGGTGTAGTACCTAAACGGCTGCTATCGGTAAAAAAAAACAAAAAACGACGTTCGCTGTTTCTATTCGAAAATTATACGGTTACTAGATGAAAAAGATGGCCGAAACAGTAAGTATTTTTCTTTGCAGATTTAAAAAAAATGTTCATTTTATCAAACATTTTAGATAACCTGCAAACCTGACAACCCTTACGGAACATAACACGCTTTTCAACACTAAAATATCCCGCTACCTTCCTACAAGATGAAGAATTTACTTCAAACTAAGTGAATAACTGTCGTTGATTTGGGCACATGTGCAATCAAATTAGTCTTTTGGACATGTTTTGTTTACGCCAATATCAAAGCTTTTTTTTTTAGATTGAAGCGACAGATTTCTTAATATTTGTACTCAGTATAGTTTGATTGCAAGAATTACTCACTTTCATTGTTTGTATAAAAACTATGACGATTTCACTCGATAAAATGTATGCTACTATTAGACAACGACACCGGTTTCTATTGGAAATATGCACTTTCTAAACTTATTGAAATAACTTCCATATTATGCATTGAATCATACAGTTATATGTTATTCTATAGTAATCCTTTGAATATACATGTCAATCGCAACTTCTCGGGCCTTTACGGCAAAGCTCGGAAAAACACCTCGAAAGTATTACATAGGCGTCCACGACAACCACCTTTTTATAAAATTTGATATAAATACAACACATTTTACGATCTGTCACAATGTGAGCTAGACTTCATTAAATTCGATCCCCGAGAAGTTGCGATTGTATGCATGTATGACCGACCGATAAATGTAACTACATGTATACAAGTAATACTTACGATTCTATTTACCGTCATTGTTACTACAATTGCATGTACATGTACATGGTTGTTATTTCATCGTTTATCAATTTTTTCTTTGCATGAAAATAAAATCGTTCCACATGAGGTTAGTTAATGTTTGCGCTGTACATGTAAAAGCAATCCATGCATGAATGAAATTTTAATATAAATCCAAACATTCTGTTTATGATGGTATAGTTAAGATACCTGTAAATGTGCATCTTTTCAGACGTTTTAATCAGAAATGGCATTATTTGAAATGTAATTGCATGGAATTTCTCGATGATATCGCGCTAGAGGGAACCCTCGCCATTTCGGAAGACGGTGACAGGCCTATTAGGACCGAAAACCTAGACACTGTGACGGTTGACTCTACTAACAACATTACTAGTAAATCGTATGCATGCAGTCAATGCAACAAGTCTTCCACAAATCTAACAAGTTATAAACGACAATTCAATAACAAATATTCTAGATCATGTAAATAATGATTTTTTTAGGCTTGTGCAGCCATAAGTTTGATTTTCTTTTCCTAACTGTTAGCTGGAAAAGAAATTTAAAAGTTTCATATAGTAACCGGTGCATCGTTTTCAGTTTATAGCTGGTGCGAACATGCCAGTATTTCAAATAGCAACCGTAACTATAAAAAATCATTTGTTGTCCAATTATTTATTTTTAAATATATTTTCTTGTTTATTTTGTATTTCTTAATGAATCAGAATAGATAAATGCACTCTCTCATAGTAAAGAACAAACCAAATATGATTTGTAAATGAAAATATCAGCGTAAAACTTTGTCAGTTGTAACAGCCTTTTGATTCATCACCGACCTAGAAAATTTCTCTATATCTGGTTATTCGTAAGGCCATTTTGAAAACTACATTTATAACCTATTGTAATAATGCCTTACTTGTTCGTGCACACGGATTATTTAAACATTTACATGGTTTGGGGGCATATTTCGTCGATTTTGTGACTTGATCCATGCGTATCGTGCATGTTTTATTCGACTAGCAACCGTTCAATTCGAATAGAATAGAAACACCGAGCGATGTTTTTTACCGATAGCAGCCGTTTATGTACTAGTACTACACCGTGGGAGTGTAAGCTTGTGAAGGCGAAATTGCGAAAACGCATCTTCTATGAGACGCCGTTTTAGTATTTATTGTCATTTATATTAGTGATATTACCTTTTCGATTGGGTGATATCACATATTTAGCTTCTGAACTGGTGATATCACATATTCGAATTAAATCGGTGATATCACAAATTCAAATAGGTGATATCACCCAGTCGAATAGGTAATATCACTTTTCAATTTGAATTAGTTCGAATAGGTGATATCACCTTTTTCAGTTTTAATTGTTTCGAATAGGTGATATTATCTATTTGAATAGATGATATCACCTTTTTAAATTGAATAGATGATATCACCTATTCAATCGGTGATATCACATATTCAAACTAAATCTGAAATAATTACTGCTCCCTCTAATGATGCTAATGATGAGCTGTCGCCCATTAATATCTATCATCTACACACATGAACTGTATTTATTTGTTTTCATTCATTATTTAATGTAGTAATTAATGGTAATTGGTGATATTACCTATTCAAAATGTAAAGGTGATATCACCTATTCAAGAAGGTGATATCACCCTTTCAGGTGATATCACCCTAAATTGGTGATACCACCCTTTCAAATTTATACCGTTTTAACGCTGTTTTTGCTATGTTTGAAACCCGACCCAAACTTTGTTAATGGGATGGTCTGTATAAAAGAAAACACTTTGACGAATGCGCAAGGTTATTCATTGGTATTAATTGAATATTATGATTATTTTATTTTAGGAGAAATGAAAATGTTCTTATGCATATTTATAAAAGATTCACGTAAGTGTAAATCTGCGCATGACCGCGGGAAAAGTAATAGAAAGGAACAGCATGGGGGAAGAGGAATGGGAGCAAGTTTGTTTACAAAATTAGATAGTAAAAAATTTTTACTATCTAATTTTGTGTGTCCCGCCGGTACACCGTGAATGGGGTCGATAAAACGGTACATTTGGCGTACCGCCGGTACATATCACATGTATGAAAAATACTTTTTTGACATTGACAAAAAAATATTCCTTCAAAACGTTCTTTACGAAAGAATAACTACATGTATTATCAATTAACCTATAGACCATCATTTTAATTCATACCTGATCAGAGAATAAATAAAGCAGAACGTATTGCCACTTTCGGGGACCCCTCGACTCAAAACATTAGTGTCTCTGTCTTTTTCTTTCTTTTGTCTACGAATGCGTTAGCCTGGTACCAGCATGCCGACCACGCTTTCGCGTCGACTTCTTGTTTATATACTGAATAGGATAATGAATATTTAAAACTGGGGCATTTACAGACCGGGTCGGTCAATAAAAAAATTAATTGGAAATTATACTTTTAAATGCGTTTGAATTAAATTGAATAATTTGCAGAAAGTTTCTAACTTATGTAGATCATCACACTGACAAAGTTTGGGTCGGGTTTCCAACATAGCAAAAACAGCGTTAAAAACGGCATATATAGCTTTAATAGGTGATATTACTTATTCGAATAAGTGATATCATTTTTTCGATTAAATAGGTGATGTCATCTATTTGAATAGGTGATAACACTATAAATGACAATAAATACTAATATAAAACGGTGCCTCATTCGTCTTCGCAACTTTACATTCTCGTATCTTCGCCCTAAAACCGAAATTTACTGCGTTTGATAATATAAAAGGCCATTCGAATGTTTCAGTAATATTTACATTTTCCAGTGTCTCTGTCTGTGATAACACTACGAATCGATTTCGTACTATACAGGCCAATAAATTCAAAAGACGTATTGTTGGGGGCGCAAGCGGGTTTGCATAATTAATATTATAATATTTAATCGTACAACTGCTGAAAATTATATAAATATAAGTAATAAGGAATCATTCTTTGAATATTATGAGGTGATAATTTCGGTCGGGGCGTGATCAAATCTATCATAAAGCCCTTCGGGATTTGATCACGCCCCGACCGAAATTATCACCTCATAATACTCAAAAAATGATTCCTTGTTCCTTAAATAAGCGTCCTTACATCTGTAGTAAAAATATTGAAATGTAAAATATTGCAGTGGCGTAGCTACATTGAAGCACTTTAAGCACGTCCTTCAATTTTTTTCTGAATCTCAAATATTTTAAAAACATTGTTATTTTTTCATTGCAAATCCCGACAACCTTTTGCGTTTCTGTCGAACTTTTCCAGAAGCATCCCGAACTACATGTAGTAATACACTTTTTGACTGAGTCAAAAGTTCAAAAATTAGATTCATATGGTACAAATTAACAAACACTCATTTCATTACAATCAACTGATCAGCGCAACAATCCGTATCAACATGAAAAGAAGCAGCACTGTTTGAGCACAGTTTGGGTAAGCATCTATCCTCCGATTTTAGAGGAAATAATTTAACCTCCAAAAATGAAGGTTGCTTTGAACTGATAATGGGGAAAATAATTGCCATAGTTCTATGAAATTTCAAAACAGGCAATAAATACGCTTTTGCATCATATGGTAACCGTAAATTACAACTTTCATTCCCTTATAAGACAACTATAACAGGTTTAAATTGCTTGAGAGATAGCTATACCGCAACTTGTAATCTGAAAGGCTAGTAAAATTAATCCCACGTTCACGGTATTGTCAGTCGTGGTTGCCTCATATAAAAACTTGGATTTATTTTTTAAAGATGTATTTTCGTGATTCTTTGGTATCTGTTTGTTTTGTTTTGTTTTTCAATTTTTTTGTTCCAATATACTGGATTTTATACAGTAAAAAAAAAAGACATACTGAATATCTAATAGAGCTTTTTCTGTAAGTACAATTATAATATCAAGGCTGAGGTATTAAATCTAATATATTAATTGTACAAGATTAAAATTACTGCCGCCGTATTTAAAAAAATGTGTTCAGCTTCGGGGGGAGGGGGGAGGGGGGCTGCTGCCCCCCCCCCACCCCAAGACCCCCTGCTTACAAATATTTTGTTCCTAGCTATACGCCACTGTGTTGGACACCCCCGGAGGATTTGAAGACCCCTCCGAACTTACCCCAAGAGGTCATAATCATAAAAACAAAATTAAAACTAATTTATTTTATTTTGTTTTTAGAATCAGTTTACAAGTTCTCGCTCTAGCTATTATGTAAAGAAAGGGTTTTAAAATTTTTTTTATGAACTTCGAATCCTCCTCATTCCCCTCCTCCCGGGGTACGTACGTAAAAACTTTAATATATCTGGGAATGTTGGTCCTAACATTGATCTTTCATTTGAATAAATGGAAAAAACCCTTTATCCAATGATGCTAGTTCATTGGTTCAGGAGACAAAGCTTACCGCCGGATAGAATATGATTAAAAAAACCTTTCTAGCGCTTTTAGCACAGGTGAGCTAAAAATATTTGGTCGAATATTATGCGTACATGTTAACTAAATTTTCGGGGTTTCCACGCGTGTACTGAAACCCTTCGGTGTTTTACCTAGCTATTGGACTTGATAAGGGAGATGTTCCGATCAGCTTTGGTTATCAGTGACGCACTATTACTAGCAACAACAGTATCGCTCTGTTTGATTGGCTGAATAATCTCAGTTCATGAGTAAAACCAATCGGAACCTGCATTGGGGTGTCCACGAACCGGCGTACCACGAGGACTGTCATGAATTCCATCATGAAGCAGAATAACTACTCGTATGTATTCGCCTTTGAAAAACAATTTGATGAGACCAAATTTTTCAAGTACATGGTCACGCACTGGGCGGATAGTTTTATTTATGCATTCATCTACATCGTTCTGGTCTTTGGGGGGAAGCGGTATATGGAGGAACGCCCAAGTTACGGTCTACGACCGTGGCTAGCTCTTTGGAGCGGTATCTTGGCTGTGTTTAGCATATTCGGTGCTGCTAGGACCCTCCCGGAACTTATTATGGCTGTTAATCAACATAGTTTGGAATATTCTATTTGTGTACCATCATACCTCGAAAACGCAGCTGCAGTGTGGACATTCCTCTTTACTGTGTCAAAAGTGTACGAATTAGGTGACACAATATTTATTGTTCTCCGAAAGCAGCCCCTTATTTTCCTGCATTGGTACCATCATGTGACTGTCCTGATTTACTGCTGGTACAGCTACCCTGAGAGAACGGCCGTTGGTAGGTGGTTCATGGTGATGAACTACATGGTCCATTCCATCATGTACTCCTACTATGCACTGAAAGCCATGCGGTTCAACGTACCCAAGTGGATATCTATGTTCATCACCTTTTCACAACTTTTACAAATGGTGATTGGGTGTCTTGTGAATGTTTGGGCATATCAGATTAAAAATGAGGGGAAATTTTGTAATGTATCTTACGATAATATAAAATATTCCCTGATTATGTATGCAAGCTACTTCATTTTGTTTGCCCATTTCTTCTACTCGGCTTATCTCTCTGGTAAACCTAAGTCATCAAAAGCAGGGAAGAAAGAGTAACTTTAGTGAAACTTTTTTGGAATATGCACAAAAATGCAATCATTGTTAAAATTGTACATCAATCAATTTTGTGAAATCTTTTAACTCGAGTAAAGGAACTTGTATCTGCGATCAAGGATCACAACAATTGGAACAGAAAATTAATACATTAACTTACTATCAACATTCTTGCTAAATGTATTCTTTCATAGAAGGAATGTTTTGTTGGTAGTTGTAAACAATATACTGAATTTTTATTGTATTTTGATATTAATATGGAACTTGTCAAGGGTAATGAAGTAAATATGTAAATATAAACTAAGTCAACTACAAAGCTTTACCTCAAAGTTACAATTTTCATGCTTTGTTTTGTTTTCATAATTTTAATTTTAGAACAATTTCAATATATTTAGGTATTCATTATTGTTTAAATGGTAGTCATATAAAGACCAGTATATGCCATGTAAGAGTACCAAAGAGAAAAAAAACGTTAATTTTCATTAAGAGGATTTGTGACACTTTTATCCAAGCTTGACCATTATTTCAAATTTTTTTAATCAGTGCTTGTTAAACCTTTTATTGATTCTCAATTATTGAATGTTTGTTATAATTTTCTTTGCAACTTGGTGCATTGTTTTTTTAATACTTTGTTTAAGAAATGAATTATTAATGTGTATGGAAACTACTTATATACATGTAAACATTCACATGTATAGGTAAAATAATGACAGACGGTGCATGTACCATGATTAATCCATAGTGCTTTCACCCAGTCTGATTAAAATCAAACCTTCCACTAGCTCCTTTATTTTGAGGGTCATCAAAATAAAGGAGCTAGTGGAAGGTTTGATTTTAATCAGACTGGCTTTCACCCTTCTAGGCTCCTCAATACATTTTCACTTTTCATTATGGTCTTGAAATGGATGTCACAAGATTAATGTACATGATGCATGGGGTTGGCATCAGATTGATTAAACAAAATAGTGCATGTGTAATTAGGATAAATATTTAACACAAGGAAACTTAATATGGGTTATGAAAGCAATGTAAAGTCGCTGAAATGTGTGTAATGCAGTATTGTTTTAAATCAAGTGACAGTATATGAACCCAGCAAGGTACACACATGGTTGGTGGTAAAATTTTGTTATCTATTGTTCTTTGGTGTTAAATGAATGTCACATAGAGTATTCAATTTAAATTTTACCTGTTCAAGGTGAGGAAATGGATTTTAATCTGAATGAACTGACCTCAATTTTTTGGGTTAGTTCAGTAACTGAGACAAGTTTAGATAAGATTAAGATGTTGGAGTTTTACTGTTATATTTCAAATTTTAAAAGGTTAAATTAAGACAACTGCTCAACCTTTATTCTGGAACATTGTATAGTTAAATGTTTTAAATACCTTATTGTTAAGTATTGAATATATGGATTGACCCATCTTGTATCAATATTATTAAGTGATCTGCCGTTCAGAAGTAAGGGTCATTTTAAAAGTATTTTGCAATAGCGTAGTTCTTATTTTTGAGGGCAAATAATTCCATGTTTTATCTTGAATCCACTTTTGTTTTTTTATGTATTGTTTTTTGTCGATAGACAACTTTTATTACAATCCATTTTTATATTACTGGTGTCATTTTATACTATTAACGACAATGTTTCACAAAATGTACCACAAAGTATTCACTTGTAAGCACTTTTATTATGGGTCACAGTGAAGTAAGGCTACAGTCAATGTGATAGGTCAATAGTGTAAAGGATTGTTAAATGACCAGGAAATAATCCTTCTGTATATTAAAGGTATATTGCAAAATTTTGAAACATGTATTTTATACAATGAAATGTATTGTGTAGATGATAAAGGTAATATTGCATAGATTCATGAAATCCAATAAATGTACAGTGTTTGTCAGTTTGAGAAACCATATGCTGTAGGGTACATACTAACCTAAAGAAGTGATGTTCAGTGTGATTGTAATTGATTTTCTGTATGTAAAGTGATGTTCCAAGTTGTTCATTTGCTATAACACTTTATTCTTATTTATTGTAAGAAACACAAGACCAAGCCATACACAATTATGCATCCAAACTTGCTGCACTCACAAAACCACCTCATGAAGATATTGATGTCTGAAGAACAGGAAACACTGATCAATAACTTTGTATCTCAGTGTGTAAGCCGGTATGAATGAATTATCAATCAGGTCAGGGTTTCCGCTGGTTGTAACAATATGTTCTAGTGCTAGTCTGTAACACTGCAGTTTTTTCTGTACACTGAGCCTTGTGGACATCAACATCTGATATTTTGTGGGTGTATGCAGCTTTTCTGACAAGAAACACGCGCCTGTGTGCATGATTTATTGACACAATTAAAATAGATAATCCATCTGATTGTTTTTTTTTTCTAATTATCTGTGTTTTAGCGATGTCAGAGAACTGCCATGACCTGAGAGATCACTTGTTTACCTGGAGTATTCAAAGTGCGGGTACAATGTACCTGCATTACATGTAGTTGCACTGTGGTGTGCTTTCCTGCACTGAAATGAACCAGGGACCTAATCTGACGATTCCACTTGATTTAGTTGAATAGGCTATCAATGAGATATGGCATGTGAAATTGATATCTGTAGAAGGTAGAGATACCATACTATGTTGTATTATGTTGTATTGTACTGTTAACCTTGATATAATGGGGTGGGCTCTAATGTAACGCCCGTTGGTTGGTACAGATGTTTAGTGTGTAGTCTACGTAATTGGCTTACATAACAGATTATGAATTTGGAAAAATAAAGTTACTCTGAAAAAGACTTATAAAACTATTTTGTATCAAATATTCCGATTATGTTGAACAGTCACTTTCCCTATACCAATACGCTGACATTGCCGGGAGAGGAGCAACATAGAACGATTTTGTTACCAAACAGGGTGGTTGGTATTAACGTGTAGTTATATCTATAAGAAACGGTGTTTCTTTTCTAAAATCGTTAATAATTGATCAGTTTGACTATAGCACTAAATCTTAAGATAAATGCATTTAAAATATCGATCCAATGATTGACGTACTGTGTTTGTATTATTTAAGTTAAAGTATAGATTGTGGGGGTCTGTGGGTTTCAGTCACTGTGAACAGGTATGTCAGAAAGAAGGAGATAAAACAAGGATGACGTTGTACTGTTGTAGAGGAAGTGGAATAAGCAAGCCACTGAATTACGTACCGTCACAGTGCTTGGAATACTTGTATAGTCTACTGGTATTGAGAATATGCCTTCTGTTCTTGTTTTTCTCAACCCTTATGATTTTTAGAAAGTTGGATCAAGCACAAATTTTGTCTCTCCCTACGTGTTCTCTTTCAACACAAATTGCGTACGTCTGTATGTTTTTGTTTATATATATATATATATATATATATATATATATATATATATATATATATATATAAAACACACCATATTAAATGCGAAATTATAGCTCACATGCGCAGATCCAGAAATTTTTTCCAAGGGGTCCGAAGAATAATTTTCTTAGCCGGGAGGGGGGTCCTAAGGCCTATTTTTGGCAACTTAATTATGTAAATTAGATAAGCTTGAATTGTCCAGGGACACCCCCCCCCCCCCCCCCCCCGCGCATGTGTGCATCGGAATGTGACGCGTCCTCTGTGGAAGATGTCTTAGAGTAAACTGTATTCAGTTGTATACCGCGGTGTAATTGATGACATCTTATTTAAAATGTGCATAGTTCGGAGTCAGCCTATCCGTCATCGTCGCAAACCTCGGCTTATATGTACGACCCTCTCCCATCCCATCTTGAGAGAGCTATGCGGACTCCGGACCGTGACTTGAGACGATGTCTATCCGTCAGCGTACTGTATAGGGTAGCCCCGGGTTATATCACCAGGAAGTGAATGATGAGCCTCTCGTAGAACAGGATTTGTCAATATATACTACATGTATTTAGTTGTATATACACACGGATGTAAAACAAGCTAATGCAAATGTACTCTAAAATAATATTTACATGTACTGAAACTGACTTCCTTGAATTACTTCAGCAAGTTAGCAGAATTTCAAGCTGTCAAAAAATTATTACTATACAAATAAATATATAAAAATGAAAATGTACTGTAAAATAGTATTATAGGATAGCAATGCATTTACAAACAATAATTTCCCATCCTCAAGTATTAAACAATACTATTAAAGTATATCCAAAAACATATTGAACAGGATTATGCAAATGTACTGTAAAAAACTGTCGGCATGTCTCTGAAAAGCTTTCCTTAGTTATTTATTAACAAGAAAACAGCATCATTTACATGACAATTTATTTACGGACAATAACATCCTTTTTTCAAGAATCAAACAAATATTGAAAATATATCCAAATGCATATTGGCAGGATTATGAAAATGCACTGTAAAAAACTGTTGACATGTATGAAAATCACTCCTTATTTATCATTCCAAACAAACAGCATTATCCCCAATACGCTTGTTGAGTTCATTCCATTTGATACACATAATCTCAATTTAACCAATCACTCTGCAGAATATCTACAACACCTGGCCTTGAATCTGTGTTTGGATCCAGAATCTGATGAACAAGACTGACACACTTTGAGGAGACCTGTGTTTTCACTGTGTCTGGTATTGTGACTCCCTCAGACATTTGTCTTTTCAGCATTAATTTGAGATTTCTGTCATCGAACGGCATTTTCCCGCAGATCATTATAAAAAGTATAACCCCAAGACTCCAAATGTCGTTAGTTCTGGGATCGTATGGAGCGCCACGCAAAAGTTCAGGGGAAGCATAAGCTCTACTGCCACAATAAGTCTTACTGGTGACGTCATCATGCTGCAGATCCAGATATAACCGTGAAAACCCAAAGTCGGAAAGTGCTACTCGCTTGTCGCGCATTATCAAAATATTTTCACATTTTAAATCGCGATGAGCTATTCCAAGATTGTGTAAATATTTGACGGCTTCCGTCATTTCTTTGAACATTCGTTTTGCTTCCTCTTCGGAGACACCCCCGCAAGTTTGGATCAGCTGCGATAAGTCCCCCCTTTCAGCGTAGTCCATTATAATATACACTAGCTCTCCTTGATGCAAAATTTCGTAAGTACATATCACATTTGGATGTTTCACAAGAACTGCAATTTCCAGTTCTCTTGGTAAAAACTTTGTGACATAGCTTTTCTTCGCATTTCTTTTGTCAATTATCTTAACTGCTAGAAATTCCCCATTGTTAGACCGCTCAGCAATTCTTACTTTAGAGTATGTTCCTTCGCCGATTTTGGGGCCCAGTCGGTATCCATTAGAGGCAAAAAAGTCTGCTATTCGCAGAAATTCTCGAGGAGTCAAAGCTTCTTTTCCATTCATTTCTCCATTGATTCATTGTACACACGTAAATCAATCGTAAGCTTCTGTCCATTGTGACGTCATAACAATTTTTCAAGAAAAGGGACACTGCAAAACATCAAAGTACATGTACATTTAACAAAGTTACATTAATTATTTATTCTTCATAAGTTGTAAGAGTTTGACATTTGTGGTCATTTGTCATGCAATCAAATGAGAGAGAGAGAGAGAGAGAGAGAGAGAGAGAGAGAGAGAGAGAGAGGGCGGGCGGGCGGAGTGGGTGGTTCATATATTGAGACTATGACCATGGTGTATAATAATGGTGATCACATATATTTGTTAATCTTCCCAAGTCAATTAGGATTTTCTGATTCGCTCCGCTCTACATTTACATTTCATTCATTCATTTATTTATTCAATTCATTTATTGACAATTACCTTGTCGGCATACAGTCATGAATATGAGTTACATAAAACAAAACATTAAACATAAGCATGCAAAAGTTAAACATTAACTAATAAATCTACAATGGACAAAACACTAGGCTTGTGCAAAGATTATCATTGGAATTCATAAACTTGTATAAGTGTTCATTGTTGACTTTCCTTTCTAGTGTTGAAACAGTTTTTTTTTTTAGAAAACAACATATCCTTCTAGCAGCTGTAATGTTTTTAGGATTGATAAGTTCCTTAATGGGATTGACATTTGTATATGTGTTCACATTAAATATATCATTATAATTCAATCTACATTGGTCATATTTTGAACAATACAATACAAAGTGTTTCTCATCTTCATGTCATGTTGTAAATTTTGAATTTACCGGGTGGCAGTAAATACAAAATTTACAACATGACGACTTCGTCATGTTGTAAATTTTGTATTTACTGCCACCCGGTAAATTCAAAATTTACAACATGACATTCAATAAACAATTTGCAATTTAGAATATCTACCAGTTTCAATAAATAATGAATGAGTTTTGTTACGACAGATCTGTCACATTTTTTAAAGGTATTTTTAAGTAATGTTGTAGTTCGTATTCATTTTGGTTTACAATTTTGCTATAAAAAGACAATTTTCCAGAGTCAGCTTTACATATATTGTTAAGTTGTTCATGTATTTTGTTTTGATAATGTTCTTTTAACTTGTTCTTTAAAATTTTGTTACAGATATTCAAAGAAGTGATATTTAATTTTTGTAGCAATGAAGACAGTTTTCTTTGCCAAGATACTCTAGCAGACAATTTTTTGTCTTCTTTGAATGCAGATGTTTCTAAGTAATTATTATAGTCATTTTTGTATTCCATATCTTCCAGTCTCTTATAAAATTTTAACATATTTTCAATACATAGATAATACAAAGGAGATTGTCCTAATTCACATAAAACAGCAAGATTTGATGCCTTTCTATGTACCCCTAAGATGTCTTTAAAAATTAGGTGTTGTGTTTTTTCAAATGGAAATTGTTCTGAAGACATTAAATCACATTTGATGTCGGATATCCATATTTCAGACCCATAAGTCATTATTGGTATCATTTATTATTATACAGTGGCGTAGCTAAGATCAAAATATTTGTAAGCATGGGGTCTGGGGGTGCGGCAGCTCTCTCTTTTGTCGACACAAACTCAAACAACTACTAGTAACTAATTACTTAAAGAAAAACAAAACACGCTCCAAGCGACACCAAAGAGTCAAGAAAACACATCTGTCATGTTTTAAATTTGGATTTACCGGGTGGTAGTAAATACAAAATTTACAACCTGACAATGTAAATCTCAAAAAACTCAAATCAAAGTTTTTATAACAGGCATCCATGACTGACAATACGGTTAAAAGTGTTACTTTAGACTAGAGGTTGCAGTATTTCTCGAGCAATTTTGTATCTGGTATTTGTCTAATAAGGGAATAAAAATTGTAATTTACGGTTACCTTATCGGATGCAAGTTACGTATTTATTGCCTGTTTTAAAATTGTAATGAAATGCAAATTTGCTAATTCGTACTGTATGAATATAAATCGTGAACTTATAACTCAGTCAATATTTCGAAAAGCCAATTACTAACTCAGTCAACATTTCGAAAAGCCAACTACTATTGAGAACAAGTTTAGGATGTTTCAGGATACTAGGATCCCACACAAATACGAATGTTGTCAGGATTTGATGTGGAAAATAACAATTTTTTTTTTTAAATTGTAAGCACGTGCTTACAGTGCTTCAATGTAGCCACGCCACTGTAATATAGTGTTTTGTACTAGACATTATTAATTTAAAATTAATAGCATTTTTTATGTTGATATTTTTTTTTTCTAATAAACATTGAATGCGTTCTTGTCGCAATGAATTACAGCTAAGTATGTAATGGAATTTGAATTCATCTCATAGTTCGTGTCGATTGCAACGAGCACAGATTCTTTTATGTCTCGGGATATTTGCCCAACGCCAGCTCTCAATTGGTAAAAAGTGATTTGAACATGTTCGAAATCTACAAAAAGTGATAAATCATTGTAATTTTTTTTTAATGTATTAAAATAATTCTCAAATTTTGATCCTTCCTTTTCGCTCTACATTTACGATCTGCTCTATATTATGTATAGATATATATCAGAAACCCTTGACTTGGGAAGATGATATTCATCTACGAATTCATCAACGAATTCAGTATTGAGTTAAGTGCTGACTTGTGTGGTTTGAACCAACGTGACAGTTATCTCTTCCTCTTAGGAGCAAGATCGTTTTCTGTCATTACCGCTGCTCAAAACAGCAACGACTTACACTTATTTAATTTTCGGTTTGTAAGAGACGCTGCTGCGTATTACTTCAAAAGGATCCGCCCCATTATGAATTGACAATTTTCAGTCTTATCACTTATTAATTTTATTCTGTATATAACTACTTTCATTATGTGTAGATATGTTATGCATTATGAAATCTCTTTAAGGAGGAAATAAAGAAAAAAGAAAGAAAGAAAGAAAGAAAGAATGAATGAATGAACGGGAAGATGATATTTGTAATGGAAAATTCTCTGTATGTCAGTGAGCAAAATTTCGAAGCCCAAATATATCAGTCAGTTACACGTTATAAAAATATTGATAGATAATTTTTTATTACTTAACGTAACCCTCCCCCACCCGGATGATTTTTTGGGATCTGACCATCATCATTGAGACATTATCGCTGCTTCTATTACTATATTGCCAAGTTTTTTTTTTTGTTTTGGTTAAATAAATATTGTAAGGTTTCACGTTCCGAAAGGGACGTATATATTGTAATCGGGGTCGCTGTTCATTTTAATTTATTTAATGTTGTTTACGCATGCGTCAAATACTTTAGCTTTCTTCGCAACCAGAAGCAGTTTGATTTTATATATCACAAAATATACGGGCATCATGTCTTACAGAGACTTGAGAAGTATGTATATTATTCATATATGTAAGCTAGTATCATGCTTTATACAGGAAACTGTATTGCATGCCACAGATGTAAATTGTTTGAATAATTCTACAGTATCTTATTGTTTGGTATGATGTGTTTTATTCGAAATTGAAATTAAAATAATGTTTTATATCTGTTTTACTTTATTGTTTCTTTTTATTCAAACGTCTAAGTCGATAATTTGTTTATATTATATGCCATTGGTTTGTTACTAGAAATGCAGGCATGTTTTACTAAAACTTAATGAATTTCAATGTTGTTTACCTTTTTCGTCAGATTTCACTGAGATGATGAGGGCTTTGGGATATCCAAGACTAATCTCCATGGAAAATTTTAGAAACCCCAATTTTCCTTTGGTTGCAGAAGTAATGCGATGGCTTGTCAAAAGGTAAGTTAAGGTTATCACTTTTCTCTGCAGGTGGTTGTAATAAAGAGTGCTCACACCATTTACCATTTGCCTACTTTAGTTTGTGATTTCTCTGTGTATTTTCAGGTATGACCCAAATGCTGACATTCACTGTGACATCGACACAGACCAAGACAGAGTCATTTTTATAAAAACTGTGGCAGAATTCATGGTTAGTTTGATGTTTCATGTGATTGACAAATCTTATTTCCTGTTAGACAGTTCAAAAAAGACCATTATGGATAAAATCCCATTTGCATGAATACTCTTTCATTATAGGCAATATTGTCTGAAGCATTTGTCAAATTTATGTTTAAGTCAAGTGTGTACAATATTTTTATTTATTACTTTATACAGCCACTTTTTTTCGCACCCAAGGTGTAACAAACTTAAAATCTGAAAGAAAACCCAGCAATATTTCATAAGCTCTATTTAAACATAATTCAGTAAATAATAAAAATTTGCATTTTAGCACACAAAAGCTCATATCAAGATGAACACAAAGAAGTTATACCAGTCCGATGGGTATGCTGTTAAGGAGATGCTGAAGGTAACCTCTATGTTGTACAATGCCATGAAGACCAACTCATCCAGCCAGTCAGAGACTGACAATGAAGACGACTCATCGCATCTCTCATTTGATATCTCATCAAAGGTAAAATGGCAGTGTTAATCACTATTATCCACAAAATCATCAAACTTTGCTGGTCTTTGCTGCAAACAATGACTCTGCATTATGAAACAAAATTTTGTTTTATATCTATTACTGTATATCCGGTAACTTACGGAATGATCTAATTTTTGCTTTTTTCCTGATCACTTCTACATTGCAAAATATGCAACACGCAGAAAATATATCCGGTATTGTTTGCTATAAAAAACTTTTTTAATCGCAAAAAATGACTGACGCAAATTAAAAAAGTCACACATTTTCCTCATTTTCACAAATTTGGTGATGCGCCAAAAAACCCAAATATACGGTTTCTTTTATTTTAATAAATTCTTGATTAAACTATGTCTTATGCATTAGCTATTCTGATTTATTTTCATTTGAGTGGTGTAACTGGTACTTTTTAAACTCAAACCATTTATTTTTCTTTTCTAGATTAATGATTTAAAAGAAGCAAGAAGACTGGCATCAGAAATAACCACCAAAGGAGCAACTTTATATGATCTTTTAGGCAAAGAAGTGGACCTAAGGGTAAGTTATATATTCGTCTCTAAAGCTTAAAATTAATAAGATTTAGAGTAAATAAACATAAAAGTAATGAAATACAATGAAAATTAGTATTGATGAAACCACATTTATGTTGTTTAGTTAATGACTTCAGATAATTTTAGTTAAATCTTTAGTACCGGGACCTGTACTCAGTTTTTTCTCTATAGGAGCAAAGATCCATTGTGATAGCAAAGTCACTGGAAATCAATGAAGTTGAGGGTGGAATCACTGGTTCAATCAAAGGAGTTGAGGTAAGTCATTTACTGCCAGAATGCTCTGTTATATCATTGTATATTATTATTAAATCATTCAAAAAATGAAAATATATCATACGATATATGTTTTTCTTTTGGTTTGTTTTTTGCAGAATGAAATAAAGAAATACCTAATGCAGTTGGACAATGTGGCATCAGATGAAGTTAATTTAGAAGCTAAAATAGAGAAAAAGAAAAATGAACTTGAGAGAAATAACAAGCGATTACAAACTTTACAAAGTGTCAGGTATTCAATTATTAATAATTATTAAATCTTCAACAAATAGAAATAAGAGATTCATTCGTTTCCTTGTTTCCTGTTTTACTATCTAATAGTGGTTTATTTACATGGGCATAAAATTTTGCAATTTGAATACATTAAGGTAATGACCCTTATCTTGACTCTTGTTATTTGGGAGATTTCAAAGTAATTCACTAAGAAATCCGCTATTGAAGTAATGGTACACATGAGATAAACAATTGCAACTTCAATTTTGGCTTTTTGGTATTAACTGCCAAACTAAGCAAAAAGTAAGCACCCCACAAAAAAATCATTAAATGGATTAGTATGATGCTTACTTTGATAGCCAAAGTGTTGACTTCATAAAATAAAGTATGAGATTTCCACTAGCATGAAACAACTAGTTTATCTTCATTTTAGATCTAAATAAACATCATACAGTGTATATGAACTGGAACATTTGTTAATTATAATCAGCACTGTAAGGTAACTTGAACATGGACTGAGTTGCATTTTGTTCCACAATCAATTCCAGTACATTTTGATTATGATACTGTGTAGTAGGTTAAAAGCTATAGTAGGTTAAAACTGAGGTTTTCCACATTGTCATTAGTTAGTATTTATCTATTATCTTGAATATTTATGTTTGTCATAATTATGCAACGAAAATGTATAGCAAAAGTTGTATATTTGAACTTTGGATTATTGGATTTCCAATTAGTGTTTACAAGCACGAGTTTTCTTTGGTTCATTATGAAACCTGACTTATTTTGTCAGCTGAGTTCAGTTCATAATGCATCACTGGTCATGATTTGGTTGTCAATTCCTTCTTATTGATCTGTTTTAGACCAGCCTATATGGATGAGTATGAGAAGCTAGAGGAAGACCTTCAGAAGTTGTATGAAGTGTACATGGAGAAATTCAGGAACCTTACCTATCTAGAAGCCCAGCAGGAAGAGTACAACCGGGCAGAGCAAGACAAGTTTGAGGTAAAGGGTCACCATAGAGAATTCAAGGTCACTGATTCAAAGTCACCACAGAGAGTTCAAAGTCACTGATTATTCAAAGTCACCACATATAGTTAAAGGTCACTGATACAAAGTCACCACAGAGAGTTCAAGGTCACTGATACAAAGTCACCACAGATAGTTCAAGGTCACTGCTACAAAGTCATTACAAAGAGTTCAAGGTTACTGATTCAAAGTCACCACAGAGAGGCCACTGATACAAGCAAAATCACCATAGAATGAATTCAAGATCACTTAAAAAAAAGGCACACTGTACCACAAAGTTGAAGGTTACTGATATAAAAAAAGTTACCAAAGAAAGTCAGGAACCTTTGAAACAAATTAAGTTGCAAGATCTGAGAGAGTTCCCAGTTACTGATATAGAGTAATTATAGAGGGTTTAAGGTCACTAAAACATACATTCACCTCAGAGAGATCAAGAGAGATCAAGGTCATTTATACCTTCAAAGTCACCACAGGAGGTTAAATGACAGTGATACAAACAATCAAAGTCAACACAAGAGATTAGAGCCACCAATAAAAACAAGTCACTTCAGAGAGTTCAAGGTCACTGGTTACAAAGTAACCAAAAGAGCTCAAGCTCACTGATACAAACAAAGTCACCTCAGAGAGTTCAGGGTCATTGATAACAAATATTGTTACCACAGAGAGTTCAAGGTTGCTTATACAAACAGTCACCACAGAGAGTTCAAGGTCATTAATATGTCTATGGTAGAAAGGTAAAGTCATATTTTACCTTTAGACTAAAGAAGAACACTAAAGGGATTACTATAGCTAATTATAAACTGAAGCTTAATAAAATACAGTTGATGTCTTCAAATTTTGAAGGAGACAGAGGAAAAACTGAAACAGATGGCAGATCGCTTGAAGAGTGAGGAACACAACCGCCAGAAGATCATGCCTGATGACATTGGTAGGATACAATCTAGCATTTTTTTTACAGTGTTGTGATTTGATTAAGTGTGAAATAAAGGACATGTTTTAATAGGGTTTATTTTCTGTTCAGATCTCTCTCGTAATTCTGACGATGATTTGGATGAGTCTGATGATGAGGATGAGGTGCAACAGCCAACAAGGCAGCGACCTGACGGTTAGTGATTGAATCATTAAACAGATCCCATATCTGAGTGATAGAATCGTACCATGGAATCCATGTCCTGGTTACAAGACAATTCTATCACTCCATCTGAGTGATAGAATGGTAGAATGGGTTTCTAGGTCCAGGTTAAATAAACCTTAGTATAGAGTAACCTTAATCTGAATACATGTAATGAAATCATAGAACTGGCTTCTATGTCCTGGTAAAATAACCTTAGTATGGAGTAAAATGTGTAGGCCTGGATTTCTTGCCCAGACCACATTTTAAAAGGTCAAATTAAGTAGACTCAGTGTTGCATTTAACTTTGTTTTTGATTTACAGTACCCTGTGTATGTGTTGTTTATGACATACAGTATCAGTGAATTATTATCATTTCGTTAATTCTGTTCAGCTGTAATATCTCTTCTGGCTTATGATCAGTCACACATGCAGTAGATTATAACAATGACATAAAGGAAATATGGTGTTTGTTGCTTGAATAATCAACAGTTAACAACATTAAGCATCATTTTATTTAAAGTACACCCTTACAAATGCCTCATATTAAGTATTGAGATTTATTGTGAATTATTAAAATGGCTTTTGAGGTACATTAACTTTAGCAGCATTTAAAATATGTTCAATGTTAAGTGTCATAAAGCTGTTTGCACTTTTCTTTCATGGAATCCATTTTGCTTTGAACGTAAGGTCAGTGCCTAGAAGATGACCTTGTGTGAAGTTGACACACTTTTAAAATTGCACCTGAGAAAACCTTGCAGTTAAATTAATAATAAAAAAAAAAATATGCAACACTTGTGTGATTCAAGCAATATCTTTGCAAACACTTGATTTCAATAAGTACACAGGAACACATTGAAAAGCAGTATATTGACCCAAAGGGAAGAAACCACTGCCCACCAGTGCTGAGATTTTGATTCACTTTTTACTTGTAAAAAAATCATGTTTTTACTACTGTAAATCACTCGGAATATAATCAAATTATTTATATTATCTATTTTGAGATATTTATTAGTGAATCACTGATCAAAACCATTACATTTTAATGTAGATAAAGTTTATTTGCCATAATTTATTTAATTTGTGTTTCATGAGTCTTGAAAAATTATGTGAAAATAAAATTTATGTAGATGTATATAAAGTGATTTACAGTATACACTGATATTGAACGGAATTAAATCATGTACTGTACTTCTCAGCAACCTATCAAAGAATATAATGTCACATTCTAGGTGCATAGGCACTTAACAACATTAAACAGCTTCTTCGTTTTACCTATAAAATTGGTAACTGTTTCAAAGTATATTAAATGATAAAGTACAAATTTATTCTAAGTCAGAGAAAATTTGTTTCTTGTTTTAATAATTACCATATAATGAATATATTTTTTGTTAAGAATTTCTTTCCCTTGTATGATGTTAATAAATGTTTTGTTATATTTGTATTTTATTTTCTCTATTTTTATTTTGTTTTTTTGAAATTTTACGCAAGGTTAGTACATTTCTTTTAGATGAAATTAACACATTTACAGTGTATGGAGATAAATCTCAACAGCAATTAACAATAATATTGCCTTAAAGGGGCATAGTCACGATTTTGGTCAAATTCTGTTTTTCTGTTTTTATGTTTTAAAATGCTTTAGGAGTGCATTTCTAGTGATAAAATGAAATTTGAGAGTCAGTCGTAGATTTATAAGCAAGATACAGGGCTCACAATTCTTTGTCATGTAAACAAGGCTCGTGCCCTGTTTTTAGCTCACCTGAGCTGAAAGCTCAAGTGAGCTTTTCTGATCACATTTTGTCCGTCGTCCGTCTGTCCGTCCGCCTGTAAACTTTTCACATTTTGAACTTCTTCTTTAAAACCACTCGGCCAATTTCAACTAAATTTGGCACAAAGCATCCTTATGGTATGGTGAATATCATACTTGCCAACTGACCCGATTTCGTCGGGTCACACCCGATTTTTCGACCCTTCACCCGATTATTTTTTATGACCCGGCGGGTCATGCTTTTCACCCGATTTTTGTCGAACAACCCGAAAATCTCCCGATTTCCGGATTTGGTTCGTAAATTACGTTGCGCGTTTGATTTCCAGTTATGAACCCAAGCTGAGCTTGGATTTACGTAAACAATGCCGATGGCTATAAAAGATAAGTGTTCAGTTCAGGAAAGTGTTAATTGTTATCGTGAGTTGTTTTGACAAACCGAGGGCTTAAATCATTAAGTGCGATAGCTTCCAATAAGAAAGGTCTTCATCGAGGCCAGCAGAATCAAAACCAACAAAAAGAAAACAATATTTTTGTACCTATTAACTTATCTGGAAAATGAATTCCCATGGGTAAAACAGAGTAATCGAGTACAAAACGAGACTTTTTGTTTTCTGTGTAACGCACATTTGAATATTGGATCTTTTGCCCAAAATGATCTGACTAAACATTCAAAAATGCTAAGTCATGTAAAAATGCTTTTTAATACACAAAAAAGTCTTCCAAGTCACTTACAACTTTCATGCCATCGTTTTCAGAGTTCAAAAGCAAGGTTAATGTAGCAGAAACTCTTTTTGCATTTTTTTTTAGCTGAACACAACCTACCATTTTCTGTGTCAGATCACTTTAAAAAATTCAAAATCAGCAACTGTTAGTTACAATGCTACTTTGCAATAAAATATTACACATACGTTTAAACACATATTTCTATTGTATATACCTTTGAAATGCATGGTAAATATGTCGTGAATGTTGTTACGCGCTATGACCAGATTTTTTACTTTCCAAATCTGGTCATGACCAGATTTTTACATGTTGGAGGTTGGCAAGTATGGTGAATATAAATTGCAGAAATGAAAGACCGATCTTTATTCAAAGCGGAGAAAACCTCGAAAATGTAAAAAAAGGGGGGTGCATTTTAAAAAATCTTCTTCTCAAGAACTGCTGAGTCAAATTCAATGTAATTTAGCATAAATTATCCTTATGGAAAGGAAAATATAAATTGCAAAAATTAGGGGCTAATTCTGTTTCAAATTTGAGTAATTTATGAAAATAATAAAGAGGGAAGTCAATCAGTTTATAACTTCGGGTTCGGAATTTCATATATCAAAAACCAGGTTCTTTGTTTGAAGCAGCCATGTTGGACACATGATAAACGGGTCAATCTTACAAAGATGAATTTGCTTGTTGTGCAACAGTTTATGTGCGAAGGGAATATTTGAAACATGCAAAATATATTTGTGCCAATTTTGTGAAGTAAATTGAGGTTAAGTATTTCAATGCGTTGAAATTTTCACTTGTGACGGTAGTTTTAGCTTGTTTTGATTTTCGTTTCATTTTCATTATGCTTTTTAACTTGAGGGGAACTATCGCCTGTATTTTGGAATTTTTACGTATCAAATCAAACATAGACTTCGGTAAATCAGACAGCTGATTGTTTACCTGCGCAAAATGAGCAAAATCTGATGCACTTACAACATATTATAAAATACTACACATTCTCTTGGTAATTCGGTACGATCTCTACGTAATGGTTGATTAATGCAACGTGTTTTGTTAAGATGCTCAGCATTTTCAGTCTAAACGGAGATTATTTTTGCTGCTAGAAATATATAGGTATATATGATGAAAAATAAATTGTGCTCTTTCTTTGTTTTGGTGCATTTTTCCTTTGTTTTAATTGTTTAAAATTTTCTATTTACTAACCGTATCTGAGAGTCAAGCTTCGAGTTATAAGCAAGATACAGAGCTTTGCTTGAAATGCTATGTTTGTACACAGAGCTGAGGTCATGGTTTAGTTTGTTTATATTTCAAATGCTGAATAGGAAATACCAAGTTTAAAAATCTTAACTTGAATGTAATAAACTTATGCGAACAAAAACATGACTCAAACAAAGCTCTGTATCTTGTTTATAATTCTACAATTGTCTATCTTCGCTAGCCAAGGGTGATGATCTGCTCCTCTACTCTTTTCACGTGTAGAGGAGCGGATCGTCACCCTTGGCTAGCGAAGATGACGATTGTCAGACGCTTAAATTTTGGTTAATCATTAGAAATGTCTTGCTTTAAACATTGAATACTTGTACAGAAAAATTAAAAGGATGATATGTTGTAACTACTTTCTGGTGCCCCTTCTTATACGATGAATTATATAAAATCTACACCAATTTTGATAACACAAGTAAATAAAAACGACGTCTTTTAAACACTTTCCATAGTTCTGACACATTGTTATTATAAGGATAAAAGCATTATCGTTGTTCTTTAAAAATTATTGCAGCGGAAAATCATCTTTGTAGCCATTTGTTGTTTTTGAATAAAGATGAAAATAATGGCTGGGCCTTAGTACAATAGAGCGGTATGCCTGTCAATACATTGATTAGAATTATAGCTCTGTAACATATCATGTGACAACATTTTTCAGTTAAGTTTATTCATCAGTCAAGTGAGTAAGTTTATGAAACGTCATACGAATTCACACCAGGTAAACGACAATCATTTATAATGGAGAAGACCAATTAAATTTTTGAATGTTTTTAATTTGAGGAATTGAGTGCATTGAGGTACAATTTTGTTCTTTTACATATAGGATTTTTAAAAAAATAAAATACAATAACTAGTAAGTAGTTGAGCGAGAAAATGTACCTTTATGCTCTCATGTATTTTGATCGCTTTATAAAGTGATGGGGGGAGGGGGGGGGGGGGGGGGAAAAAAAAAAGGGGAGGGGGAGTGAACCGCGAACCCCAAACAAAAAATAAGTTTTTTTGATATGATCTTATTTTTGGTAAAAATGGTATTCCATAAAGATAAATATGTCAAAGATTAAGTATATGCAAAAATAAGTGTAAAATTCGGATATTTATTTTTTGTTAATCTACCGAGGGACCATATGGCACAATATCCTTTGAACACCCATGCATATAAAGCCAGTGTTGCTCAGGTGAGCGATGTGGCCCATGGGCCTCTTGTTGTTTACATAGGTTCAATATACCAGTGAAAAAACTTTTTTAAGCTGACTTGTATATCTTCTTATTCATTTTAAGCATAAATAAACAGTTCCTAACGTTTAACACATTTATTTTAGGTCCAAAACTGGAATTTTCACTTCAACATTCAAAATGTAATCAAAAGCTTTGTTTACATAGCAAAGAATTGTAAGCTCTGTAACTCACTTATAACTCAACGAATGACACTCAAATTTTGTTTGCCTATTAAAAATGCCTTACTGAGGCATTGTAAACATTAAAATTGGAAAAATAATTTTTGACCAAAATCATGACCATGCCTCTTTGAGGATGACATTTACGTAAACAACATCCTTTATGCATTCATTTGTGTTTGTTAACCTTTTCCTATTAGAATTAAGTGTCTCTGACGTCTTTGTAAATTTTCTGTGGTCTCTGTTTTACAGCAGCAGCTGGGGAAAGGAAGCAGAGAGTGATGGGATCAATGCTGGCTGATGCTAGTGACGTAAGTAAAAGTAGCATTTTTAACAATGATTAAAATACAGATCTCCATAAAAGCTTAAAGCACAAAGAGATCTGACAACGCCCTTTGATGGTCATGTTTCGTGATGTCAGAATAGCTTTGCGTTATATAGAAATCTGTATTTTAATCTGGTTGCATTTTTAAAGATCTGAGACATTGTGTTTAAACATATTACATTTTACCAGTACATATACCAGTATGTGTACTTTCACCAATTTCATTATATGTGAATTTTTCTATTTTGCTAGGATGATTCTGAAATAGACCTTGATGATGATGATGATGATGATGATGACGATGATGATGATGACAATGACAATGTGAATGAAGACGATGAGATTGATGACAATGACTTTTAAAGCAAATCTGTGATATAATATGAGATCTGTTTCGTTATTGAAAGACTGAAACTGTATGTTGAATAGGAAAATTATGGTTGTCAAAACTGTAGTTCTGAGATTAAAAAAAAAGTATTGAAAATAAAGCATTTGTTGCTTATGTCACAGTAAGACTAACGACAAAAATGTATCAATCCACCTGAAGTTACATTTTAATTGTCATTTTAAAGGTCAAATGACCATTTTAATCTACAATTAATAGCAAAAAATTAAATTATAAGGAATGAAATCAATAGCTATACCCAATCTCGTCTGTCCCAACCCATTTTATATAAGTATAAATTGGGTAGCTATTGATTTCAATCCTGAACTATAGTCTGTCCCAAGATATTTATGCCACACATTTGGATGATTTTTAATAAAAATACACATACCTGTGAAAGAAGTGCAATTGTAATCGATGAAAGGGAAAATTTCCAAGATATCTTTATCGACTCATTATCGTTTTTCACTCAAAAAAATTTACAAAAATGAAAACCGATTTCTTACAGAGATTTACCGGTATAATGGGGAATGTTTACATATCTTTTCTCCTTTGAGAAGTCACTCGGAATACCTCTCACAATTTTTCAACGTTATCATCCGGGCATCTCTTTTGCAAATGGAAAATTTCCATAGTTTTTTTTTTTAGCTGTGTGTTGAAATCTGACAAGCTAGAGGGGGCGTTTCAAAAGGGAAATCTTGGGATTTTTTTATACTATTGAATGAACATTGTTTGAACCCAGAGGTATTTATAAATAAAGAACAATTTAAGAAAATGTGCGGCATAAATATCTTGGGACAGACTATAGACAACATTGAGATGGTGACCATCTCAAAGGGCCCCGCTTAAGGAGATACATGACACTGATCAGGTGACTATCATTAAGCCAATGGGAAATAATTTGTGGTCTAAAACTGGATCTTAAAGAGATCTGCTATGACCTCCACATTTGACCTTGAAACTTGGTTTAAGATTGCTGCACTGCCTTTACCCAGAAGCTCTGTTTATGTGAAGTATGAGCCAGATAGGGCTAAGGGGAGAGTCAATACGTTCTGAAAATTTTTTTTTTGCTGATAGACCTTGATCCTTGACATAGAAACATCATTCAAGGTCACTGTACACCCTTTGACCAAAGGCACTTTGTGGGTGAAGTATGAGCCAGATTGGACCAAGGGGAGAGAATATATGATCTGGACAAGGATTTTTCAGATAATTCTGGTATAACCTTAACCTTAGACCTAGAAACTTGGTTCAAGGTCACTGCACACCCTTTACCCAAAGGCACTCTGAAGGTAAAGTATGAGCCAGATTGGGACAAGGGGAGAGAAGATATGCCCCGGACATGGGATCTCGGATGGACAGACTGATCACTATAGGGCGCCCGTAGAGCGGGGCCCTAACTAACGCATCCTTCATTGCTTAGAAGTTTGTCTTTAAGGGTGCAAAACACAGTATTGGGATGTTTTGAGATGAGGGACAAGTAAAACTGACCCCTTTAAAGACTTGTTACATATACCCTGGTATATCTATATATCAATAGAAAGATAAACTGATGAATTTTGTAAATACTAAAGAATAATGCATTTATAACTTAATGAAAGTACATGTAAAATTGTGCAGGCTCACATACCCCACGCTCCCCCATTACTTAACAATGGTACCCATACTGAATGGCAAGGTATGCATTAAATACACAAAATAATTTGATTATCGGTTCAAAACTTCCTGCAAATATGCACATCTATTCCTTTGTCTTTAACAACAAAAATATTCTAAATTTAAAAGGGCTGAAATTCCCAGAAAATAATGGAATTGGAATTTCCTGGTATATGTTCATCTACACAGTGTCCTAAATATTTACAGAAATTCCTTGTAGCACTTTAAGGTTCCCCGATCCTCAGCCTCAAAGTATTTTTTTCATCATAAAAATGTTATTTGTCCTTCAAACTTTATAAATGATATGAAATGAAATGAAATTTTTAGGTGGTATCCATGCATTTTACAAAGTTATTGCAAATTTGCTCACGATGGATATAGTGGAATAAATATACAAGTTAAGATAAATAAAATAGAAGTTGTATCGGTGCATTGGGGGCTCGAACCCCTTTACCTACATATATATATATATATAAATACAGTCAAACTTCATTATCTCGAACTAGATGGGACCTTTTAAATACTTCGAGATATCCAAGCATTCAAGATATCAAGGGTAAAATAGTTAAAAAAATAAGTGGTTGGGACTTACAAATCACTTCGACATATCCGTTGTATTCCAGATATCAGTGTTCGAGATATTGAAGTTCAACTGTATATGTAGTAGACCCCCGTGGATCCACTAGGCCAAGCACTTCGTTGAATAACTGATCATAATACTAACAGTTGAAGACAAATTAAATTTGTCTATATAAAAGGCAGATTTATAGTACGAATAAAAAAAATTCAGATAATTTAGAGTTATCGGACATAAGGTATTTGTGCTTACAAACTGTTCATTACTATTTTCTATAAAGGACCATAATTCTCAGAAAAATAATGGAATTGGAATTTCCTGGTAATATGTACATCTACACATTGTGTCCTAAATACCTACGATGTGTTCTGAATTCTGTGCAACAGTTAAGAGGAGATGCAGTTACAAACTGTTCATTACTATATTCCTCATAGGGCCCAAAATTTATGGTTGGAATTCCCTGGTAATATGCACATCTACACATTGTGTCCCAACTGCCTACAAAGTTTAACGAAATTCTGTGCAGTGGTTTAAAAGGAGTTATGGGAGAAACAGGACTGCTGGACTGGTCAAAAATCTACTTCCTTGCATGGTGTACAATAATAGAGTGTATTTAGCACTTAAAAACATGAGGGAAAAAGGCAAGATTATGCCTCTAATTGCAGTACACACACGCATTTTAAGCTCCTTCTAGCAGCAGACAGCAAAGAAATCGGCCATTTAAAGTTCTATGCATTTTACAGATTACCGGTAAGTCCCAAGTCATTGTTTTTTAGGGTACATTTTCCAGCTTTAGAGCTAAATTACCCGCTACTAAAGTGATGAAATTCTGAGCACATAATTAATTGCTGTTATTTTCATTACGGTTGTTTTTTCCAGTATTTGATGAAAATACTGGAATGGCTAGAGAACAATTGCTAGAAAAGGTTCATTGACATCTCATAAAAACAACTTTTAGTTAAGAAACAATTTAATCCACAAGTCTGTAATGACACTTTTTGAGTAGTTACATGATTTGTATACATGTAATGACATAAATTTGTAGAGTGTATAAATAACAGAAAACATCTTGAACAGAACATATTTAACAGTTCATCAATGTAAATTTGAGAGAAGTACAGCAAACTATTTCACATGGATGTACACATATTAATCTGTACTCCTTTTTCACTTGCCTACAATTGACTTTTCACATGAAACAGTTAATACTGCTACAATGGATCCTTTGGTTTTCCTTCCACTTCGCTTTGCTGTATTTTTCCATTACCAGTTGTCGATTCCAGGCATGGGAAACTTCAGAGCAAAGTTTTCAACATCTGAGCGCAGATTATCAATTTTGGCTTTGATTGTCTGATCTTCATCCAGTTTTGCCTTGAAGTCCTTCAGCATTGGTCCACAGTCCTGCATCGCCTCTTTGGTAATTACAAGACCTAAAAAACCATGACATATTATTGTAAAAACAGGGCTCAGTCACATCTTGATTTGAACAATACCATTTGCAGGTTTGGTGGCAAGCTCAGAAATTGTTTCCATTTCTACGAGAAAGATCTTCATACAAACTTAATGAAATAGAGTTGCTGATGACAATTTATTTTCATTTGTAGAAAAAGAAGGTTTTTAAAGATTGCATCAATTTTTACAGTTTTTTCTAAAAAAAAATCATGGCCTTTGGGGGGATGGGGTTATAAACATATGATATACTTGGAAAACGGTTTTCAGTTTAAGTTTGCTGAAAATAAGATACCTTTATGTATAAACTCCACAACTTGTTCAAAATCTTTTTCCTTAAAGTTCCTAGAGGTTAGAGCAGGTGCTCCTATTCTTAATCCACTTGGTTTCAGCGCACTCTTATCTCCTGGACAAGTGTTTTTATTTAAAGCTATGCTGACACACTCCAATACTCGCTCGGCTCGAGCACCATCCATACCATCGGGTCGCAGATCGATCAAGATCAGATGGTTTTCTGTTCCACCTGTGAACAAGACAAAAAACGTAAAATGTGATACTGTCTGTACATATATTTTTGCTCCAATTTAGTTTAGTTCTGTTAGCTATCATTGTCATCTAGTGAATTTAAGAACAGAGCTAATCTTAAATAGTAATTTACAATTCTTTAACAACAACATTAGAGCAACTCAAAAATTGTGCAAAACCCTTTAGGATTATAATTGGGTTATAAATTAGCACTAGACGGTTCATATTATACCTGTCACTACAGTATATCCCTTTTCCATGAAGGCTTTGCACATGGCCTGGGCATTTTTGACTACCTGCTGTTGGTAAGCTTTGAATTCTGGTCTGGCAGCCTGTTGTAGGGCAACAGCAACACCTGCATTGTACACACATATTATAGCCTATAAATGAATAAGTTAAAATTCTAAAACCTAACCAAGTTATCCTACTTTTTTTTTCATTTCATGCTATTAACATTGATATAATATCTATAAATTTATGTTGGAGATAATCAGGGAAATTTTTTTAATCAAGACAAGAGTCCTCTCAGTGACTTGGGAGAGATTTCTTCAATGTGGAAACTCATTTCATCGTAATAATTGTAAATGTCCCCCGATGGTGCAGTATAGGAGATTAGGGGGGCTGCTTATAGTCCATTTGCCCCCACTCTCAGCACTTGCCTGCTATCTGGTGGTTATGGGGGCCTCCCTGTAGTCCTGGGAACACTGCCTCATTGATTCTCCTCTCTAAATCATACTTCTCTTCTTTTCCATTTTTCAATTTTCTGACTCCTGAATAAGGAAATTTCAAACTTTCAATGTCAAAGACAAAATGAATCTTTTTCTTATTTTTCACGATTTTATGCAACGTACAAATACTTGCACTGTGAAAAACACAATGTTGCCAAAAACATCCACATGTGTTAAAGCCTTGGCCATACCTCTCCTGAAGAAAATCATCCCCGACCTTGGTCCTCTCAGAGTTTTGTGTGTTGTAGTAGTTACAATGTCACAATATTCAAAAGGACTTGGGGCAACTCCTGCTGCTACAAGCCCACTCACATGAGCCATATCTGCCAGTACGTATGCTCCATTTTCATCTGCTATCTCCCTAAATCGCTTGTAATCAAGATGCCTGGAGTAACAGCTCACACCTGCGAAAAATACAGTGCAGTCATAGATCACAAAGCTAACCCCAACTATGTCTTTGATTCTAAGAGAAATAAGTCACATTCAGCAACTAAAGCATAAGTATCATATACATGTATCCTTATTATCACTGTGACTTTGGTTCAGATAGGGCTTTGACTTACTAAGAGACTTGCTCTGAATTCTATAATCTGAGGGGCTGATGCAGAGGGCAAGGTTAACTAAAATTTTAATTCAATATTTACAATCAAAACATGAGACCTAATATAGTAGGAGATATTTAAATCAACCTGTTTACAATCAAATACCTGCAATAATCATGTTAGGTAGGAAGAGCTTGGCATTTTCATGGAGCTGGTCATAGTCAATCAATCCCGTTTTGGGTGACACTCGGTACGGGAAGGACTCGAAGTAAACAGATGTAGCTGAGATTTTCTTTGTGGGGGTCATGAACCCATGACTGAGATGGCCCCCGTCTGGTAGATGAAGACCCATGATTCTCCCATGAGGCCCGACAACTCCAGTGTAGACTGCAAAGTTTGCAGGTGATCCAGAAAGAGGTTGAACATTGACCCCCCATTCCTCGGGGGACAAGCCATACAAATCCAATGCCCTCTTCTGACAAAGCCGCTCAACTTGGTCTATGTATTCATTCCCTCCATAATACCTGAATTTGATATGATAAAAGAAAATGTCGGTGTTTAGCTAAATGATTTTGTTTCCAAAATGACACATGTTTTTACCAAGGTAAAGCAATCAGTAAATTTTTTTTTTATCATTACATGTTCCCCTACTTTATCTTTTTTCAAAAAAAAAAGTTATGTCATCAGACACCATATATTGTAGTGTCAGTTCTCAGATAAAACATATCTAGAGACTAAAACCCAGGTTACAATACAGTTCATTAATGGGTTTCAAGCCAATGGTCATCTTATCAGCCCTGGGAGAGAACATTGTTCAAACAATTCTTACAGCATGAATTACAAAATGACTATTGCCCAATTTCTCATTTATTAACTTTTTATTACTGATCTTTTAAGCTTACTACTTTCAGTAGCAAATGTGTATATATACCCCAAAAATTATATTCTTTTTAAAATTAAAGTCTACTACTCATCAAGTTTTAAAAAAAACTCTTATGTGGAATAATTTGCTATAATTTCAGTGCTCAAAACTTAATACATATCTTTTTCGACAGTTTAAAGCTGAACACCGCTCGTAAATAGGGACCGTCACACAGATACCTGGTATATAAACCCTTCGATTTCGTTACACCCGATTGCACACCTGAAACTCGTGGCCGACGTGTAGTATTCCTTTCGTGGTCTTTGGATTTTATGCCTTTATTTCTTATACTATGTGCACATTCTGTTTGTAAATGATGCATTCAGCAATTTATTTGATGTTAGTATTCTCCTGGCTTGAAAAAAGTGTGTAAAATTTGATAATTTCATCGCGACCGAGTAACACGACGAGGCAAGATGTACGTCCACACAGGTGAGACCTCTACAGCAAAATACTTTGAACTGATTAGAGGTCTGCGCCTTATATAGGGGTTGTAGGGACATCATAGTGAAAGAGAAATATGGCGGACAGTGCCTATTTACGAGCGGTGTTCAGCTTTAATAATAATAATCAAAGGACTGAAGGCCTGAGAGGCGCATCGCATTGAAGGTAGCTAAAAACATCACCACAAGCATTTTTATGGCGGCATGAGACAACTGAGTGTTTGACTATCTTCCTTGATGAGTGGTTAAAGTATCAGGCTTGTAAACCACAAATGCAAAGTTCGAATGTGGCTGAGGTTTTTGACCATACTTCAGTATTGTCTGATTATTAATCATTCTTTCAATAAATAATGCATATTGTTCACTTATTTGAATTAAATACCCTTTTTATGCACCATGCCAATTATGCAAGGTAGCTCCGCAAGGTGGCGCGCTTTTCCTCATTCAGTTGGACATCGTCTTATTCGTTTTATCAAGTGAAAAAATACGAAATCTGTTCCTAGCTATAGGAAGACAGCCACTTACTCTCATTTTAATATAAATATTTTATATACGAAATTATTACATTTGTTTACCTCCGATCTTCAAACAATTAACGTCACCGCTTTTAAATTAAAGTACGAACTGTTGTTATGCAAATTATCTCATCGGTTGATTGATCCTCTGTCTCTATTTTACGTACATCGCATTGCAGGCTCATCTGCGTATTAATCTTTGTTTTGTTCTTTCATTGATGTTGATGTTTTTTCAATGTGTAAAGGAGGTATCTGTTGTAATGATTTGTTGATATTTTTAAAACGTACACTGAATATATGTTTCTGATTGAAAATACGTAACAATCAGAACGGCACTATATATTAATTGGCGCACTGATACTTGAGTTCGATGACGCCGCTTGTATATAATCCGAGAGAAGTGAGCCGACAGCAATGAGGCTACATCGCTGATAGCGATGCGCCTCAAAAACCAGTTACCTTTGGCCTGGCTGACCTTCAGAGTATTTGTTGGTCAGACATGATCCTAAACATTGGAGGACAGCTTTGCTTGTGAAGTTTTCTGAAGCAATGAGTTCCAGTCCTCTCATCTGACGATCCTTTTCTTTCTTTATCAGGTTGTACATTTCGGGATCATCGACTGCAATGTCTGCCTGTAGATTTGTGCAGTCTCCACCTCCATTCATTTTGACATCGGCCATTGTCTATTTTCTGATTCTGAAACGTATACAGTCAAACAATGAGATTAACTCAATGAACGTTATAACGAGATCACATGACTCATCTTAATAGTTTTCCAAATTTTAAAACAATATTCTTAACTCTGAGGGCTAAGGGTTCACAGCTTGAAACAAAATAAATTCACGCTTTAAATGTATGTCAGAATGCTTACATGAAAATATTACAAATTGTAGATCTCGAGAAAAAGAGAAAAAGATTTTTTTACACTTTCCCTAATATTCATTTGGATGTTAAATGCATCATCCCTCCTGTGGCCCCATTTTTTGTGCTGACGGTGTATGTCAGGGTTTGAACACTTTAGAATCAACTTAATACATGTATAAGGATGCTTTCATAATATCCCAAACTGTCACATAATACTGCACTGTAAATCTTAAGAGCAGATAACCTGAAAACAAGAGGTCCATGGGCCATATCAATCACCCGAGGCACAGTTCTAAAAATTAATTCTTGTATTCACTTTTATATGTTCTTAAAAATTTGTTTCTATTGTGACATTACCTATAAATATAAGCATTGTGGTGCAGTTTCTCTAACAAAAAGATTTTAGGAGAAAAACACCTTATTTTAGTATTTGCAAAATGATCTTCCCTTTCAAAGAACAAAACTCTTTGGTTGAAACATCCAAGTACATTTTTTATGGTTGAAATTAGCCTAGTAATTTCAACCTGTGAGAGATGCATGTACAATAATGTTAAACGTTCACACCGACAAAATGAGACAAATTTTGATAAACTCACAGCCTTTAGCTCTGGTGAACTAAAAAGATATATTCCAGTGTGATTAAATTTGTTTGCAGTAACCAGTACACATGTTTCTGGGTTATACAGACTGCTATCTTTTCTATTAGAGACTTGAGTTTCCTTAAAACAAGGTGAATGTCTTATTTCTAGGTATTGATAGATAACGTCACCATGTAAGGTCACTGTCCATATTCACATTTAAACACTTGTTAGAGCACATAATGTGCTCCATGGGAAGCTCTGAAGAATATGATTTATTATCAAAGAAATAAAGTAAAGTCAAATCATAAGTATTAGAAAGACAAAATAATTTTTTCAACCTGTCATAATATGATCATTGACTGCAGCAGCATAGTGAAATTAACAGTGATTATTTTCTACATTCATTTGTATTATGCAATTTGTTTTATTCTAGTTATGTACATGTTTAGCTTTTTCTAAACCCATGGTCTAAAGTAAACATACATAGCTCTTTTCTACCTGTTGCTGTTTGATCACATCACCTGGTGAGCATAGTAAAAAAAGGTCCTCAAACTGAGTCTACTTATCACCTCAACAACACTTACAAGGTACAATTAGGTCTCCTGAGCCTACTCACCACCTTGTCAACACATTATATTGAGGTCTTCTGATCCAGTCTTCTCATCTCCTCATGAACACAGTAGAATGAGGTTCTCCGATTCAGCCTTTTCATCTCCTCCTCATTATTTAGGTCTCATTAGCTTACTCACCACCTTGTCAACACAGTACAATAAGGTCCCCTGACCCAGTCTACTTAGCTCTTCATTAACACAGTAAAATGAGGTTCCCTGACCAAGTCTCCTTAGCTCCTCACACAGTAAAATAAGGTCCTCTGACCCAGTTTACTCATCTCCTCAGCAACCTAGTACAATAAGGTCCTCAGACTCAGTCAACTCATCAACAGTGAAATGAGGGTTCTGACCCAGTCTTCTCATCTCCTCAGAAGAATGAGGTTCTCTGGCTCAGCCATTTCATCTCCTATAAACACAGTACAATAAGATCCTCTGACCCAATCTACTTATCTCTTCATCAACACAGTAAAATGAGGTTCCCTGACCAAGTCTTCTTATCTCATCAACATAATAAATTGAGGTTCCCTGACTCAGTCTACTCAGCAACACAGTACAATAAGGTCCTCAGATCCAGTCTACTCATTAACACAGTGAAATGAGGGTTCTGACCCAGTCTTCTCATCTCCTCAGCAACACAGTACAATAAGGTCCTTAGACCCAGTCTACTCATCAACACAGTGAAATAAGTGTTCTGACCCAGTTTTCTCATATCTTCATCATACAGTCCTTTGACCCAGTCTACTCATCAACACAGTAAATTGAGGTCTTCTGACCAAGTCTTCTCATCTAATCAACTAGTACAATAAATATCTCTGACCCAGTCTAATCATATCCTCATTAACACAGTACAATAAGGTCCTCTGGCCTAGTCTCCTCCTCAATTCGGTAAAATGTGGTCTCCTAATCCATCTCCTCATCAACACAATAAAATGAGGTCCTCTAACCCAGCCTTCTTATCTCCTTATCAACACAGTAAAATGAGGTTCTCCGAGTCTACTTAACAACTAGTCAAAGTAAAATGAGGTTCTCCAACCAAGTCACCAACTCTACTCATCACTGCATCACAGTACAAGATATCCCTTGTCAAAGTTTTTTATCACCTTATCAACACAGTAAAATGAGGGATGATCAAGTCTACAAATTACCCCTTGAACACAGTCAAATGAGGTTCCTTGATCAAGTCTATTCATCACCCTATTAAGACAGTAAAATGAGATTCTCTAACAGTATACTCATTACTCCATCTTGTCTACTCATCACCCTTTTAACAGCAAAATGAGGTCCTTTCTCTGACAAAGTGTAAACTCATCACCTTGAGGACAGTTTTGGATCCTCAATCTACTATGTTAATAAAATAGTCCGAGTATCACACTACGTCACAATCCGGATTTTACAATATTGGTTTGACTTTTACATAGCGTTTTATATATCCAGTGTTGATTTTGCTCTATGTCGCTCTTGTAAACAATGTCAATAATAAGCAATTAGAATGGCGATGTGTGCACTGAATGAGAAATAGAAGTGATCGAAGTTAAGAAACTCAATTATGAAAACAGAAAAATGAAAAACGACATTTCTCGGGATAAAAAAGCACTGATTAACCAGGACTTCAGGTATGCTTCATTACACAACGAATTTGTCAGAGACCTACATGTATAGTTGTTAGCTAGCAATTTGAAGCTTGCTAAAGGGAATGAATTTTAATGACAAATTAAATCATTTCTAACATTTAATTTTTGATTTAGTGTATCATTTAATTGGTATTTATAGCGTAATGACCCTTATCCCTTCGTAAATATATGATTGGCAATTGAATAATATGCATTGCAGGAAAAAAGATGTAAGCAATTGGATTATTGTTAATTGGTAGCATCACAATGATTCCCAAAACAAAATTTACCAAACTTAACTATAACAGGCTAATGATTACAAAATTAATGTACATTGTCTTTGTTTTGATTGACAGGTGGCCCCCCCCCCCTTTTTTTTTTTTTTTTTCTTAAAATAAAACCAGTTAAATTTTAGAGACAGAAGCTATTTGGTATTTAATCAATCATTAATTAACTAATGTTTTAAAAGATTCCAACATTGTTGACAGACCTAAGCGGAAAAGTTCGGGAAAACTACGGTATACAAAATATGAGTTTTACGGATATATTTCTTCAGGGTCTACTTGCTTTAGAGCTTACAGCGTTAAAAGTAATCCGTCAACATATCATTTATTTTACAAAATCTTTTCTCTTAGATATCACTCTATATAATAAATACCATTAATTTAAGTTTGAGTCCATAAAAATAGTTAAATATGACTAATATTGACTCATGCATCTATTTTTTTCATATTGTATTCTGATATGTCAGGCCAAATAAGTGTACAATTTGCAGAAAAAATATTGATGTGATATGGTTTAAACAAATGTTTATACTTTATTTTATACTTCAAGTTCTTATTTATCGATAATTGATAATTATTTTTAGAAAAACAGGCGTTTTGCAAATTTCGACTACCTTAACATAACAAAAAGCAATTTTGATAATAATGTTTAAACTTAAGTTCAAAATCATTTTCAACAATCAAACATAGGTAATCACAGATTACAAAGCTCAACGAGACTAGTGATGGGCAATCGGACCAAAAACCATAATCGATTATTGGAAATAATCGGACACATGTAATCGATTAATAATCGATTATAATCGGAATTATCATCCAATGTTAAAAGTGTAGGATTTATTATAAATATAGAAGAGTTAAAACTAATAACCTATGTTGTATTTATTGATTGCTTCCTTTGATCATGTTGATCACAGATAAATAAATCTGAATTTCAAGTAATGGAATTTAGTTTATAATGTCTCCAAAAAAAAAGAAGAAATGTTTTAAAATCTACTGAAATTACTTTACACCTCACCACCAACATCATCTATGTGGTTCCTAAAACTAGGGGCGTTTAGGGAACTAATTCAATATCCTATAATCTTCTGCAGTTTTTAAAAAAATGATTTATTTGAAATAAAAAACGGCTTGATAACTATAAACATCTGTGAATGTATTTGAATATTGAAATGTAAGAGTATTTTTTCAGATATGCAATTTTTACAATGTTTGTGACTTGCTAACTTGATTTTTGTTTGAGGGTTTCTTTTTAATTAGTAGAAAATAAAAAAAACTCCATGGTATTTGACATTGTAATTCCTGAGGATGTATAAATAACCCGATCTCCTTTATTTCTCTGTAACAGTTACCATTCACGCCATCAACTACCGCCATTTTGTTTTTCTTGTTTATAGATCGGGTTTGACATGCAGAAAATAAAATCTGAACCAAAAACTGACTAAAATCCGGATTTTTTTTTTTGTTTGTTAGCGATTTAGGCGACTTATATTTTGAAATCGATTAGTAGCATCGGGGGTATCAGAACGATAGATAATTGATCATCAGCGACAATCGTTTCATCACTAACCGAGACGAGGCATCACCTTTATGAGGCATCACCTTTATGAGACCACCTTTATCATATTATATGAAAATCATAGTTAATGATCTTGGATATTCATGGATACTGTAGTGTGGTTTGACACAATATCGTATATCATATGTTAAAAAATTGTTTGAAATCATATGTTCATTTCATACAGTATTGTAGGATACAATGTTTATCAATACACTACTATAAAATATGATAATGCATCCTATGATACTATACAATAATGTGTCATATGTTATATCATATGATACAATATAAAACTGTAATATATAATGATACAATATGATATTGTAACATATGATGACCTTGTATCAAGATATGATATTGTACTGTACAATATCAACATCATATAATATGATACAGTATTGTATCATGTTATACATTATTGTATTTGATCACATAATATGGTATCATAACATATGATACAATATAGTATCATATGATATTACATTGTATGATATAGTATGATATCGTTTTATAAATTATGATATTGCATCATATGATATTGTATTTTATTATACTCTCATGTTAAATACTGAAATCTGATTGGTTTAGATGCAGTTTAAAATCCGTTCTATTACCCTCAGCATTGGCAACACACTTGGCAACAGGTAACACAACAAATTGTTACATGCGCAAAAATTATGCGCTTACGGTTCACCGTTGAATTCAAGTCATTCCTATATAAAAGCAGTAAAGTTTTCTTCAAAATTAAGACATTCAGTATAATAAAATAAATAGTGCCTGTTTGGGAGGGTAACAGTTGAAATTGACATCCCTTGTGTCATTTAATAGTGTATCATATCATACAATACTATATCATAGGAATCATGTTATATCATTTAATAACCAACACATCTATCAAGCAAGTTTGAGTGAGGTAGGAGATTTTTTTAACATCCTTTATAATGGAAATCAGGCTCTGTATCTAAAGCTAACTCTGCAATTCATTTATATTATAGTTAAATCAACCATGCAAGTTTGAAATTTTACTATTATCTATTAAACATGTGACCTGTTCCAAAAATCTAAACCTCCTCCAGCATCTGAAACCTATGGCTCTGATTCAGCATCTATGCTTGTGGAGTGCATCAGAATCACAAGATGAATCATCTATTCAAATTTGATAAAGATAAAACCAATAATTACCAAGATTTGTCTATCAAAGGGCACCTGCTCTAAAAACTTTAACCAGCTCAAAAACCTAAACCTCATCCAGCATCCGAAACCTATGGCTCAGATTCAGCATTCAAGCCTGTCAAGTGCATAAGTATCCTAAGATGCACCATCCATGCAAGTTTGGTGAAGTTAGGACCAGTAATAACTAAGATATAATCATCAGAGAGCACCTGCTCCAAAAACTTTAACCTGCTCCAAAAACCTTAACCTCCTCCAGCATCTGAAATTCATGGCCCAGACTCAGCATCCAAGTCTTTCAAGTCCATAAGTAGGTTCAGATGCATCATCCATGTAAGTTTCATTTCATTTTTTTTTTGACAAGTAATAACTTAGATACAGGACCTGCACCAAAAACTTGAACCAGGTCCGGATGCCAACACTGACGCCGGGGGTATAGCATAAGCTCCCCCGACTTCGTCTCGGTGAGCTATAAATTCATGTTAAAGATCCTATTTGGTAACTTTTCCATATATTAGTGTTTTTTAAACACATATCAATTTGGTTGGCAAAATAGGGGGTACTAGACAACATTGAGATGGTGACCATCTCAAAGGGCCCCACTTTAATAATGGAAAATAGGATAAAAGAATTTCAGAGAATTTTGCTTTGACCTTAACCTATAACTTTAAAATTTTTCAGCTGGCATAGAACTTCTAATTCAATCTCATTACTTCTTACATACAGGCATTTTTGTTTAATCTGAGCAAGATTAAGCAAATGGGAAATAATCTACCGTCTAAAACTGATTATAAAGAGATCCGCTATGACCTTCACATTGACTAGGTTCAAGGTCACTGCATGCCATTAACCAAAAAGCTCTGTTTAAGTAAGGCCAAATAGGGCTAAGTGGATAGTGTGTGTGTGTGTGTGTGTGTGTGTGTGTGTGTGTGTGTGTATATATATATATGTTTTTAAAAAAAAGATTCTTGTGTGATCTGATATGACCTTGACCTACAAATGTCATTCAAGGTCACTGCATACCCTTTGATCACAGGCACCATAAGGGTGAAGTATCGAGCCAGATTGGACCAAAAGGAGAGAAGATATGCTCCAGACAAGGATTTTTCACATAATTCTGCTATGACCTTCATATTTTACCTTGAAAATTGGTTCAAGGCCACTACTCACCCTTTACTCGAAAGCTCACTTTACGTGAAGTATGAGCCAAATAGGGCTATGTGGAAAGTATAAATGCTCTTAAAAAGGGATTTTTGCATGATCCGATATGACATTGACTCTTGACCTACAAATTTCATTCAAGGTCACTGCATACCCTTTGACCATAGACACTCTGTGAGTGAAGTATGAGCCAGATTGGACCAAGGGGAGAGAAGATAAGCTCCGGACAAGGATTTTATATATAATTGTGCTATGACCTTAACTTTAGACCTAGAAACATGGTTCAAGGTCACTGCACACCCTTTACCCAAAGGCACTCTGTGGGTGAACTATGAGCCAGATTTGGCCAAGGGGAGAGAAGATATGCTCCAGACAAGCGATCTCAGATGGACAGACGGACGGAAGGATGGAGACGGAGGACAGACTGATCACTACAGGGTGCTCGCAGAGCGAGGCCCTAATAATCCCCATCCCATCTTACTTAATTAGACTTTATACTCCTCGATTCACGGGTCATTTTGCACTTTATTTGTTAGTCCGAAATATCTGACATTTTCCTGGCTTTTTTAACGATTTTGATATTTACTTCCGGGCAAGTAAATCGTTAAAATGGCCAGGAAAACATCAGATATTTCTATTTATTTGTAAACAAAAACATGGCACTGGCATATGGCATAACAAATAATTACATGTAATTGCATCAGAGTTTTTACTCTATAACTTGTAATAAAACTATTGGAAATAGTTCTACATCAGCCTTTTAAAATGGATTAATTAATTAATTTCTTCACTTCAAAATTATTGAGAGCTCTGCAGCTGTTGAGATTGAAACAAGCGAGATACAAAGCTTCGTTATGTAAACAAGGCTTGCATGGGCATTGTTTTTGTTAGAAATTAATTTACTAAATAATTGAAAAATTCTATCATATTTCAAACAAAATGACAAGTGACAAACACAAAAAAAAGTGATTCATAAATTTCATTCACCACTTTCACTAAAAAAATCATTTATCAAAATAAAAACTTTTACCAATATATACACCCGGCATGTAAGCAAAAACATGGCTGGACTGTTGCTTACGTAACAAAGAATTATGAGCTCTCGCTCTTGTAACTAAACATTTAGAGTTTGACAATGTTCCCCTGTAAAGCATTTTCTAAACATCAAATTTAGAAAATAAAAGCTTGTATGGTGACCATGATCCTTTACAATTATCATGCAGGGATAATGCAAAGTGAACAGAGTATCGATATACATGTAAATTGTATTTTAAACACAAATGCTTCAATGTGCGTCCATTCCACAAATATTCACATAAAATGAAATGCATACTTTCCCATCACTTTTTATGGCAATAAAATAAATTATTATTCCTCAAATAAATATTTACCACCACCCCCCATCCCACCCCCACTTTTTTTTTTTTTTTTTCCTTGTTCCATTATCGTTCAATGCACATAATGGCATCTTAAAATATCAACAGATCATCAGGCAACAGAATGTTATTTTTTAGCATGTGACAGATTTACGTTATAGCTAGTATATATAGCTCAGTACAGATATAGCCTAACGTTATAAATTTTGTTTCATAACTTTTTATAAACAAGCCAAGACGACAAGAGTTAACGTTACGCAATAATTTTCACTGCGTTCAAACTAAAGAAATTTAAGATGATCGTACCATTATATACTTACAATGTTTACAAATATTATTTTCTTTTCCCGCCACGTTCTTTATTCACAAACAGTAAGAAAGATACTCTATATTCACATGGCTTATATACTAACAATTGTCCAATCAAAAATCTTGTACATTGATACCTATCCAAATAGAGAACCAGTCAACCAATCCAAATAGATCTCTTAAAATACTTTCCGCTTGTTTCGTTGTACATAAAAAATTCGATAAATTGTTGTCATTATATGGCACGGACTGATATTTTAAATATTTCTTAACAGATCTTACTATCTAAATAAAGTTGGTAAAACTATCTAAAACAGTAGATTTTGCCTAACAATAAAAAAATCCCGTTAAAGGTGAAAAGTGAATACTTTTATGTATGATTTACTAAAAAACTATTCTAGGGTAGAGGGGTCATATCAAACGACTAAAAACCGACGGTAAGAAATTACAGGCTTCTCCTGCTATGCCTACCACTTCTTATTTACGTGTAATACTATCTGATGGGGTGTGAAAATTTAATTCATTGTTTTGAAACAAAATCTCTTAAGTTATTTGGTATTTTAATGATCTCGGCTTTTATCTGTCGGGTTGCCAGATAACATCCAAACATGTTCATATACAACTATGTAATAATCCCTCATATCTACTATATATCTACTATATAAGAATTTTGGTTACTATAATAAAATACATGTATACATGAACTATATATTTTTCTTTATTTTAGATATCCCTGACTGAGAACAAATATAGATGGATTTGTGATAATATGAGAAAATAACGAGGTAAAATACATAAATAACACCTAAAAACGAATGAAACCTCTCTACAGTAGAGTGGCTCTTAAATCAGTCATTTTCAAACGGAAGACATATAATGTACGTTTTAATTTACATATTAAGACGTGTTGCTAAATTACTAAATATCATTACATGTCATACCTCTTTGCAAAGCTTAGAATGTCTTGATGCACAAATATTAAGAAACTGAGCTCAAGAAATTATATATTAACTGACAAAATTTTGTCAACAAAACAAATATTTTTTCTTTTGCAAGCAGAGCACATAATTTGAAATGTGCATGTACATCATTGAGTATTCTTCATAATTCAATATTGAAGTTAAACAATCTGTTTAGATCTGGAACAATATTTCATAAAATAGTCTCAAAGTTCCAAGTAACATACTGTTAAAGTTAGTTGTTATTTACAATACTAGTTTGGGAAATTTTGCAGTAATTAAGCATTTAATCATTCTAAATAATGCAAAATAACCATTATATGATCTCAAAATAACAGAGTAGAACTAGTGATACCATTGACCTGACCTTGTTGCTGGTTGACTATAGTCTGTCCCAGGTGACCCAATTGTTGATTTTATTAATAAACACACATACCTGTCAATGACAAACAATTGAAATTCAATACATGGCAAAAATTCCAAGATTTCTTCCTTTACATGTCCAATCTCTTCATTTTAAATAGCCTATATATTTTATATATCTCATTATGGGTATGTTTGTTAATTTATTATGAAAACACAAAAATAGAATTTTCAATCAAGTTGATCTTAATGGAAATGTCCAACAAACACTCTTTCAATATTTATGTTTGTGAAAAAAGCATGGCTTTTTTAGTGCGACACCTGATATACAATGATATCAATGATGTGTAAATTAATTTTAGTAAAACATTGAGCTGCATGCATTTTTTATACACATTAGTATTGTTTGACAGTTACAATTGTGTTAAACAAACAGTGTAAATAACCTTTCTACAGTACATGTTCCTTGTAACCCTTGCAGGGAGTCCAGTGACCTTGAAGAAAGTTTGTAGGTCATTGGTCAAGGTAAAATAAGACCCATCAAAAATGTTTTTCCAGACCATATAGTATCTCTCTTTGGCCTTATTTGGTTCATCTTTCACATCAAAGTGCTTGTGTGTGAAAGGTTTACAGTGATCTTGAACCAAGTGTGTCAAAGGTGAAGGTCATAGCAGATTTACGTGGAATCAAGTTTTGGACCATAATTTTTCTCCCCTTGGCCAAATCTTGCTCATACTTTACCAAATGACTGCCTGTGGGTAAGAGGTGTGTAGTGGCCTTGAATCAAGTTTTATGTCAAATGTCAAAGTCACAGCAGACTAATTTTCTTTTCTCCTTGACTGTATCTGCCTTACACCCATAGAATGTCCATTGGATGAAGGATAGACAATGATGGTAAACTAAATTTCAGAGGTTAAGGTCAAAGCAATGTCCTTCAAATAGCTTTACAACTTAATGTCCTTTGTTAGAGCAGGGACATTTGAGATGGTCTCTATCAAACTAGCTGAATAGTTTACCAGTAATAGGTAATGATTTGATAAGCTAATGACTGAACAGCAGACAAGGAAAAAGCTAAATCTAGTACATCATAATGCTGTTGATGCAATCTACCATAGCAGATGGTCTTGCTAAGATTGCTTGAGCCATGTCTTAAAATCAAATCGAGTACAGGTATATCAAAGACCTGATTCTGAGATTCAAAAGTGAAAAATTAAATAATGATTTTTTTTTTTTTGCAGCCTTTCAGAACTGAGAATCCGGAGCAGCTAGCATGCAGGTCCTGAGGCAGTGCTGTGAACTGTGCTTCGCACCCAATACTGTTTCCAGATTTGTCCGCATTTTTCCTCGAGCAGCTCTCTTTTTTCTAGTTTTACATATTGTTATTCTAATCATCACTGGTAAGAACTTTCATCTGTAAATATAAATATGTTGACATGCTCTGTCCCAGTATATGTTTTTGTTAATATTTGTAAAAAACTCAGTGCCCAAACTACAGTGTATATTCATGCATTCACTGATCTGTTAAAGCAGAGAAAAAAGTTTGCCAACAGAAAGCGTATGTGAGAGTGCATTGTTGATGATGTATTTCATCATTTTCATGCCCAGTCAATAAATCTGTATCAGCTCCTATTGATTGTATATGCATGAACAATCCAATTAAAATTAGAACTTCCATCTGCTCCTTGGTTTTCGATACGTCACCAAGGCATATCAAAAATCGGGGAGCGGATGGAAGTTCTAATTTTAATTAGATTGATATATCAACTACCATAATTTTCTTGATCTTTCCTATTGATTTTAATGTATGGTTTTATTTCAGTGCTTCCAATATAGTACAAGATGTAATAATATTGGTTTGTTAACTCAATGTTATTTTTTTCTTGGTTAAATTAAATTTCCTATAGACACAACTTCTTTACCTTCTGTCTTTTATTAACAACTTATTGCCAAACAAGGCAAGTTAGTACTATTTAACTGAAAGTCTTACTGTAAGTTAACTACCCAACACTGGGTTTACTTTGGAACCTCACCTGTACTTTTAAATCATCAGAAACTCACAATCTCTATCCAAAACACTGAACAACCAGTAAAATTGTAATAATATACAGAGAACTAGTTCTTAGGTTCTGTATAGAATTACTATAGAATAACTACATGTATATTAACAGAAAGTTGATAACAAGCAAATAACAATTCCTTTCCTGTCGAATATAACAGTTGGTCTTATTGGGCAGAATTATAGCACTCACTCCCTCTCTCACAATTAAGAAGAAAACCTCTAGTTTAAATTTGTATGATTGATTAGATTTGAAAATTAATATGATCACAGATCTTTCACAAAATGTCTAAGTACTGATACATGTATATTTAGAACCCTAACTTCAATATAAAGAATCTATTATAATTTCAGTGATAAACTACGCAAACCGCAAAGAGCCATTAGTTACACAGCAACATGCAGCCCTGGCCGAGGATGATTTGGGATACGTGAAGCTTCCACATCCTCCAGTACACTCTGCTGAGGACAATCAGGTTTAGCAATTTCTACAATTCAACAATTCATATATGGAGTATGGAAGGGAAAGTCAATTGTGGTGCTCTGTGGTTGAATGGAAATGTATGATCATAAAGCTGTGCACAAGAATAAGACTTCAAATGCAAAAATAATCAGATCGGGATGATATATGTCACCTCGTAGCAATTTTAATTAGATTAATGAGACTCTCAGTTGTTGACAAAAAGCAACATTACTACCAACAGTTACTGTGGAATCATTTCAATTTGTGGGGGCCAATTTTCGTGGATTGTGGATTTTTTGCTTATTCGTGGGGATGTAATTTCGTCGATGCTTTGGTTTTCAATTTCAGTAAGAAAGATAACTCTTTCGAAATTTGTTCTCGACAAGGATGTAAATTCGTCGGGGAGGGCTACCCATGAATACCACGAAAATTGAGCCACCTAGAATTCTAATGATTCCACAGTATGCGAGTATATATGTTCATTTGGGAAAACTGCCTCAAAATTTAATGTCAAGAGTTTATTTTCTCGGTTTATTTAAACCAAGGGAAGCACTTAAGCTTTCATTGAATTCTGCTACTTGTTTAATAGACTATTTCAGAATTTCCTTTACATTTTAATTTAGTTGTGGAAGTTTTATGTGTGTATTTTGCATTTTCAGGAAAATAATATGAATCATAAACGAAAAGGCAGAGTGAAGCGAGTTGATGTCGTAAAATTGGCAGAAGAATGACTCTTGTCTAACCAGAAATCCTGTGTATTATGTTTCATCAATTTTATGTATTCTGTTCTTTATTTGTAAACATATCTATTAATGCTTTTTATAAAAGTCAATGTAATAAACCATTTACACTGCTGTTGTTTGATCTCTGTGTGGTATGAATATTTTATGTACTTTACACACTTGATGATATAGAAATTGTAAAAATTACTCCCAAAATAAATCAGCACTGTATCTATTATTCCATTGTAAAAGTCAATGAATCTGCAGCTTACAATATTTCATTGGAAAAGTGTGATGATTGAATGTGTTCACCGACAACATAAGATGTTACATGTTTCAATGGAAATTACCCAAATTACCGGTAAATGAGAATAATATTAATACTTTACAGCCTAGCAGCAAGGCTCGTTAGCACTTGGAAACTAACTGAAAATTACCGTCATAGGAGGATTAATGGCACACGTTGAACATTTTATCAAAATTGGCTTTGATGAATACCAGCTGATATGATCAGTGTTATAGTATATTGCAGTGTGTACCAACTGATATACACAATAAACTTCACTTGATCAAGGCCATGATAAATTTCTACATGCATGAAAACAACTCCTTTATCCAATTATTTAACAAGTAGGCAATTGGGCATCATGTTTTAAGTTATAGGACATGTTTATTTGCATGTTTGGTGGGAGTTATGCCCCTTTTCAAAACCCAGTAAGTTGTCTGTCCACTTGTCAGTGCTGAAACCCCTCAACAGACTATAGAAAAATGAACATATTGTGTAGCTGTTAAAATTCTCAGAAAATTCTTGCTGTGGTTTTCCAAATATCTGTTGAACACTTGGAACACCAATTTTTTAGGATTTTGTTGTTCAGTCCATCCACAAAACCACACAAAACCAAATGATCCAATGTCCATGAATTTACTCCTCCTTGAAACTGAATTTTCCAAACAATGGAATAGATGCCCTGAATATAAATGAAACCAGTTTTCCATTTCATTTTTAAGTTATGCCCCTTTTCATCAATAATGCATCCATTGCCTTTCATTATGCACGTTACTTTGCTCAATGGATATATAGTTACCAGATCAAAATGTTGGCTGAATCTTGCATGCAGTCATATCATTTTGTTATTGCTGTGCAACAAATCCCCATGTACATTAACAACATCTTCCTTCCAATGACTTTTACATTAGAAGTAATTTAAACAAATATATTTAGACAAACTAGAATTGTCCAACTCTAAACTGAAGAAAGAATACTTGCAGATACAAATACTGTGATTTCCTTCAATTTACTGGTATATCAAAATATTTTTTTTATCTTATATTCATTGCATGTGCAATATTGGTAGCTTTTCCTCCATGGTTATCTACAGCTTTTTCCCCTAAGGTGGATAATTTTTCAAGCAGAACTTGATGTCTTTTAGGATTTACAGTTAATAGGAATCTCACATCCAAATAAATGTGTAAAGTAGAATAAAAAAAATTAACACAAAAAGCATAGCAAAATTTTTATTAACTTTTTTTCTTCATATGACAACAAGAATGAACAAAAATGTCTTTTTATAAGTAATCAACTTTTGGATTACTTTGCTTACAGTTCTCTATAAAATTGGTCACTTACAGAAATATCGATGGAGAATTTTTAAAAAAATTATAAATAAAACACGACATGAAATGAGAAAATATGATCACAGTAAAACATGTTTCTACACATGAGTAAAAATTACAAATAAAAAGAAAGATCCTGAATGAAATGTGTTCATTACATGGGAGGAGGGGGTGGGGGATTTCCTGTGGGGAGAGGAGGCTGTCCCGTGGACGGTTGTTGACCGGACCAACTGTTGAACATGTAGGCCATCTGATTGGACCAATCATTAGCCCCACTACTACTAGCTCCTCCCCTTTGTTGACTGCCATATCCATTCTGCTGTCCATAGCTACCAGAGGTAGATCCGTTTGGTTGAGAGTAACTCTGACTGCCCCCATATCCACTACCCTGACTCTGGGAACCATACCCTCTGCCACCCCCTGAGCTCCCCCTATCTGAGCTAGAGAATCTACTGCCACCTGATCGTGTATTGAACCCAGATGAGCTTCCCCCACTTCCTCTACTTGCACTAGCGCTGCTTCCACCTCGACCCCCAAATCCACCCCTAGAGCCCATTCCACCCCTAGAGCCCCCCCTGTCACGACCATTCCCTCCATAGCCTCTACCGAATCTGTCTCTCTTATCATCAAATCTGGATTTCCGACCTGTAAACAAAATGAAATATTGGTTGTAAGAATAAACAATACATGAAAGGCAATAAGTACTTAAACACTATATAGATAAACACTTACCTCCAAATCTGGCACTCTGACTTAAAGTCACCAGTTTTGGATTGACCACTTGTTTGGCTTCTTGAAGGACAGAGATGAGATCATTTGCTTGTTTGACATTGTCTGGAGTGAAGAATGTGTAGGCTGTTCCTGTTTGTCCTGCTCTGGCAGTTCGTCCAATCCTGTGGACGTAGTCCTCCGATGAGGAGGGGTAGTCAAAGTTTATGACAAATTTGATGTCTCCAACATCTATTTATTGTTGCATTGTTTATTTTTGATGCACAAAGCAACAATTTTGGGAAAATAAGAGATAAAATTGATAAGATATTTGTTCACATTGAGACAAACTGGAATAAAAGAAATTTATTAAACATAGAATTCACCCTACTAGACCATAAATGCATACTCCCGAGAACCTATTTATTCTCAACATCACCACAGGGTAAGACTCCATCATTTCTTTACCAAATTTTTTTATGAATACTTACCTGAATAAAACTTACCAGAAATCCTTGAACGAATCTACTAAGAGAGTGGCATTTAATTAGAGTCTTGGTTGATGTACTGGGAGCATGCATCTCTATTTAAGTGATGGCTCTGGTACTTTGCTTTGACTGCTATGGGAAATGCACTCCTTTGTATCTTGATAAGCAGGTCTACCTCTTCTCTTCACAACACATTTTTCAACAACAGAATTCAAAGACCTGGCATGAAGGACTTCCGGCAACGCAAGATGTGGGATACAAAAGTTAACTCTGTTCGAGTTGAAGTTTTTGTAGAGGTGAGGAAGTCCATTGTTCATGCACTGTAGAATCCTGTTTTGTGTTGTGATAAGCATTGTAGAAGCAGAAGCTACATATGTCAAGTCACTTGAGGAGTGCATATTTATAACTGGTGCCGACAATTTAAAAGACTAGCTCAGAGTTCGGGACTAGTGTTAATCACACAGATTTTTAATCTACTCTCGGCTTTCCAGTTTTATGAACAGATCCTGTGTTAGCAGTCTGCGGTACCGGAGCAAAGTCTCAATCAACGACTACATGGCTGGGTAATGACATGACAGTCAGTTGCAATATAATTTAGGGAGATCAGCTCATACATGTACCTTTACTAGAAACAGAAAAAAGAATAATATGTTACTTCTGCCATAATTTTGCTTTTAATATAAAAATATCTAAATCTGTTATTGATTTTAAAAATTAAGCATTTACCTCCCTTTCTCACAGTTGCTTGATCTATTTAAAAATCATGCCATACCAGCCAAAGTTTAAACTGATGCTAAAATTATTCATATACAGAACCTATATCAGAGTTGCAAAAACATGCATGAAAAATAATTAGCAAATCATAACACACCTAACCCTCTGGATGCAACATCTGTGGCAACAAGAATAGGAGTCTGGCCAGACCTAAATCCTGCAAAAAATTATAAAGAATTTAGCATATTGGGAGAAAATGTTTGCACTGCATTTGCAAAAGTCAAGTTTTACCCAATTTAATTTACAGTTAATTTACGATTCCTTACCATTTAAGACCCAGTCTCTCTCTTGCTGAGATTTATCTCCATGTATACACATCATTGGCCAGCTGGAAACAAATCAAAACAAAAATTTGATCATGTTCTTTACTAAACGCCTTATGGGATAAAACTGCAAGATTATCTTTCTTTTAAACTTAAATGTATATGCATCAAGTCTAATTTACCCTTCTCTCCTCATTCTTCTGGTTATTTCATCTGCTTTTCTCTTTGTTTCTGTGAAAATTAAGGTCTTGTTCTCCTTTTCTTGCATGATTTCTTCCAGTAATTTGGTCAGTCTACAATATTCATGTCAATGTTAAAAATTTTGTTCCTGGTTTCACTAAGAATCTGCAAGGGTTCATA
>WFKH01007768.1:7364061-7460798 GCA_016163765.1 Magallana hongkongensis | reverse complement strand
AAAAAAAAAACTACTAACTTCATACCATTTGTACTACAATATTTTGCGGGAAAATCGAACCTTAAGTATTATTTATCATTACTACCCTATTTCAAAACGCTTCAAAATTGTAAATTAATCAAATGAGATGCACTTGCAATAAAACATTAATGATCCGTGAAGCATGATATACTGACATTGTTTATTCGACCGACATCAATTCTTCCATTCAAAGAGTTAATATAACAAGATGAATAACACCCTTATTTATGTGTTGATAAATTATAGTACTAGAAACCAAAACAGTATCATTCAACAACTATTTCATGCCTTCAGTCGAACTCATAATAAGTCTGTAAACATAAATCTACATTTTTCTTTAAATTTCAACCGTCTGGTTCCACTTGAAAGCAAAAATGCGTCAGGGCAGAAAATTTATATGAATGAATCACCGTGATTAACGCGGAAAAAAGTTACAATGGAAATAATAAACGACTTTATTTACAAGATAGTGAAAAAATAAGTCGAAGAATGTGTCTTGAACTATCAATAAACACAATAAAAAGGACACCTGATAAATACACATCGTCCCTCTGTCTACAAAGAAGGCATACATTTGTCATAATAACTAATCAATGACAACTAAGTTTTAGAAATGTTATAGATAGTTTTAAAAATGTTCTTAAAATTCTTGAGAAAGTTATGAGGCGATGTTTGGATAGTTTATGTCCGATTTCATGGTTGTCACAGTCTAGTATCTAACTTAGAAACCATTAGAAACAATTCGTTATATATATATATATATTTGAGAATCGGGGTATGGATATAACTATCCATTGCATACGAATAACATAAGGTCATTTTTTTAAGAGGATTTTAAATATTCAACTGGTTATAACGACAAATTGTTGTTACGAGTCAATTATCTTGTTATTACGATATAGTAAATTAAACTAAGTGTTTCGAATGTGTATTTCGTATGAATATTTTTTAAAATCTTAGAAAAAAAGTTAATCTAATTTTAACCCCAAAATTAGGGATATGAAATGATATGCTATTCTGCTGTATGGCGATTGCGGAGTGAAAAGGTGAAAAAAAATTCAATGTTATGCCTATGCTATGCTGTGAGTCATTGAGACTTCAAAGCTATCCTTTGGTCTATGTAAAAAAATATTTTTAACGACTTATAGTTATCTTATAACTAGATAGCTAACTTTTTGTATTGAGATACTGAACAGTCGTCTCCATTATCATTAAATCTCCGTTCTGATCCTGTATAGAAAATGACTGCCTACAGTAAAACTCGTTTAGTACGAACACAGATATAGCGAAATCTCGGATATAGCGAAGATTTTTTGAGTTCTCGGGAAAATACTTGACAAATCTTTGCAAAATTTTACGGTTATAAGGAATTCAGATATAACGAATTTACGTATATAGCGAACTGATTTTGAGTCCCGTAGAGGTGAATAATAACGAAATTTAACACTTTTATAACGAATTTCTTTCGGTTTAAAAAGTTCGCACTACCATTTAACATAATAGTTTGAATGAATTTATTTTCACATACCGGTATATTCTTCAATTCACAATCCGATTATAAAATGTATCAAAAGAATGTATTTTCATTCTAAGCCTCAATTAGCAAAAATTGTAGTCTGGTGAAAGAAACATGTACCGGTATATAGTGAATTCGCTATAGTTATTATTACGATTTTTTTATATGGATATAACGAATTACGGATATATCGAAGTAGATCCATTGGTCTCTATGATGTCGCTATAACCGAGTTTCACTGTACTAGTATTTACGAAGATCAAAATTATAAAATTCATTTTCAAAGAGTAGTGGTTATGACTCGAAGTAAGGGCCAAAATTATCATAATTTTCAATCCGCACGACACTGCATTTAAATTTCGAACATTTACTTTTTCGGTCACCTGAGTCACTCAGGTGACCAATTGCAATTGGTCTTCGTCCGTCGTCGTGCGTCGTCCGTCGTCCATCGTGCGTCGTCCGTTAACAATTTTTATTTTTTAAATTATTCTTAAAAATACAAGGCCAATTACTACCATTTTCAGTTTGAAGCATCTCTAGGAAAAGGGGAATCTAAATTGTGAAATTTTTGACAATACCACCCCCGGGGCCTCATGGAGGAGGCCAAATGAGCACAAAATGGCCAAATTTTCAAAAGTCTTCTTCTCTACTTCCACACGTTGGAAAAAAAACTAAATGCATGGTTATGATGTTCATGAAGCAATACCAAAATTGTGAAATTCATGCTCAATTGGTCAGGGGTTCAGGCCCTGGGGCGGGACCAATATGGACATATAGTGAAAACGTATTAAATCTTAGAAAATATTCTTCTCTACTACCATATATATATATATATATTTGAGAAAAACTAAATGCATGGTTATGATATCTATGAAGCCTTCTACCAAAATTGTAAAAATTCATGGTCCTTGGGTCAGGGGTTCAGGCCCTAGGTCGGGGCCAATATTGCCATACACTTTATAGTGTAAATGTATTAAAACTTAGAAAATCCTCTACTCTTCTCCCATGTATATTTGAGAAAAACTAAATGCATGGCTATGATGTCCATGAAGCTTTCTACCTAAATTGTAAAATTCATTGTCCCTGGGTCTGGGGTTCCAATATTGCCATATAGTGAAAATGTAATTTAATCTTAGATAATCTTCTTCTGTACTCCCATATATATTTGAGATAAACTAAATGCATGGTTATGAATTCATGGCCCTGTTTCGGGGGGTTCAGGCCCTAGGGCATGGCCAATATGGCCATATAGTGAAACTGTATTAAATCTTAGAAAATCTTCTTCCCTACATCCACAGCAGGGGGAGATAAACTAAATGCATGGTTTTTCAATTCATGTAGCCCTCTACCAAAATTGTGAAATTCATGACCCCTGGGTCAGGGGTTCAGGACCCTTGGATAGGGCCAATATGGCCACATTGTGAAAATGTATTGAATTATATTATATTTTCTTCTGTACTTTCAGTCGTGGGAGATAAACTAAATGCATTGTTATAGTGTACTGTTGTACTGTTCTTAAATTGTGAAATTCACTGCCCATTGGACAGGGGTTGAGGCTTTTTATTTTTTATTTTTTTTTGCGGGGGGGGGGGGGGGGGACAAAAAGGGGTGTATACTGAACATGTAATTCCTTTTAGGTCACATGAGTTACTTGAGTAACCAGTTGCTGCCATATTTAAGAAATCTATTTTATTATAAAAGACTAGTGTATATAAATTATATAAAAGATTGACCATTAAAGGCCTGCAAGTCTCTTTTTACCAAAAGTTTACAATTTTTTGCACCTGGAGCTAGGGTATAAATAATCCGAGATTTCACCGCCTCTTGCCACCCCCTTTTATGAATGTTTTTCAAACATCAAATAATAAAAGACGGGGGTGACAGCAGAGGAGTCTCGGATTAGGGTTTATACTCCACAAGGGTTATGGTACTCAGATGACCATCAAGGCCTGTAGGCCTCTTGTTGTAAACTTAAGGAGAAAATTTGTCATAATATTTGTACATATTGAAAATCTAATCATAAAATGTATTCTGTAGGTACTGAATTTATACTCATAAAATACTGGGTTGAATCAGTTCACGTTTTTGTATGAACCACTGACATCCGTGTTTTTAAGACGTAAGCCGTTACTATTCTTATAAATTGACAGTTGCTAAATTCATTCCAAAGTATCCGCAAAAACCCCATATGAAACATCGATGTCTTATTAATAAGCACAACAAAAATAGCACAAATTAAAATCTTTTATTATAAAACGTAATACATGTGTATAAAAATATGTAACAAAACAAAAGCATAGACTCTTCAGGTAGATTAGAAATATATTGCAAAAAAGACACGAGTTCTTTTCCTGTCAACTAGATAAGGGACTTGTGTGAGTTGTAGAGAAATGACAGAGGTTTGGTGTGAACACATCACGGCGCTGCTGCTTATCAACACACTGCCAGGAGTCAGCAGTACATTGTATAATACAGGAACTGAAAGTAGACAACAAAAAACAATATAGGAGTAAAATGAGCAGTAGATTGTATTGATCATACTGTATGGAGAATAAAGTTTGTAAGGACTAGAATGAAAGCAACACTTTTGTTTTCTGCTATTTATCAGGACCCAGACACTTGTACTTACCTCGTTCATGGAAAATGTTGCTGAGTCTGGCCTCCCAGTTTTTACCTGTTGATCTTTAAAGATTTCTAAAATTTAAAAAAAATAAAATACACGAGTAGTTAAAATAAATAAAATGTAGTTATTCAGACATGATTTTGTTTGCCCTTGTCTGGAAGTGAGACAATCAGTTTGACAAGAAACTATGATTGCATGAATTGCTAACGACTTCTTCTGCCTGAAAAGGTTCAAGTAAAAGTGGTTTTTGTGTGTACGTGTAAAAGGTAGATAAGTAGGCGTACTTACGAAACATAAGTGTTAGTTTACATATGACGATGATGAAGTCTGTGAGGCGGATCTTGTTGTTTCTGTCCGCGTACCTTCTGACGATAGCTGTCTGTACCATTCTATTGACAGGAAAACCTGAAACGCAGCAAAACAAAATTAGCTTAATGTTTTTTCTTGAACAAAATCTTAAAACATCAAAATTCTTATCATATGACAAAATCTCTCTCTCTCTCTCTCTCTCTCTCTCTCTCTCTCTCTCTCTCTCACCTAGTGTACTGAAGAGTTTGTCCAGTTCATACGTATCTACGGTGCCCGATCCGTCCAAATCGAACTGCTGGAAAACGGCCTGAATTAAAAAAAAATTGTGAAGACCCGATAGTGGTATAATTTGATAAAAAATAATTTCAATAAAAGATTCATCTTTAACCTTAACCATCTGCTAGCAAACACGATATAATTGTATGCAATACATGTACATGTATTTTTTTTGTTTTTGTTTATGATAATTGTATGCTAGTACTGTTGTCTGTAGTGGTAATAATTTTACATATACACTGTAACTTTATTCCCCTGTGATAAATAACCCTAATTCCGAGAACCAATTTACGAGAAATTGAGGAACTTGACAAGATTATGGTACCTTTCCACTAAGAATCGTTCTCCAGGCGTTATAGGTGTCCGCTATCGAAATTCTACCCGTCCTAGAGGACTATACTGGAGTTACAGAAGCAATGTTCAAAGAACATATCAAAACAGACATGTTCTGCTTCAATTGCATATAATATAATTGATATTTTATCCTATTTTCAGTTTGATCTACGAATGGAAAATGGTGAGATATATCATTAACTGTGGATAAACAGGGGATAAACTAAACTACCGCGTACAGATGCAGTAGCATGCATGCACACATGCACACTCATGTCACTGTTACAAACATACACATATAATTATTATGTTTTGTTAGTACAAGCTTTTGAAAAGAGTACACATGATTTTTATTTCCCTAATCTGTCTCTGCTTCCAACTCTTTTCTCGTAATTTGTGAAATGTAAAGTTTTAATATATTCCATTCTGTTCCTTAAAATTGCGATCGTTACTATTTCTGGTTATGTGTTCGAATGGGTCATTTGTCTTGACACGTGATCATGTAGTAACCCACTACTCATTAGTTGCTTGCTCCCTCATGTGAAGCTTCTTAAAAGCTTGGTTGTATTAAAAGATCCTTTCGCGGACATAGACACTTATATATGCACTCTATTTGGTTGATAAATTTATCTTGTCAAACGGGTTTTCCCCTATCTTTATATGAAATAATAAATCGTGAATATTTTTTGCGAACAGAGACATTAAAACACTTGTGTATTATGCCACCGAGAAATTTTGTTTTAACACATGTAGTTTCCTTTATATCCAAGTTGAGGGATAATCCCAGTAAGTGTGACCAAATACCTACTCGATAAGCTTTCACCTCCTTCCACATCTTGCTGGCTTCTTCATGGTTCACCGCCCCTGATTTGTTTCTCTAATGTCGGTTAAGCTACGACAACACAACGTAACATGCCTCTATATCTACGTTAGATGCAACATGATGTAAACAATTTACTCAAATTTACAAGATGCTTCACCGGCTCTACATCTGGGATCCATTACAGAGCATGCGGAATGCACCCTATCTACCAGATAATGCCTTTAATCACAAAAATTAAAAAGGATACATCCATCATTGTGATTAAACTTCTGCAAGTTTCTGTGCTGAATTTCAAGGGCTCGTTTAGTTCTAGGAGAAAATAAAATATTATAAATAACTAATCTCATTAATCTGTTAAGAGATAAAACCAAAAGTGTAAGTTTGTTGAAAGACATGCTCTGTACCTGTTTTTGATAGTTGTAAAATAAATTCCTTGAGTTCTTTCGCTTTCAGCTTCCCGTCTTCTCCGGCGTGTTTTAAGAATAACTCACGAAAGGGGTCCCTCCCAGACGGGGGTTTGACTTCTGGCTAAAAGAAGTTTCAGGAAGTGTATTACTTACTAGTATACAATCACATGTATCTAGTAATATAGATCATACACATCATCTGTGTTTGAAGGTATTCTTTTTTTACTGAGTTAAAAATTGTGATCACTTCTTTAACACTACAATCATTAAATCAAGTTTGATGTACAAATAGAAAACTAAATAATCTTTTTTTAGTGTGAAAAGCCTGAACAGGTGCAAGGTGCGTGATTGACAAAAATAGCCTACATTGGAGAAAACACCAATCTAAATAACGATGCAAAAGAAGCATTATTACCTTAACTTCACCGACATTGCTTTCATCCAAAACACTGCAAAGCAAAACAAATTATATTAGTATTAAATGAAGACATTAAATGCCTTTAAATAAATCATAATAAAAGGCCTCGAGTTCTTACGGGATATAATGAGATCTGTTTAACTCTGAATAATGAACACTGTATTCTTACAGACTACTAATAATTTTCTCTGTGTAGATCCTGAGCATGAACTCAGCCTCTTCGTGAGGCCTGAATGTGCTGGGAATGATGACGTAGGTCCCGGGGGTGAGGTCGAACCGTCGGGTGACCTCCCTGTTATACTGATACACCCCGGACCGCTTCTTCAGAATGAGGGCGTTTCTGGGGGCCGACTCTCCGTCCAAGGGCTTATTCTGGGGGTACTTCAACTGCAGTATTAATAAGAACTCATATTATAATGCTAGACAATCAATCAATCAATCAATCAATCAATCAGTTGAACCGTCAACCATTTTTTAAAAAAGCAACAAAGTTTATAAAACAAATAAATAATAAATCAAAATTTTATTTCAAGGGAAGTTAAAATCAATAGCTTACTATTTTATTTGAAAAATGAATGATATCATAAAACGGATAATTAACTGCAAGTATATTCCCCTCAGGAAATAAGTACGTATAAGTAATTAATGTTTTAGTGCACTGAGCTTAGTCACTGTCTCATTTCTGGCAGCTGATAATCTGTTACTTTAAAATTATGGATCTCTGAAATAATAGTCTTTTTAAAAAAAAAAACAAACCCCCCCAAAACTTAGACATTTAATAATGAATCATTGAACCTTGTAGACGTCGAATCCGATGGCTATCTGAGACTTGTTGTTCTGTTCTTTCTCTATCAGGCTGATGATGACGGTACATGTCGGTTTGTTGTCGGCGTCATCAACGTCTCGTAACGTCACCGAGAACTGCGGGTTCTTCCAGTATAGGTCTGTATACACAAAGGTGATGAATGAACATATTATATGGTCAGCTTATCTAATAGAATTCAACGATCATTAGCCACTTAATTATTTATCTAAATCACCTTGGTACGGGGCGTTCCCACATCCCCCTGCCGTGACGCCTTTAATCCACTGGTCGTGGTATACTGTCACGTTCCACTGCCGTTTTCTCTGCAAGAAAATTATATGGGTTTTTTTAAATCACCAATCTTTGTAAACGCGAGTAAATAATCTTTTTCTCTGTGTGTAATAGGTGACCTTGATTTTTTTTTTCGAAAAAAGCCATTTAATAGGGCCATGCAGCATTTTATTATTTGGGGATGCATGTCCTATCCCACATATTAGAATTTCTATCGCGATGCTCATCTGCTTGAGAATTAAATGGCAATTTGTTCGGTGCTGAGGGCAATAAGCGGCAGGGTATCGTCAGAGTCCCTGTTGTATGTATCTAATGTTGTTGTGAGGTTTTTATCTGTTATTCACAGTCTAGATCGCTGATAACATTTTTCTCTGACAGCATTCCTTAATCACTACACTCCGACCCTTTGACAGTTTGTCTTACAACGCTATCCGATTTCCTCGTCTATTAACGGCGTTTAGAAACCAACCACTAACAAAGTAAAGCCACCCATATCACCCTCTTACTTGATTTCGGTTCACAGAATGAAATCAATAGATGGCTTAATTGAAATCCCAGATGTTTAAACAATCTCTTGAGATTTGTCCTGGTTCTCATCATTGTCAATGATCATTAATTCATTACCGAACCATTGCTCACTAGTCTACATGTCATGTACATATGTATAGTATTTGGATTCAGAAACTATACTTGTAATATCTATATCTAACAGTTTCTCACCTCTTCCAGGGCAACCCCCTGTGTGACTGCGTCCGGCTGCAGGTGAATAAGTTGTATTTCTTCGAAATTTACCAAAACATCGTCAATTGGTATCCTATAAAAACGTAAAAACCGTAAAAAAAAAAACTAGCACAACGTATAGACCTTAACCTTGTCCACATCTCTTAATTTTGTTTTACAGATGTAATACAAGGAGAAATTTTACAAGACATGACATATCCAGTATAAAAGTGAAATAATACATGACATAGCAGAAAAATTTACCAAAATTCGCCTTCATCTTGTACTACGATTCCCAGTCTCTGTTTGGCGTCTTGTGACAAGTTCCGAAGTTGGTAAGAACTGCAATGAGGATTCAAATCATGAAATCAAAAAATAAGGTAAATACCTACATATTTATGAATGAGATCATCAAAAGAGAGAGAGAGACAGAGAGACAGACAGACGGACAGACAGACGGACAGACAGACAGACGGACAGAGACGTACTTGTCTGACCAGTCCCCGTTCCACTCACTCCGCCCCCATGGATTCCTGAGTCTGCACAGGCGGACATTGGAGCCTTGGTATGGAATCTAAAGGAAAAAATACTTGAAGTAAACGTAATTTAACTTTTTTATGAAACTTACTTGTACATAATTTTCTTTTATCAATGTCTGGATGAAACAACCTGTTCTTGCGACATGCTAACTAAAGCAGTAATCAAGACATTATATGCTAAATATAGCGATATACATCTATGTAAATACATTTTTTTTACATTCATTATATAAAACGTTTAATAGGAAGCAATTAATATGGTTGGTTCTCAGGGAGTCATCGAGAGTTTTACTTACCACAGCGAGAGCAGTGATGCTGTAGGCGTGGCCCATGTATAGACCGTTAGGCCGCCGCACTTCTCGAGACGAAACCGCAACATTCGGAGGTAGCTATAATAAGTACAATTAAAATCTACATGATGGGAATAACTAATAGGAATAACGAAAATGTCTCAATAAGGGTCTATGAGTACATACAGAGATACTACAGCCCAGGAAACTGTTCATCTTCCAGGAGCGCCACAGGATCTCGTAGATGTCCACCGGGATCTGGGCTTTGTCCTTGATATCGATGGTTTCTGAGATGCCCCCAGTCAGGTCAACCACGCTGTCCTGTAGTTTCCCGCCATCCACCCCCTCGTAGCAACCCCGCAACCTGAGACCAGGAAAGAGTAATAATGAGGAATTTTTTTTAAATTTGAAGTGTTTTTACAATTACCAACATAATTCTTTTTGATGAGCGAAATATGTTTTAAACATACTAGAACCATTTTGCTAATATTTATATGGCATTATCATATTCAAGTTAATAAATGTTCACAAGCATGTTCACAATAAATCTAAAATTGCACTATTTGTTAAGCCATTTAACCTTGGATAATCATTATGGCGTTTATAGTCCAAGCCATGTAAAGATAAATATTTTTTATGATATAAACATTTTGTAATTGAATAAGTATCGTATTTTAATACAATGTTAAACCTTTTGTACAGGTACAGTAGAGCTATGCTTGCATTGCGTGTACAGCAGTAACAAGTTACATGAAGTATTTAGCCTTTTGAACATGTGTGACATTGATTTGCTCATGGTGCGAAGTAGTATGTCTTTTAAACAGCCTACATGTGAACTGCTTGTTTTGCGTACACTGTTTTCTAGCTCTTTTGTGCAACCTTGTAAATGTAAACCAGTAGGTACCAAGTATACCATTGAATATGGTTTCTTTGCATACACCTGACAATATTAAACATTCTAACTTTGCGTAAGAATTTTAAACCGTTTCAACACTAAAATTACGTTCGCCTTTTACACATGTTTTGTAACTGATAATGCTAACTACACGTTATGTTTTTACCTTAATCATTGAACATACTTTCTTTTTGTACGTCTTTTACACCGTCGAAACGAAGATAATTCTCACTTTGTGCAACCTTGTGAGTGATGATGCTTACATGTATACTGCGTAAATATATTACACACTTACTTTGCGTAAGTTTATTACAGAACTTATGTAACTAATGATGCTTAGTTTGCGTAAGTTATTTTTTAAACAACTTTTTCACTGATGCATGATGCTTACATTGAGTACGCTTTTTGTAAGTTAAATCACTGACTGCTCTTACTTTGCGTACGCCTTTTCCAGCAGGGCTGCCCAGAACTCGTTGGGTTCCTCCCGGTTGCTTGCATAGACTAGTCGGTATCCGTCCGTCGGCAGGAAGTCGTCTACGATGACCTCCACCCATCGACCGTACCACCAGAAGTTAAAGTGGAATATACCTGTGTACATCACACACAAATAATAGAGGTTAAAGTTAGACACAAAATTACAGAAGTTAAAATGGAAGATGCCTGTGTACATCACACACAAATTAGACATTTTCGCATTTGTGATATACCATCAAGAAAAGTAGAAAATTTATGTAATGCATTTTTTCCAAATTGAAAAAAAAAGTCCATTCACGATATTTTACAATTTACAATATATTTGATTTTTATTATTCATATATTTAATTATATTTTTAACTTATATAAATTTTATGTTTTTTCGTTTATGGTGGTTATGATATACTTGGACACTGTTTTGGATGTAATTATACATACATTAATATATAGAATTTACACCGAAGTGATACACCTGAATTACATCTAAGAGTGAACTTACGCGTTGTACATTCTGGGATATATTTCAGGGTATTAAATAACAACCCACATAAATAGCACTTTTAAAAGGGTATACTTAACCATAAATGTAAGGTCTTCAGTACGTTTATAAATGTAACAATAAATTTGTCTTGCACTTGAAATCATAGAATATGTTTTGTTTAATGCAACAAATATCTTAGATGACATTAATCATTACATTTTACAAGTAACTACGTTTCGAAAATTCCTAAACTCGATTGATCACTTTTCCAGCCTAGTTTATAAACGACCCCGACAATGAGTCCGCTGACTCGGTTTGATGAATGTTGTATCGTAATTTTACACCAGCCATATTACGAATTACAAATATTATTTACAACAATCAATAAATCTTCTCCGAGTTAATTAGTTCTCATTATCATTGTTTTATCATCAATAATTCCAATTATACAATCACCTTAATGAGATCATTTCAGATATATGCGTTGCATTTAGAGAACGCCAAGAAAACCACCAATCTACTTTGACGCCCCACCACACCTCAACAAAATAATTTTTTAAGAGAAAAGAAGAGAATACGTGTATAAAGAATAGGTGAGATGAATTAATGGAATGTTATTTCTAATTTGAACTTCACTAAGTGTTTGAGCAAGTGTGTTATTTCAGCGTACAGAGCCAGTGTTAGGCCATTATTTAAAGTATCGGTTTCTTCTACAGATTTATAAAATGGGTTAAAATGGAAAACGAATAGGTTCTCTGACATTTTTATGTACATGTACATCTATCAATTTGAGAAAGGCACAAAATCAAAAAGTGGTCATTTCCTTTTGAGAACTGTATTTAATTACATATATAGTACACGAAGAAATTAGTTTAGAGTGGCAGTTCTAAGGAAGTAGTTATAACTGAAGATGTTGAGTATGTCTGCCATCGCGTCCTGTTTCTCGTGCATTTCAGAGACAGAAACTATCAAGACACACTGACACACACTGGAGAAGGATGTCCAAAGGAGTTTGGTGAACTCTCATGCGGATGTTACAGCCTCAGTTGTACGCACGCCTCTTGTTGTCTTGTCGTAAGGCATAAATAAAGATACTCGCGCCAAGACAAATAAGTTTACACCTTACCTGCATAGTTTCTGTCAAAGTTTTGGTCTTGGGGCACCACCCGCTCCAGGAGTTTCTTGTTGGTGGCCACTAGAGCGGCTCCAGCGATGAACCAACAGTTGCCTGAAATCAAATAGAGAGAACTGAGTTGCTGGTCAAGTGCTGGCTAAAGCAACAGGTGCGTGAAGCGAGGCAGGGGCAGCTGTTTTATTTACTGTCGAGAGGGGCCGTGCACTGGCGTGATTTACTTAATATTTCATGTACATACATATACGTTGTCTGTAGTTTACACATTCAACCTGTTAGTCGACGAGACTCGCGAAGCTTGTCAAAATATACATCTATGAACATTATTATGGAAATACTGCTTAAGAGAGGGCATTCCACGACATGATTGAAAAGCTTCAAAGACTCCATACCTTTAAAATGTTGCATTAATTATTTTAAAATATTCTCTGTGTATTACCTAAGTATCCTTGATCAAGGTCGAACCTGGTGGCATTTCGAACGATAAATTTGGGGTTCCTGGACAGTTCCTGAAAATAATTAGAACAACTTATAAATATGTTTATTAATGGGTGTTATGCAGTTATGTAGAATAAAGTACACTTTATATAGAGGATGGCTCTACGCAAGAGTTTACGTTCGTACAAATACACAGTGCGTGAAGCATATTTTGTACAAATGTTTTCGTTGAAATTGTATTAACTTGAATGGTTTACCTTGATGGCTATTAATTTAGAAAGCTTTCATGTACATTCACGAATGTAAATAAACATGGATAATAAAGAATGAATGAAATGTTCGGCTATTCCGCGAGTCAAATTAACGTTGTAATAACATCGAAACACAGGTGAATGTTTACAATTTTGGTTGTAGATCTAGGGAGGTAGGTAATTATGAACTCCATGCAGGAGGTTAGAGTATTCAGGCAGCTGTTGTGTGTTAAACAGGTAAAACCAATCTGAATTGTTATTGACTTAAACACTGAAATACGCTTAGCTTTTAAGCTGTGTATATCTTGCACTATTAATTTATCCCAGCGAGTTGAATTACAAAAATACATTCATACAATCAGAATTTCTTCCCTAGTTCAAAGTTTTTCAGTGCGTATATTATTAAAGACGGATTCAAATGAAATAGTAGGAAGTCAATCGGTCTTGTTCTACTTACTGTCGGGCGTTTCCATACGATGTTCCGGATTCCGGGGGGCGGGGTCCGGTTAAAGGTGAGGGAGCTGTTATCCGGAGGAAACTCCGGATCTACATAGAGGGAGTTAGTCCGAAGCAGTTCTTGTCGCAGAGTGAGATAATCCTGCTGTCTGCCCGACATAGTAACTGTAATCCACTCAGATCCTTGTTCTAAGGAAGCCCACTCTTACACGGCAGCTTGTCAAATGCGATGTAGTATGCTTTAGTGAACACACCGGCATTTGTAGGTTCGGTGTTTTGGGAGTCCGGCGCAATTTATCGGGATTTTCTTTACACAGGAAGTACACAGTCAAGGACACGAACCCCAAACCTGGCATCAAACGATCGAAGCAGGCGTTTTAAAATTCCTTCTACAGATATTGTCATAATCTCCCACATGCCGCCGTGTATTTACTTTCTGTTTAATACCTGTTACATGTCGAAATGCCCCTCTTGGTAAGGAATATAAAAAACGGATTAAAATTCGTCATCTGAAATCTAGAGAGTCGATCGCTGTTATAAACACCATCAGCATCGCGAGTTTTGGCGTAAAATGGGATCTGAGTGTTAGGAAAATTTTATGACTCTTTACATATTATAGTCCTGAGAACGAATGAACAGAAGGGAGCTGAAAAACTTTCTCTTGGCAACAATGTGCTACAGTTTCAAACGTATCTCGGGATCTAATCAGTTGACGGCTGTTGTTCGGGGCGTTGCTTGCTTTGTAGTTTTAAAGCATTTAGTAGCAATTTCGCTTACAAATGGAATAAACGACTTCTGTGGAATCATTAGAATTCTCGATGGCCAATTTTTGTGAATTTCATTACCATCCCTCCCCAACATTTTCACATCCTGAACAAAATATAAAACGCTTTAACGAATACAAGTATGAGGTGCCGATTTAATATTTTTGAGGTATTTTCTGATATCAAAAAGAAACTCTTGATATCAATAACTTGAATTATTGGTATCAAAAATAATTCTTGACATCAAAAACTAAATCTTAATATAAAAATAGATTAATATCAGAAAATCAAAATGAATGTTATTTTTGATACCAAGGATTGGAATTTCTGATATGAAAAACTATTTTCTGATATCAAAATATAAAAATTTTGTTAAAAAAAATAATTATTTTTTGATATAAGAAAATATCCTAAAAAATAATAAAACGGCGTCCCATTTACAAGTGACTCTACATTATAATAGTGTGGTATATATTTAATACAGCTGCTGTTGCCGACTATTACAACCAACACTGGCGATGTCCCACAAATGCTAACTACTCTCGCCGACACATCAAGGCGAAAGGTCAGTGCTAGTTTCTTTGGCGGTAAACATTGTGAGTACAACGATAAACCGGATTCAATACAGAAATCGGTCACTACAGCAAATCGACCATCATATTACATGCATGTACTACTCGGTATAAATTTTATTTCAATCACAGCTGTATATATATATGAATAAGAGGTCCATGGGCCTCATCGCTCACCTGAGCAGTAATGTTTAACATTGATCAAAGTGCATTGCTCCTGCAGCTAAACAACTTTAATTACATACTAGGTCTTAATTATTTCAGATAAACTTAAACACTGTAATATCAAAAAAGAACAAATTTTTTTTACGCTTGCTTCCTGTTCAGTTTAAGTAAAATCTTTTGAAATATATTTAGAACCATTTTAACAAGAGCTTGGACTTTGGGTAGTTGTGTCAAACGGCAATGTGACGTAGGCTTGTATATTTCATTGTAGGCCACTCAGCCATGGCTCTTTGAAATCAACAATATTTGTCTGGCTTTTGAGCTAAGACTACGCAATCGGTGTATATTTCGCTTGAAACCAGCGTCATTTTTAACTTGTTTTGACGCAAGAAATAGATGGTTACGTCCTACCGAAAGTCCAAGGTCTTGTTATAATGGTTCTATAACATGCATAAACTTAATTTCATATTACTTATAGATGTCAATTTTACAAATTAAAGGTCTTTTTCTTTGATTCTGAAAAATATTCTATATTGAATTAGAAGGCCCCATTGAAGCCTCTTTTCGCCCCCAATGTTTAATATATAGAATGGAAAATGATAGTAAAAGTTTTTCATAATATCTTGTTTCTGTATTAATTTCACAAATGCAGTCTCTATATTTTGTTTTTCTTTTTTGTTGGGTTTGTGGAATGAATATAGTTGATAATTCGGTATACTAGCTCCAGATGTTTGCTTCTATACGTAAACTACACAAGTTAGTCTCTCCATCTAATTTCAGGAGAATTTTTCTTTTCAATAAATAAATCCCTTTTTAAAGTGACCTAAATTTGACCATCGTCATTTTCTTTTTGAGAATTTACCCCTATATATTTTTGTGTGAATTGGACACCCCTTCAATGTGACCTCACTCTAACTCCTGGAGTTATGATATGAATAGATATAGATATGAAACATCATCATAGTAGCTTCTCTTATAATTATTTCAAAGATTCTGTTTGCTTCAAAAGATTTTTTCAATTGATTCAAATGTAAAATTAGTATTACCCCACCACCTATCAGTTGAGCCTAATTCTGGCCAACAGAGGTAACAATATAACTGGATATGAGCACTCTGAATACTAGTTTGCTCCTATATTAATTTGACAAATTTTCCTATAGCCTTCATATTGTTCAGAATATAAAAAAAATTATTCATCTAAATTAAAAATATTAATCCCCCATGGATTATTTCTGGACCGTGGAGGTCATGATTTTCAAGAACAAACTTAAATCACTCATAAATCAGGAAGCTTATGTAAACAGGCACGTAGCAATGGGGGGGGGGGGGGGGGGGCGGGGGGGGCCGGCCCCCCCCCCCTTCAACACTTTTTCTCGCAGCAAACATTTTTCTTCTTAAATTTACGTATGAAAAATCGAATTATCATGGAGTTGGTCCCCCCACCTTTTTGGGAGTATGTAAAAATTTGAAAATAAGGAAATTAAGTGTGAAATTGAAGGTATAGATATACTACGCTAACCCCCCCCCCCCCTTCCAACGGATTAGGATTTTCATGATTTTGGGAAGTTGAATTTTTTTTTTTTTTATTGGCTTGTCAAGATTTTTTGGATGAGTCTGCCCCCCCCCCACTATCAATAACGATGCTACGTGCCTGGTAAAAGTTTGAATATTACTCGTTATTTTGTTCTTGAGATGATGATTATTTAAAACACCTCAACATATTGTCACCATATCATAGATTTTTCTCCTAGGAAGTTGATCTCGTCCTCCATTTAAATATTTATTTGAAAGCTTTTCACGCAAAGATGTTTTATGTCATGAAATTGTCCTAGTGGTTCAAAAGCAAAAGAAGAAAATGATAAATTTTTTAAAGTTAACATAATTTAAGAGCCTTATGCTCATGTGAGCTAAAATCAACCTTCTTTTAACTTCATAAAGAAATCATGCATTAACATTTCTTTATGAAGTTAAAACAGGATTTATTTTAGCTCACATGGGCATAAGGTTCTTAAATTATGTAAAATTTTATCATTTACATTCTGTAATTAACATGAAATTCATTCAACCTCCTGCCGAGTACATTTTGTATTGTACAAGTGTATCTTTCTCTTGGAGTATAAAAAAAAATTAGGTGCAGGCCAGAAGGATCGTAAGTGTTGCTCAAGTGAGCGACGCGGTCCAAGAACCTCTTGCTTTGTTCAATATTGAAACGTTTCCCTCATCTCGAATGGTTCTGACCAACATGATAAACGTAATATTGTTAGCTTAGGATATAAATCGGCTACATGTGAAGCTTTAAATGGTTTATGAAATCAGATTGTATAAAGTTAATCCGTCACTTTTTAAAAATAAAATTCCTATCTTGTGAAAATTCTCTCCTTAATTTTCACTGTAACGCAGTTAAATATATAAATAACATTCTCTCATTCCATCAATTAAAAACACCACAGAATGTGAGATTTATATTGTAATTGTAATCATTTATTAGTAATTATAGAATATACATTTTTATAACATTCTCTCATTTCATTCGTAAGGGTCATCATAAAATACGTCACGTGGTTCCTCTTATTAATGACGTTGACACGTGACTTGTGTGCTCCAATCACTGGGAGGGATAGAGCACTATCTTACAGTCCTTCCCCTCAAACAGCGCCTTGAACGCGTCCTCGTACCGTGACATCGGGAACCTGCTCGTGATGACCTTTTTGACGTCAATTTTGCCGTCTGCTACCAACTTCTCGGTTTCTACCCAGGTGTGATAGATCTGCCGCCCATGAATGGTCTTCAATGTTAACGCTTTAAACACTGTAAATATTGGAATAATTGAACAATCATAATGTTTTTAACTTCCTCGTGAATATTTTATATAGATGGATATTTTTTTTCTTTAAATGTCATGATAATCATTATAATAACTGACGGTAATTTTTAGAACTTTTAAAAACAACATTTAAACAATTCTCCAGTAATAGCGAGCGCAGCGAGCGGCGCGAAGCGCTGCTCGCGTAGCGAGCTCTAAGAACCAGTGTGCGCGGGAAAAAGAACGAGCTAAACCTACAGATTCATCAAACAAAATTTTTTGTCTCGGTCCCATAATGCTCTCTAATATTTTCACCCGTGGTGCTATGCCAAAAATGGCTGACATTTAACTCGTAATTTACGGTGCCTTGAGGTTTGAAGACACGTTTTGAGTACCACACAAGCTTTGGTGAGACCCAAGAGATTTTTTACATGCTTCCATTCCATCGTATTGAGTTGAGATACGTAAACAAATGATTATGGAATTTAACGTATGACGTCACAGTGATCTCGCGCTATATTTCCCGCGATAAATTTAGAGGTGGATCAAACATATGTAACGCTTGCACTAGCTATTTCAGTATAGACTGCGATACCTGCCTCATTGACATATGATTTGTTTTTAATTTTTTTTGGATGGAGAGATTATATATATACTAGCAAGAGCCACACTTTACTGTCATATCGATCCAATTTTAAGCTAATTTTGCATGCATGTGCAGTAAGTATGAGTAGGGAGGAAATTAAAAAAAATAGGACATTTTGAACTAAATAAAAAAAATAAAGAGAAAAAATAAACAGTTAAAAAATTATGCAGATATTGCATATAGTCAAACCATTAAATTAGAAAATGGGAAATTACACACCGGGGGCACGGATAACGTATGTAATTAGAATGCAAAAATAAACGAATTTTAAAAAAAAATTATGAACAGGGAAAAAAAAGGAACCAAAAAAAAATACTGTATTTATCGTTAACACTTTTGACCAAATTAAACAAAAATTATATTTTACAGACGGATCAATTCTCTCCAAAAGTAAAGAACGGTTTTAGGGAAGCAAGTCTATGTATTTTGTAAGAATTTATTTAAACTTAGAAATATTATATAATAATCTCTCTCTCTCTTTTTCTCTCTCTCTCTCAAAAAATTATTTAACGCTCGTTGATAACTAAATAACACTGAGACGACAATGATGCAAGGTATGTGTAATTCTTGCTGCGCTCGCCACAACGGTAGCACCGTAAAACATATTAATCTTCTTGTACTAGGAAATTGTTGATAAAAAAGTGATTCACTACATTCTACATGTTATAATACAAGTCTGAAATAACGGAAACAATCAAACTAACTGTATGAAAGAAACTTCAAAACAATTTGGAATCTTCAGATCACGTCGCTACTCAATTAATTCTTATTTTAAACACGTAGTATGATGGATTGTATACAAAAAGTGTGAATTTGACTTAATATTCAGATGCGCACTCAATGTAACAATTACTCCCATATGTACATTAAATTAATGTATTAATTCTATTGTGACACTCCATACATTTGGATGAGTATGATGGACCTTTGAACTAGTACTTATGAGCATACATATTTTACAGTATATGGTGTTGAGGTACAAGATAAAGGCATACAAAGGTGTTTTATTTTTCTACATACCGACGTCCTGAAGAACATTCTCTACATGAAGAGGTTCCTTGGGGAGACCCACCAAGGTCATCTGGCCACCCTTCCGGAGCATGGAGAAGGTCAAGTTGACCATGGAGCTGGCGCCGCTACACTCACAGATCCTGCCCATACCGTAACCATTGGTAAACTCCATGACAAACTAATAATCCATTTATATGTGACATTAGCGACATACGGTCTTTGAAGTTAGAGATCATTGCAGAAAAAACTACATAAACCACTGACACGGGATGGTTTCTTTTCATGTAACCATCGCTACCTTCATACCCAAATGAAACACTATAGAAAGCACCTAACTGGTAAAGAAAAATATATATAGGACAAATTTAATATAGAAACATTTATGAAGATCAACGCAGTGAGCTTAGTTTGCTTATTTCTATAAGTCCTTAAAACTGCGGACGACATAGCAGAAAAATACCATTTACGAGGGTTGTTCGGAAATTATTGAGACAACACAAATATTTTTCTTTCTAAGTGACAAATATTGGTGAAAATTGGCATTAACTTTGAAGAAGCCTAAACAAATAATTAAACAAAGTAATATTAAAAAAATCTTTAATATTTTGTTTACGACGGTACATAAACAAGTCGGTGGTCGGGGTACACGGCGCAGTCATAAACTCGGAGATTAATTAAACTTAAACAATTACTTACTTCGTGTCGGTGGACCAACAATTAATAGGAAAATAAATCAAATTATATATGTTCATTTTTCTTTTTATTGTGACTAACTTGTGTGCAAGTTTCACTTGTGTTCGAGTTGAAATACTGAGATAGTACAAATATATTTACCAAGCAATAGAAATCTGGCCACGACGGTTTATTGAATTTTGACGTCAAGGCGGCGCAGCAGATATGCATTAAATTGGTCGAAAACACGGAAGAAAATCTTTACAGGCCAGGTAATTGCTTAAACAAAAACTATATAATATAAAGGAGTCAATAGCTTCCTTTTATCGGATTTTTTTTACTTACTTTTTAACTAGAATTAAAACAAAGGGACTAAATAACTACTACTTTTTAAACAAAAACTGATGTCAATTATAGCTCTTAAATATGTACAGAATGACTTTAACAGACGTTTCACAGAAAGTTGACTTTTGGATAGAAGTAAGTCGATTTTTTCACAAAAAAGTTAAGAATGGAGAAGATACGTAAACGTTGATATCTTTAAATGAACAAAATAGATGAGAAATGAAGAATAATTCATGTTTTCCGTTTGTTTGCAAGACGTATAAAACATAGGAGCATTGAAGAGCGTTAAAATGACGTTGCAATGAGTTTGGGGTTGCGCCGGGTCCCTGGACATAAGCAAGTTTGTCAACCTACCAGGAATAATCTAATGATGTCATTGACTGGAAAATTTTCACATTAATAAATGGTATCCTAGTTAACTTATTAGTGAAATTTCAATGGTTTGTCTTTTTTCTCAAGGGAGTAGGAGTAAATGTCTCAATAATTTCCGAACAACCCTCGTACGTATATCTTAGAACATTTTAACTTATAATTCATTAACGTAATCGCACACACTAAATTAAAATACAATAAACTACAGTATTTATATCTTACTTCTTTCAGGTTTTTATCCCTTGTGTTGACTATTACGTCTGCTCCAAATGACTTTGCCATATCAAGTCGGCTTTGGTCAATATCAGCTGATACAACCCTGAAATTTATGCATCGGCTTAAATTTTGCGCACGCACAATGTTTTGGTAAATTAAAAAAAATAAAAAATGTTATTTAAACTGTAGAATATCTACAGAAGTGCATTAAAGTTTTAAAATAAACCTTTTTGCCCCGAGAGCTTTAGCGACCATGAGTACCAGTAGACCAACAGGTCCGCAGCCAATGATGAGGACGTCTTCTCCCGCCACTTCAAGTCTCTCCACGGCGTTGTGAGCGACACCTAGCGGCTCCAGCATAGCAATCTCATCTGCGTCTGGAAAGAAGAAGTAAAACAAATTTGTGTTGCAGATTGCCGAGGGTTTATAATTTAGTAACTTTAGACTTATACAACGGCAACAGATTGCTTACCAATATTCCTTGTCAACTGGTACAGATATTTTGCTGGCACAATTGTATACTCGGAACAACCTCCATAAGGCGTCTTCTTGCCGTGACCAAACTGCCCCATGTTCTTGCATATGGCCTTGGTGTCATGTTGACACTGATAACACTCCCCACAGTAATAGTGGTTCTCCACCCCGACACGTGCCCCCACCGCCACTCCTTTGACATCGGGGCCACATTTGACCACTGTACCTGCGCACTCGTGACCTGGCGTAAATGGAATCGAGGCTATGACCTGCGCCACCTGGTTCCAGGAATACAAGTTGATGTCGGAACCACAGACAGACACCGCATCCACTTTGATGAGAACTTCGTCACCGCTGGGCTCTGGTATTGGCACATCTAGGTACTCAAAAGACTTGCCTTCCTTCGTTTTCACAAGCGCTTTCATAGTGGTGGTTAGAGCAGCCATTTTGCTGGTTATCTCAGGACGTGTAACTTGAGATAAAGTGGACTGTTGATGAGACCAAGCTCAACACCCCCGAGGTCATCCTCCTATCAGTGTTTACTTACAGTCACTTATGTATGGCGCGCCGTTCGGACACATTATCCCGCGTTATCACACGTATAACCCATATCGTTAATTTAATATTGTATCAAGTTATACATAAGCTGGCAATAAGGCCTTCATCACGATAGACATCTCTGTCACTTACATAAAGTCGGATAAGATCAGATAGAAAGGAAGTGTATGCCATTGTCCACCATAAGCAATAACATCCGGCGCATAGAGCTAATTCAACTTAGCAGATTAGAAAGCAGGTAAAAAAAACCCTGTGGATTTGCTCTTTTCCAGAATTATTAAATGGCCTTTCACGGAAATCATTGTTTATATTTACGACTATCTGTGAATCTATCTTCACTGAATTAATGTGCGTATAAATTGTCGACCAGCACGTTGCATAGGTGGAACAGCCAATTCTCCCATATATGGATCTTTGGAAGTCTGATGTCAGTTCTTGCAGTCTCTATGTAGCTAGGTTTCGATAGATCTCGAAATACGCATAATCAACCTCAAAAGTATAAAAAAAATTATTTCATTTAACAATTAACACGCTATTTATTAATGTACATGTATAATTTTTGGAATAAACGTTAACTTTGTTTCTAAATCAATGAACTGAGCACTGCTAAATAATGCGTTTGAAGGTCGTTTAAAAAAGCCCAAGAAATACGCGGACAAATTGATTTGATAATGATTCGAATTTGTCAGTAGCTGTATGTCTTAAAATTTGGAAAATCTAAGGTATATGATGTGGCAAATAATCAATTCGATAAGAAATCGATAGAAAAAAAATTCTCTTAATCCTACTATGATATACATGTATTTCAAATCCATCAATGAAAACGTGTAATTAATTTAACCGTTGGTCTATTACAAAATAGTTTGATTTTATGGGGTGGATGTGAAGTTGCATAAATTATTTGAAATTTGGATATGAGCAACAATGATTCAGGCTAACATAAGATTTGTTAATTTTTAAGCTTCCACTTATTTTTAGAATTGCATTCTTCGACTGTGTTTTAAAATTAACCTTATCAATCCGACGATCAAATTTCAAGTCTTCTATCAACATAAACATAAACTGAAAAAGAGAATTCAACACATCAGATAGAAAATTGATACCGACACAGATTTATTATTAATGATTGCACAGATAATAAAATTAATTCATAATTACATCGCAAATACGGGACATTCTGTCATAGATGTACTGGTGAAAATTTGGAAGTACTTACTTATCTTCATATAATAACTTTGAATTTGGGTCTCCGTGCGTTTGTATAAAATGGCACGAGATAAATAATTGTCTACATGTAGAGTCACAGCCAGAAGAGATAACGAGCCAGCATAAAGTCAAACCATACAATGGCCGTGGCAGAAGGAAAGACTAAAATATTTCCTAGAATCAAGTGTGTACGAGCGTACGTCTCTGAGTCCAAGCCCGAGGACCAGGGTGCCGACTGCCACGATGTGGAGGACACTCACTGGATCAATGGCTACCCCACCCCTATCGCCAATCCGATGTCTGGGTACGAGCAGTATGCCTCCACTCGAAAGTCCTGGGGTATCAATGCTCTCGGTACATTGGTTGTAGAGGTGGAAGCAGACGACGGGACGTGTGGAGTCGGCGTGACTATTGGCGGAGTGCCAGGCTGTTACATCGTGGAGAAACACCTCAGCAGATTTGTGGAGGGACAGGACCCTCGCGATGTGGAACTGATGTGGGACCAGATGTTCCGAGCGACCCTCAACTACGGGCGCAAGGGGTTGCCAATTCAGTGCATCAGTGCCATCGATTTAGCGTTGTGGGATCTGCTGGGAAAGTTGAGAAATGAACCTGTGTATGCATTACTTGGCGGGAAAACTAAGCAACGTTTGCCGGTGTATTCCACTACCGCTCGTCCAGACATTGCAAAACAATTAGGATTTGTTGGTGCAAAGATTCCCTGTGCCTATGGACCAGCTGATGGGGATGAGGGTCTAAAGAAAAATGTGGAAATATTCAAACGATGGCGCGAGACCGTGGGTCCGGATTTTCCATTGATGCTAGACTGCTACATGGCACTAACCGTACCGTATACTATTAAATTGGCAAAAGCACTAGAGCCTCTGGGACTAAAATGGATTGAGGAGTTTTTGCCTCCAGATAACTACGATGGCTACAAAGAAGTGCGCGAGGCATTGAGGAGTTCCACGGTTTTACTAACCACGGCTGAACATGAGTACAGTCGCTATGGTTACCAGTTGCTCCTCAATTCTAAATGCGTGGATATACTCCAACCAGACATTTCGTGGCTGGGTGGCATTACAGAAGCGCGCAGAATTGTTGCCATGGCGTCCGCCCACGACGTCTTAGTAATTCCCCACGGGTCAAGCATCTATTCCTATCACCTACAATACGCCTTCCGGAATTGTCCACTGGCGGAATTCATCAATCTGAGTCCAAAAGCTGACAAGATAGTCCCGTACTTTGGCGGACTGTTCCCTGACGAACCTTTGCCCTCCAATGGTTTCATAGACCTCCCAGATCGTCCCGGATTTGGTGTGACCTTGTGCAAGGACAGTCTGCGTCGTCCATTCCAGCGCAGTGATGAAGAATCCAGAGCCCAGGCGACTAAAAACGCCACGTACAAGTCTCAAGAGAAACCTCACATGCCATTTTAGTGATCGATTTTACTGGAGTAACTGTTTTTTATTTATCAGCACTGAAAAAGTATCTAGCATCTAATAAATATTTGTAACCCTGATTTCATTGTATCATTCCAAGACCACTTAAAACCCTTTAAGAACACTTTCTCGGATGAAGCATCAATGTGACCTCACATTCTAAGTAAAAAGAGAATAAAACACACAAAGCTTTAATAGTTTTAATTTTGTCGTAATAATATATGGAACAACATTAACAAAAGGAAAATGTTATAGATCTGTACATTATTCACATCAATTAGTTCAGAGACTCAGCACTGTCTTCCAGTCTCAGAAACAACATCACAGACGAATCAAGATACAGTACACCATCTATCCCAGAATGATTATCAAGTTGTGGACTAAAGAATATTTTTGGATTGTGCGAGATGAAAGATGATTTTTATAAAACATCCTACTATAAAGCCATGTTGGCCCAACCTATACCCGAATCATGATTTCATCACTTATAGATAGAAGGTTTTATTTACCTCCTGGACATGTATTTAGTTTTCTCACAGATTGCTGAGAGAAGAGAATAGTTTTTAAGATTTGAAATATCTGTACTGTTTGGCCATATTGGTCTTATCCAATCCCTGACCAAGGGACCAAGAATTTTACAATTTTGGTAAAGGGTTTCACCATGAATTTGGTTGATCTCCCTCAGGTGTGGAATAAGAGAAGATGAAGAAGATTTTTGAAAATCCGGCATTTGCAGTATTTGCACTCATCAATGAGATCGTGGGGGAGTTCAGTCCATAAATTTCACAATTTACATTCTTCTGTATAATAATAATAAAGGCTAACATTCACACTGAATATGTCAATGATTGACTTTGTATAAATAGTGAAACTGTTATTGCAATTGAATTGAATTAAATTGAATTGAATGACGGACGACCTAAAAAGATTGAAGTCGTTATACACTAATAATATTATATTGTGACACAAAAATCGTGAAATACTAGCAGTAGAAGTCCATATTACAACGAGGACATAATATTATTCAGCATTTAATAACAGTGTAAGATTGTAATATACAATCAAAAGTAATAGGCATTTGGGCAATTTTATCGTCCATGTTTTCATGTTTCATTATTCTATAACATTCATTAATATTTAATTGTTATTTGTTTTTTGTCTTTTTAAATCTGTCTACACAAGAAACTATCATATTACGTAGTTTCTCTATTTCATGAAGTGAACACGTGACTTGTGTGCTCCAATCACTGGGAGGGATAGAGCACTATCTTACAGTCCTTTCCATCAAACAGCGCCTTGAACGCGTCCTCGTACCGCGACATCGGGAACCTGCTCGTGATGACCTTTTTGACGTCAATTATGCCGTCTGCTACCAACTTCTCGGTTTCCACCCATGTGTGAAAGATCTGGCGACCGTAAATGGTCTTCAATGTCAATTCTTTGAACACTACATAAAAAAGAACTTTGAAATTGTATTTTACAATCGATCTTATTATGTTTGTGCATTTTTATCACCAATATACATTTTGATGACATTGCAAACATTATAAAAATGCATAATTCTGTAACATTTCATTAATTTTCAAAGATGAATGCGAGGAACCATATGCACGCGACATTACTGACGAGGACACGCGACCTATATAATGGGATTAATGGGAGGGATAGAGAACTTTTGTACAGCCCTTTCTCTCGTGGTGACTTTTTTGACGTCAATTTTGCCATCTGAATATAACTTATTGGTTTCCACCCAAGTGTGATAGTTCTGGCGGACATGAACACGTCTACATTTGCATGACCTTATTCCAAAATTAGACAAATATATTACTTAACTGCAAATAACACTGTTGAAGTTCGTCGTTTAACAACGATAACGTGTACTCATTTATTCATTTCCGACTCCGAAACAATACAACTCCGCCTAAACCCAGTCACGTGGTTCTATTTTTGAATAGAGACGACATAGATAGAGAGAAGACGAGAATATACATATATAATAAATCGGATAAAATAACGTGAGAGCATGTAATTTAAGGCGGTGCACGCCCAGCCCACTAACCACCCGGCCATCAAAGCAAACACATTACTTTCAATAACAAACGGAACCTATCATTTGAGAAGATCTTACCAATACACATTACATAGAAATATACATAGAATTATAAAGCACAAAAATTGCAATGATATTATTACCCTCAAATTAACAAGCTCCAGTATGGGGAAAATATCTGTGCTTTATATTATCTTATTTCATTACTATAGTCAGGTATAGCTTTATTATATCCACTACCTACTATAAAACTCGCAACAGTAGCGTAATGATAGATCTTACCGTGTCTGTATACATAAATCAGCTGAAAAGGCAAAACAATTACTGATATCCTCAAAACTGCTTTTTTCCATTACTAGTAACCGGATTAAATTTTTATTATAAAACTTTGATCTCATCCGTCAAATTTTATACAAAAATAATCTCTAGAACTCTACACCTAGGGCAAATTCTAAATGTAAGACACATGAAGATAGCAGCGCCTGATCGGTTCTTACTACTAGTATACTTACAGAAGTCTTGCAGCACATTTTCCACATGCAGGGGTACTTTTGGAATACCCACTATCGCCAGTTGCCCTCCCCTTCTTAGTATACAAAAGGTCAAGTTGACCATGGAGCTGGCGCCGCTACATTCACAGATCCTGCCAATACCGTCACCATTGGTAAATTCCATGACAAACTAAAATTTGGTGGGCTCGATCAGTCACTTATATTTTGGATAGCTAATGTGAAATACTAGTATGTCGATGCGTTGGTGATCATAACATGTATGTTGATTTCCATATAAGATCAAACAAAAATATTTACATTATTTTTCATGAAATCAAAACATCATATCTTACTTCTTTCAGATTTTCAACCCGTGTGTTGATAGCTACGTCTGCTCCAAAGGACTTTGCCATATCAAGTCGACTTTGGTTAATATCAGCTGATACAACCCTAAATACACTTTGCATGCACAACTTTGTATAGGCACAAATTAATCATTTATCATGTGAATATTATTATCAATACATTTATGTAGTAAATGCTTTTATTTTGAAACCATATGATATTCTGTAGATGTGCCGAAAACTTTTATAACATTCCTCTTTGCCCCGAGAGCTTTAGCGGCCATGAGTACCAGTAGACCAACAGGTCCACGGCCAATGACGAGGACGTCTTCTCCCGCCACTTCAAGTCTCTCCACGGCGTTGTGAGCGACACCTAGCGGCTCCAGCATAGCAATCTCATCTGCGTCTGCAAAATGTTTTTACAGGAGTACTAGAATCTTTAAAACTAGCGCAGTTAGATATAACATTGCAGACAAACAAGTTCAAAACATTTAATTTTCAATTTTCTTAATTGGTTCTATACTTTTTTTTAACTTTTTACTACGTTACGTACATGATAAAATAATACACAGAATATAATATTAAAAAAATGTATTTCTTGTAACGTTATGATCTAAAATTTTGAGATCATAGTTTTTTCAAATTGCTAGCCCTAACCCTAACCGAAAACAATTTATGTTGCTATGTCATTTAGCATTATAGATATCATTCGGGGATATTTTGTCAATATTCGACATGGTCATAGTACAAGTAAGTATCCCTTTAGACTGGGTGAATATTGTACTTCTCGGGTAGCTTAAACATCGTATTGACTTCAAAAACAGCATCAATTATATTTTTGTAAAATATTATTGTACAGGGCATCGAAAAGAAGAGCTCATGGAAATGTGTTTAAACAATATACACAACGAAGCGAAACCGCTTTGTACGTAGAGATAAGGTCTGGCTGGGCTGATTTTCTATAAAGACAACTGTATAGGCAATGTATTTTGACTGGCTGGGCTGATTTTCTATAAAGACAACTGTATAGGCAATGTATTTTGATTAAGTTTTCATGAGCAATATGATTCTTTAAACTTAAAAATAACACGTGAGGCACTGATTGGAAAACTTCATATACTAGTAGCTAGTTAGATGTGTTGAAGGTTAAGACAGAACGTATCAATGTATGCAGCATGTTTTGAACAAATGATAACACAATATAACAAGAGGCCAATGGGCCACATCATTCATCTGAACAACAGTTCTTTTATCATTCTACTTGAAAATTTTTAAGTATAAAACTCTTTAAAAAATTGCAAAACTCACAAAAACTCTCATATATTCCAAGATTTGACAATGCAGTAAACAATGCATAACAAGAAGCCTACTTTTTGGAAATCATATCCTAATATTATCGTAAGCCTCAACGTATTAAAGATAACATAATTATAATAAATAATTATGATTATTTATTGTTCCAAACGAACAATAAATAATCATAAAAAGTAGAAAGACGGTCACTGTGACCTTGATATGGGGATATGAAGATATGAGGATGCTTTTATAGTAAAATAACTAAACGTAGCATTCTTCTTCTTGAGAAGAAGATTTTCAAAAATTTTCCCAATATATTACTACATTGAACTTTGAACCCCTCTTGGGGCCCCAGTATTAGTCCGGGGATCACAATTTTAACAATTAAGAATATACGCTTGTCTTAGGATGCTTGCATAATAATCTCACAGTTTGTAACAATGTAGTTCTTGAGAAGATTTCCTCTTGGGGCCCCAGTATTGGTCCGGCGGTCACGGTTTGAAATATTTAGTATCTACACTATTTTAAGATGCTTGTATAGTAATCTCACAAATTGTAGCATTGTAGTTCTTCAGAAGATTTTTTTTAACCATTTCCTAATTAATTTCTATGTTAAACTTGAGCCCAAGTATTCAATCGGGGTCACGGTCTTAACAATTTAGAATCTACACTATCTGAGGATACTTGATTAGTTATCTCACAAATTGTAGCATTGTAGTTCTTGATAATAAAATTTAAATATTTTTCCTATTTATTTCTATGTTAAACTTTGAAACCCTCTTGGGGCCCCAGTATTGGTCCGGGGGTCAAGATTTTAACAATTTAGAATTTTTATTATATATACAAGCTTTGGTGTAAATATTGGCATTTCTGGTGCAGTGGTTCTTGAGAAGAAAGACACACACCCTATTTTCACTGTTTAGTAATTATCTCCCTTTTAAAACAGGTTTTGCCCTTTATTTTAATAATTTAGAATCCCCTTTTCATAACGATGCTTTGTACCAAGTTTGGTTAAATTTGGTCCAATGATTCTACAGAAGAAGTCAAAAATTTGAAAAGTTTACAGACAGACGGACAGACAGATGGACGGACAAAAGATGATCAGAAAAGATGATAAGGCGCTAGGACTTAATTTTTTTAATTTAACATTCTTTACTTTGATTAACAACTTTAGCCACATAGTATGTTTACCAATATTAGTTGTCAACTGGAACAGATATTTTGCTGGTACTATGGTAAACTCGGAACAACCTCCATATTGTGTCTTCTTGCCGGTTCCAAATTGCGACATGTTCTTACATATGGCCTTGGTGTCATGTGTACACTGATAACACTCCCCACAGTAATAGTGGTTCTCCACCCCGACCCGTGCCCCCACCGCCACTCCTTTGACATCGGGGCCACATTTGACCACTGTACCTGCGCACTCGTGACCTGGCGTAAATGGAATCGAGGCTATGACCTGCGCCACCTGGTTCCAGGAATACAAGTTGATGTCGGAACCACAGACAGACACCGCATCCACTTTGATGAGAACTTCGTCACCGATGGGGTCTGGTATTGGCACATCTAGGTACTCAAAAGACTTGCCTTCCTTCGTTTTCACAAGCGCTTTCATGGTGGTTGAAGCTGCCATGTTGATCAGCTGGCCGCGTTGCAGACTTTCACACCAATCAAGGTAAGGCATTCCCTACTTATATAGGGTCAGTGCATTCTGATTAAACAGGTTACTGTATAGATGATAACAAAAGACATCATTGAGATGATTTACATGTAATATCAGTTAAGATTTGAAGCAATTTAGATTATTGTAGTTTAATTTAAAAGCAAAGGTTGGTATGTAGTTTACCAATAGAAATCGAGGCAAATTAACCAATGTCCAAAACTCCCGATCATAGTAATGGCAAAGATGTGGTAATTGTGTTTAAAAGTAAACCCAAAGCAATCTAAATTTGCATTAATATTCAACAGTGCCAGTTTTCCTCATTTTAAAATACGAGGTTTTGTTATATCAGCAAAAACGGCTGATTTTTATTTATCATTTTCTGTATTAAATGTTTAACCCCAGTAATGACCCCTCCCTAACCCCAGTAATGACCACTCCCTAACCCCAGTAATGACCACTCCCTAACCCCTGCAAGTCGTGGTTTGACAAAGCTTTAAACATCTTCAAAGTATCTTGCATCAGTATCAATTGTTAAACAATCGCTGCTTTGACGAATAACATTCTGTGTAAAATAAAATCTTCCACCTAGATTACGGCTCGTCCTTGACCCAAGTGAACGAGATGGATTTTAAGTTTAGAAGACTTGTAAATCAATATCTCCCTGACTTACCGCTTGCCAGGATTTTAGATTCTTGGCGACTTCGAAAGAATGCCTCGAAGTGGGATGGGTGGTGGTGGTGGTAGTGGGGGGGGGGGGGCTTTAGTTAATATTTTTTGGTATTACTATATCGGTAAAAGGCCAATCGTTAACACATACTAGTATCAAAATTGTAAAGGATAAAATCAATCGAAATATAAATCGATTTTGGCTCCACTTTTTTTGCGATGTTGGAAATAAGACTCAATTTTTGTCAGTATAAAAAGATGCAAGAAACACTGTGACTAATGCGACAGATTATTATTCATTGGCATTAATCTAGTACTTGGGTCATTTAATTGTGGGGATTTACTTATTGATAAAAAATGATTTTTACTACCGGTAGTAATAAATTCCATAGCTACCAAATTTAAAAGAAATGGTTTACGCGTTTTTAAATATCGAAAACTGTTTAATTTAGCAGTTTGTCAACCCTACTGTTCCCACACAGATGCAGTTCTGCAGCTAGATGCAGTAGTATTGCAGTACTGCATACATAAAATTGGGTCTCCGTGCTTTTGTATAAATTGGCACGAGATTAGCTCGCGACAGAGCTTTATGTCCTGTAATTAAAATGAAAGATATTGACATGCATGTATTCCTCTGGGGTGATGATACACTAGGTGACAATGTAAAAAGGCATGTTTTATTTAATAGATGACTTTTATTTTAAAAAAATCCAAAAGATTTTAATAATAAGCATTACTTATCTTCGTATAAATATACCATTTTATATATTTTTTTTTATCAAAAACAATTTAGAGCTTCAGTACGCACGTAATTTTGGTCGGGATGTGATCAAATCCAATAAAGCCCGAAGGGCTTTATGATAGATTTGATCATGCCTCGACCATAATTATCACCTCTTAATATTAAAAAATTATGATTTCTTATTTCTTATATTTATAAAATTTTCAGCAATTGTACGATTATATTTCAGGATATTAATAATACAATAATGAACGTAAAACTGAAGTTGATATAAAGCAATGTTTGATTATATGAAAAAGGTCAATGAAGGAAACTGTGATGATAATGATACAAATGATTGTGAAATTGTTCCTGATGATACACATAACTCTGTTTTGAATGGTCAGATGACTGCGAATGAAATTTTACAAGCTGTCAGTAAGCTGAAAAATAATAAAGCCCCTGGGTATGACAAATTATGTAATGAATATATATGTACATCGGTATCATGTGTTTTGCCATTGTATGTTGATTTTTTTAAATTTGATTTTTGATGCAGGTATAGTGCCTGGGGAATGGCTTATTGGTATTATTAAACCAAAAATAAAGGTGACCCGACCCTCCCAGAAAACTATAGACCTATTAATTTATCAAGCTGTTTAGGCAAGTTGTTTACAAGCATACTATGTGAACGTCTGAATATTTTTTCTGAGAATGTAGAATTAATTACTGAGGCCCAAACGGGCTTCAGAAAAGGATACTGTACGGTAGACAATGTATTACTTTTAGATTTTTTGTGCAAATTTATGATTTCTAGCAAGAAAAAACTTTATTGCGCATTCATAGACTTCAAACAAGCTTTGACACGGTATGGAGATCAGGTTTATGGACCAAATTAATAAATAATGGTGTAGATGGTAAATGTCTTAGATTTATAAAGTCTTTGTACAAAGGAATCAAATCAATGATTAGTATTGGTCAAGACACTTCTGAATTTTTTATGTGTAATATGGGGGTTAGACAAGGCGAGAATTTATCACCATTTCTTTTTTCTTTGTATATTAACGATTTAGAAAACTACCTTGTACAAAATGGTATTGAAGGAGTTACTAGCCTGAGCGAGAAATTGGAAACTAAGATGCATACTATGTTAAAACTTTTTATCCTTTTTTTACGCTGATGACACGGTTATATTTTCTGAGAACCCAGACGACTTACAAAAATCACTGAACTTTTTTTCTGAATATTGTGATTTGTGGAAACTTCATGTTAACATTGAAAAGACTAAAGTATTAATCTTTTCCAAAGGTCGTATTACAAAAAGAATTTTTTTATACAGAGACGTACTTCTTGAAATTGTGAATGAGTTCAAATATCTTGGTGTTATTATGTCTCGTAGTGGATCTTTTAAAAGTACGAAAAAACATTTAACTGAGCAAGCCTCAAAAGCTTTGTATGGAGTATTTAGAAAAATAAGATATTTTGATTTACCAATCGACTGTCAATTTGGTCTGTTTAATAGTGTTATTAGCCCAATCTTATTTTATGGCTGTGAAGTGTGGGGCTACGAAAACACAAATATTTTAGAGAAAGTTCATTTAAAATTTTTGAAATTTGTACTGCATATTACTGCATATTAAGTCTAGTACCCCAAATTGTATGGTTTATGGGGAAACTGGGCGATATCCTTTGATAATCTTTATCAAAGTAAGAATAATTACTTATTGGGCTAAACTTTTAGTGGCGCATGATTGTAAACTTACGCATGTAATGTATCGCTATTTTCATAAATGTTTTTCTGAGGGTTCGTTTATGCATCCATGGTTGAAATATGTGAGAGATATACTTAACTCATGTGGTCTTTCTTATGTCTGGATTAATCAAAGTTTTTCTAGTATCAATTGGCTAAAATCTATTGTTAAGGAAACACTCGTAAATCAGTTTTTACAAGATTGGTTCAGAAATGTAGAAAATTCACCCAAATGTTTTAATTACAGAATCTTCAAGAAAAGCTTTGGTCAGGAAATTTATCTTAAGAAACTCCCAAACGATTTAAGAGTCTTATTTACAAAATTTAGAACACGTAACCATAAATTACCAATTGAAACTGGGAGATGGAGTAATATAGAAAGATTTCATAGAATTTGTTTATTATGTAATAAAAACACTTTGGGTGACGAATATCACTATGTTATGGAATGCCAGGCATTTTCTATATTCCGTAACAAATTAATTGAAGAAAAATATTTATCGAATGTTAACACTTATAAATTTGGGAAGCTTATGAATACCATAGATATTGATTCATTAAAAAAATTGTCCATATTTATTAAAAAGATATTAGCTCGATTTATTTAATTCCTGTACTCTTCCTAACTTGACCCTGCATTTGTACATTTGTAAATATATTTGTTTTCTTTTGTACCTCATGTACCATTGATATGGTTTGAGAGAAATAAACATTCATTCAAAAAAATAAGAAATCAATATTTGAGTATAATGAGGTTATTTTGGTCGGAGCGTGATCAAGCACGAAGGGCTTTATGATGAATTTGATCATGCCCCGACCATAATTATCACTTCATAGTATTAAAATTTTGATTTTTTACAACTTATATTTATATAATTTGCAGCATTTGTACGATTAGATATTTTTTAAAAATTTGACAATAATAATGCGTGGATCCAGTAAATTTTCCGGGGGGGGGGGGGGGGTCCCCCATCTCTCTAGATCCGCGCCTGAATAATGCGTTATTTTCATTTCGTTTATCTATGCAAACCCCGTCTTGCGCCCAACATTTCGTCATTTGCGTCATTTATGAAATGCATAGGACTACATTAGAAATGTGATTCGTAGTGTTATCACAGACAAAGACACTGGAAAATGTAAATATATTAAATTATTGACATTTTTACGTTATTTTCATTTCGTATAATTATGCAAACCCACTTGCGCCCCACGCTACGTCATTTGCGTCATTCATGAAATGTACTGCTCTATACGTTACAGATTTGATCTGTAGTGTTATCACAGACAAAGACATTTAGACATTTAAAGCTGAACACCGTTCGTAAATAGGCACTGTCCGCCATATTTCTTTCATCACTGCTGTCCCTACAACCCCTATATAAGGCGCAGACCTCTAAACACTTCAAAGTATTTCGCTGTAGAGGTCTCACCTGTGTGGACGTACATCTTGCCTCGCCGTGTTAGTAGGTCGCCATGAAATTATCAAGTTTTACGCACTTTTTTCAAGCCAGGAGAATACTAACATCAAATAAATTGGTCAATGCATTTTTTACAAAGAGAATATGCACATAGAATAAGAAATAAATGCATAAAATCCAAAGACCACGAAAGGAATACTACACGTCGGCCACGAGTTTAAGGTGTGCAATCGGGTGTAGCGAAATCGAATGGTTTATATACCAGGTACCTGTGTGACGGTGCCTATTTACGAGCGGTGTTCAGCTTTAAAATGTAAATATATAAGAAAATTGCAAATCATATTATTTTATATAATATTAGTTTCTAAAAACAGTTTCTTTTTTAGTAGCAGATGGTTGCAACTGCTACAATCCGCGCGGGGAACTTTTGATGCATACTCCAAATGTAGCCCAATGAAAGATGTGTTTATGAGAGAAATTCTTTTAAACACAATTTCGGAAATTAATGTTATAACATTTCAATTTCGTAAGAATTTTACAGCAGAAAATTTTGAAAATTTGAAAATTAGTGGTTTACTGTAACAAGACACATATCAAAATTTTCTAAAATATAGAGTGTTATACTTTGGGGTCTCATATATTGTTGAATACTGGGCCTACTATTTGTAACAAATGCATGCAACAAAAATCTCTTATACTTAACTTGTGTAGAGAACCAACTGAACTTTTTTGTGCTAAAGTACATAGCTTTTTGGAACTGAATTTTGAACAGTTTTAGACCTTTTCTCAATATCCTTGTTTAGATTGTTTTCAATGCTTGTTTACTTTTCTGAGGAATCTTCATCAGAATAAATTTTCGTCAACAAAAGTCCACAAAAATGAGAATTTTATCAGCAACATCATTCACATAAACCAATAAAACAATAAAGGACCTAATACTGACCCCTGAGGAATCCCCTCTTTTTTATGTCCTAAAGTATAGGGTGACTAATATGAATCACGATACATGTAGCTCTGTGTTTTATTGACCAAGTAGCTTTGGAACCACTTAAAAAAACATGAATTTGAACATGGATTTTATATGTTAGAAGATAGAGAGACGCAGAATTGTTGCCATGGCGTCTTAGTAATTCCCCACGGATCTGGTATCTATTCCTATCACATAAAATACGCCTTCCGAAATTGTCCACTGGCGGAATTCGTCAATCTGAGTCTAAAAGCTGATAAGATAGCCCCGTACTTTGGCGGACTGTTCCCAGACGAACCTTTACCAGACAATGGTTTCATAGATCTCCCAGTTCGTCCCGGATTTGGTGTGACCTTGTGCAAGGACAGTCTTCATCGACAATATCCGTGGAGCAATGGACTCAAGAGCACAGGCGATTTAAAATGTCACTTACAAGTCTCAAGAGAAACCTCGCATGCCATTTTAGTGATCGAGTTTATTAGAGTAACTGTTTTGTATGCAGTGACACTGAAAAAGTATCCTGCGTTCCGTAATTATTACATGTAAATATTAGTAACTTTGGTTTCCTTGTATCAATCTCTGACCACCTAAAAAAAATAATTTAAGTTTGGGATGAAGCATCAATGTGACAAAAAGAGAATAAAACACAAAAAGCTTAAAATAGTTTTAATTTTGTAGTAATAATATATGTAACAACTTTAACAAAAGGAAAAGTTATTGATCTGTACATTATTCACAACAATTAGTTCAGAGACTCAGCACTGTCTTTTAAGTCTCAGAAACAACAGCACTGACAAATCAAGATACAGTACACCATCTATCCCGGAATGTTTCACATCAATCGTGAGCTCAGACATAAGTGGATAACAATTAGCAATTTGTTCTACCTAATATGTTTCTAAAAATATCTATAAAATATCTATATGTTCCCATATGAAAAGTATTTACTTCATACTTGTGGCACTGTAAAAAAAAAAATGTTTTTTTTTTTGATTTACAACATTGCAACCTCTAAAATCAGATCTTACATAGCACTTAAATCAAAAAAAAGTTTTGTCTTAAAAATGTTTTAGTGGGGTGCTTAGAAGCATTTAAAATGCTAATATAATTGTATTGCCTTTTTATAACATATATGGTATTCAGAATATGAAAACACACATAAAAAGCAGCTTGGCACATAAGCTCACAGGGAACTGTAACCTGAAATCTGTAACACAATCATACACCTAAAACCTCTCATCTAATCACACAATAACATTTGATACAAACTGTAACACAAGTTCAAATTCACGATGCCATTTGTTTTATCACTTAAAAGGACGGCCCCATAACTTGAGGCACGGTCCTGTACAAAATCTTCAAATGACCTTCACTAAGTTCAAGTCATGGAGACACACTCAAAGAACGGAATGTCAAAATCTAACATGAAGTTTAGATGTATGATACAAAACTGTCTCTCTTTCTCCCAATGATGCTATTTAAACCATTTATATCACTTTTAATGTGCTATTAAATGAACAAAATTGATTTGTTTTATATCAGATGCTAAATTATATTTTGCAATATCTGTATTGACTTGAGTAACTTAAAATAGAAATCCTAGTTAATGTTGTTGAAAACATACAAATTCTACTCTATCAATGACTGTTTCTAACTTGTCTTAAAGAAAATAAATTAATAAATGAAATGAAGCCCTTTCTTTTAAATTATCTAAAGATACATGTACATATCAACTTCACAGAAAAGCATATCAACCTCACACCATAACCTTTTTCTCTCCATGTAAAAACTTGGGGGAAATTTTACTGTTTGTAAAAATATTTATCCATTTGAGTAATTATTAAATTTTGTTTCTGAACATTTTGAAATGTATGATTGTGCGGATTTATTACATAAAACTGTCAAGTAACAGTTTTGACATTTTCTTTTTACACGTCACATGTTACAGAGACACATGACAACTAAGTACAGAATATCTGGTACAAAGGACTAGAGTACTCAACAATGAAACAAAAAATTCCGTTGGTTAATCGGTTGTTACCCTACAATAATGGAATCACTAGTATACAAGAAAGAAAACTAACATGTAAGATAGTGACTTTCACAAAAGGACGGTACTGCATGTAAAGCTAGTGGCTAAAATATTCAACAATATACAAATGATGAGCATATAAATGCACTTCAATATAAACAAGTCTAATCAGGGACTGAACAGATAATAAGATACAAGATGTCAAGGCAACAACATGTCTGACAAAGCTGTCACACTCTTTGTGTCCATTTCATACAACTCTTCACAACACGGGTTGATCTCCTTGGCACCTGGACACACCCTCCTCCCTTTGTCACCGCAGTGTCTGACTAGATACAGCTCTCCGTGACGATCTTCCAGACTGCCTCACTCCCATTAACAACTCGGTCTTTGAACACAGGGGTCACCAAAAGCACAGGGGTCAAACTTCATCCGTGGTTTGTAATTTTGAAAGTAATGCCTCCAAAAGCTTTAACTTCGCTTTCACTTGCTGAAAAAAAAACCCCAAGAATTTACAAAGATGTAGGAGCAGATTCATAAATGTTTTTTTTTTTTAAATTAAAGAAATTCAGTATCTTGAAACTTGTACAGTATGTTACAGAAGTAAAGTTTACTACATTAGGATTTGATTACATGACAAAATTTCAGTTTGTAGACTAATACACCTTGTAAACTGTGCACTAGATTTATGAACATGTAAATATTTTAGAGGTTGTGGAGATCACTGCCTTTGTACAGAGTTTGATCATATGTAATAGTTTTGGAGGTGAGATTATTACCTTGTAACATGTGTACTCTGTCTGTAATGGTTCTCTGTCATCCCTCTGTACCTTCCTGCAAAATAAAGACATTGTGAACTGATTACAAAAATAGAAATGAACAACAATAACTTGGCTTAAGCTATACCTTTATACATGTACATGTATGTTGTCTTGTATAAATACAATTTCAAAATGTCTACAAAGTAATATCCCAAATTACAGTTTAGTTGTTCTTCATTAGATGATTGTTATAAGATTTCCCCCCATATGCATATTCTTATTTTAAACTTTGTACCTCTCCTGAGGCCACATTATTGTCCCTGAGGGCACAAGCAAACCTGAATATAAACTACAAAAATTTTTGATGAAGCTTTTCTGCAAATATTCGCATTTTTGCTGCAGTGTTCTATAAGAAAAAATTATTTACAATTCAAAATACATTGTATTACATTGAAAGCCCTTCAACCAAGATGGTTCCCGAGAGGGATATGAAAATGAGGAAGTAAGTACTGTTACTTTGGAAGATGGATATGATAAAAACAATCAGTACAGACTCTAAACAAATTCTGATAAGAAAAGCTCACTCAAACCATAAAATAATAATACATGTTTTGGTTTTAAATACAATCATTTACCTTCCATTTTTCTGGAAAAAATCTTCTTCAAAGTTTCTTAAAGTCCTGCGTATTCTTTTCTTTTCTCCTTTTGACTTTAATAATTCATCTTGAAGCTCAGATCTGAAAATTGGGACAATGAAAAAGCATTTCAATTTAAATCATGAAAAATAATCTAATATGAATTAATTTAAACTCCTAAATGATATGCTAATAATAGTACAGGTCAGAAAATGTAAAACACTGAAATGTCAACATCAGTGATGATTCTGTAAATTGTTTAAAATAGCTGAAATAGGCTGGGGGTTGAGCCACTGACAAAATTTAAGCTATAGTAAACCCAAAGTAGCCTTAAATAAAATTTACATCATGGCCTGGCAGGATAAACCGCGCCATGTTAAAAAGGAATTCCGATCACCCTGACGTTTGCCTTTACCTTACTAGGATATAAAAGCAAACGTCTGGCTGATGCAGACAAGATCACAGACTAAACAACTTAATCTTTTTTCAAAACGGACAAAAAACAGAAAATGATCGCAAAAAAAAGAAGAAGTGGAATATCAGAGAATACTTATAAATACTTATAAATATCGGATCGTTTGATTCAAATTAGCGGAATTCCGCTAAATATCATCACTGCAACATACATTTGTGTTTTTGTTAGAACACAAGGTGCACATGGTTACACATGAACACTTGAGAGCATCAAAATCTGAAATTCTGAATTCTTCATAAAACAAATAATTGCAACCAAAAATATTTTGATAATTTCCTGTCTTCACTAACACAAGGTGACACATACATGGACATTTCGTGGAGATTTGGTTCCTGGTTCTGGGGGCTCTCCTCCTCTTCCTCAGGCAGGCTCAGTTTTCTCTTGACTTTGGGAGAATGCTCTTTCCTGGTCACCTCCTTAGACTCGGGTCTCACTGTGTCACGAAGGACAGAGAAGTCTCTAGTGACGGCAAAGTCCATCGTCCCCAGTGTTCCAAGTCCAGCACTAATATGAACCTCCTCAAAATCATCGTAGTGAGCGGTGGGGATCCGCACTGATGGCCTCTGAATTGTGTAACAAGCCTTCATTAGTCCCAATTTCATATTTACAGTTGTTGCAAAATATCATAATTGTGATTTTTTTAAATTCATTCACATCTTTTGTTAAGGTACCTGACTTACATAGGGGTTCGGGAAACCTCCTTCAAATTCTATTGGTCGATCTTCAGGCACTGTTTGAAGCTCCTTCTTTTCTCTTGGCTAAAAAAAAAACCCATATAGATTAAATTACATGTATATGCACATGTATAATTAACCTGTAGAAAAATACCAAGCAATTTATGAACGATTCTTGAATACCAGTACTCACAGAGTTTGGTTTTGACAAAAGTCTCTTGATTTTTCTATATCTGTCATATAAAGGTCTCATCAAATCTTTCTCTTCTCTTGTTTTCTAAAGACAAACAATGGAAATACAATTATTAAAAACAGGTCAAGATTCTTATCTATAGTATTACAAAAAGTCTTTATTAAGAAACGTTTAAAAACAAGTTTTTCAATTCTATATGGATTTTTCCCCTTTAACTTACTGGTCTTCCATGAAGATTTTCAAAGTGAAGCAGAGCTTTTTGAACTGCCAACTTTTCATCTAAAATCTGGTCACTATTCATCATCTGAAAAACAAGAGCCCATTCAATAATGAACTGATTCCATTACAGCCATTTCTCTGTCTAATATCAACATGAGATAAGTATTGTCCTTACATCCACATCTTCAGGTCGTTTGGCATCTCGTCTTTTGTCACCCAGCTTCAGTAAGATGATGTTCAGTGTTTGCTCCATGGATGGCGGGATATCCGGTGGTTCTAGTCGCTCCCCACTAGAGGAGGCTCCACTGCCATGGCGACTTCGGTTCCCAATCTCTGCTTCCTCTTTTAATCCTAAAATAAAAATGCATGCATTGGTACATGTTCTTTATAATTAAACCTGAAAAGACATATTATAGTTTTATATAGAACTAATATACTTACTCTTGATTTCTCGTTTTGCTTTGGAAATGTCATTCATCCACTTTTTCACAGTTGGCTTGCTGGCTTTGTCAGCAAGAGATGGCTGGAAAAAGAGGTTGGTAAATGAAAAATGAGCTGTGATTTGTAGGAAAAGTAATGAATTCTTTACTAGATTTTAAATGAGCATACCTTGTATCCATTTTCTTTTTCAAAGTTTTCTTCAAAATGCTTCACCTTTTTCTTCAGAGCTAAAAATAAAATTTATATCAATGTAGTTTCTGTGTCCTACCGAATTCAAAAAAAGTATATCCCCAATAAAAAATCCTCACAAAACCAAAGTTTAACTTCTTAGTACAATGGTATCAATCATAAATTTTTTTGGTGATTATATCAATTCTCCACACAATTTGACAGAATTATCTTATCATGCTGGTTTTTAAATAAGCAATGTTTAACTTTTTGTTAGTTATACAATCTTACCATGTAATTTCTTGCTTTGTTGTTTTATTCTGGTTGTGATGTCATTTTCTAAGTTTGCTGAGCTACAGAAAAAGTACAACAGTGAAAAGTTGAAGTATTCTGAAATCTCTGAGTTAAGTCACCATTAATATTTACCTATGATAGCAATACGTGTTATCTAGGTTTGGTTGTTAGCAGCAAACAGTGATGATGTTGATTTAGAAGTAAAATAACATTAAAGATCTGTGTTTTATAGGAACAGAGCTAGAGGCCATTAACAACATATATTTACCCATGTTTCAATGATCTAGGTTTCAAGGGTGCTTATAACAAGTTAAGGTACCTGTGTTTATAATGATCTTGGTTAACAGGTGATGGTGCAACATCAGTATTCATTGGCACACTGAAAAGGACATCAAACATCATGACAACACTAATAAACATGAATGAATGAAGGAATAAAAGGATCAAAGTAATTTCAATATTCATCTGTTGTTACCCCAATTCTTTTATTTTACTAATTTCAAATTTTCTTGAAAATTAAATATACAGTAATCTCAATTTTATCTGGTTTCAGTTTATGTGAAAAATTGAGAAAGTGTCAAATGGGATTAGATTTATTTACACCATCTCAAAATAAATGCTAATAAACAAAAAACAAAACAACAAACTAATTTATGTGCCTCCACTCAAAAGCAGCCAGTAAAATGCCAATTAAAAATAAGTAATAATAATTTTTCTTTAAGATGTACTCAAATGTGGACATCGATTTTATTTTTCAAGGCAGGCACTCTACATACATGTACATGTACAAAGTGACACACATATATATCCTCAAAACAGAAATATCCAACACAGATTTTGAAATCAGAGAAAACATGTTACACATTGTGATCCAAAGAGATCAGCATCTAAGAGAAAGAAAGCACTATGTGTGGTTAGAAAGAAATAAAGAGAAAAGGTGACAGGAAAGTGACAGTTACAAGCCCGAAAGTGAACCAGAGGGAGTTAGTGGTCAGCCACAGAGAGTCACAGTAACCACTAGTAACAGTGACAGGACCAACAGTAGTGAACAAGAGGCCTGTTCAGCAGAGCAGATGCTCCCAAGCGCCAACCAAATTTGTATTGTAGAGATAGGGAATACATGTATATATTTGGCGAGCACTTGCAAGCAACTACTTTGCTGAACAGGTGTCAGATCTAGAGGGTTAGCTAAGGAGAGTGTGGCAGTTATCAGTTGTGAACCAGTTGTGGAGAGTTAGTGGTCAGCTACAGAGTGTATCATAGTAATCACCTGGATGGGGGGCTGTGCTGATAGGCACTGGGGGATAAGGGGGCTTCCAGATCCTCCTGACTGGAAATGAACAAATTGTCACAATGACAATTTCTAAAGAACAACTACAAGTACATTTAAAAAGCTTCACAACAAAACCAAGGTTTTTGCAATATTTCTAAACCAGGAGATTTTAGTAATAAGATCATACTAATCTAATCATTAATTGAATACAGGTATCTTTAGAATATTTTGAAAGAAAGAAAATACTATCTATTAAGGAAACTGAACTTTCGAGTGAAAGGGAATGGTTAGATTTTACATGTATTCTTAAAGTACATGTATGTTTTCAGGCAAAATTCCAATTCATTTACATCTGGCAGCAAAATGCCATAAAAACTATCAATAGATCAACCCTTCCAGGCTTCATTGTGCTTACTTGGATTTCCTTTTGATGAGTTTGTTGCTGCGTGGAGAGATGACCACATCAGGGGTGTCTCCTCCATTGATCTGGGACTTGGCTAACTGGTAGGAGACAGACTGTCCTTTATCAGCAGGGATAGGATCTGAAACAATCAAACAGAGAGCACTGATACCAAGATCCATTCTTATCAACTTGCTATTCAGAGATTTCAATTCAAAATATTTACATTTGCAAATATGTTTTCTTGTATGAAACTACAGAATAGTGAAAACGTTCAATTCTGTATGAACTTTTTCATGACGTCACAATGATCATAGCACGTGCTTATCCCTTGTCGCTTGGATTATTGTAAACATGAAATCTCGGTAATTTTAACAATTCTGAAAAATTTGCCTTTTTCAAATGTAAATATAAGTAATAAACAGCAATGTTAAAAAGTTCAGTTAAAAAGATCAAATCTCTTGACAAGCCCTTTGGGCTTCACAGGATTTGATCACCTGACCAACCAAGTTCATATCCCAGTGAACTTTTTAAATTGCTGTTTATTTCTTAAATGAAATAATTGCTGTGGAATCACTGAAGTTTAAATTCATGGATAGGTTTTCTGAAATAACTACTTTGAAACCTCTAACAGTGTATTAGGGATAGATTTTATTAATAATAAATAATCAAAAAGAGTGTTAATATTCAATTGTCATGTGAAATAGTAAGTGACAGGTCTTGACAAAGTCATTGGTATTGATTTTCTATACAAAAGCGTAATTCTGCAGTACCGCGGTAAGCATATCAGAAGTACCATAACCATCTGCTCAGTAGAATATCTCTATCATTCACCTCACCTGAACTATCAATGTGTTCATGAAGTGTAGACAGGTCTAGCGGGGGAATGAACGGCTTCCTGGCGTTGCTGGGTGAGGCATCAGGAGAACTCTTGTTCTCCGTGTGGTTTGTGAGTTCCAGGAAAGCTACGCGTGGTTTTGGGACTGGCTCCCTCTCTCTGCTGGGTTTTGTGTCTGTGAGTGTTGAGGTCTCCAACTCATTTGAGGCATTGTCGTTTCTAGACTGAGTGTCCTGTTCAATCTCCTCCTTGTCTTCTAGTGAGTTACTGCGTGACCGTCTGCTTGGAGATCGACGATTTCTAGGACCTGCAGGTCTCTTGAACTGAAGCTGAAGAAAATGGGTACGTCAAATACAAAGGCAAAATTTTATATGAATGAATTATAAAAATCTTTGATGCCTTAAGGGAGTTGTATCTTTAACTCACTGATGATAGGGTTCCAGAGTCTCTCTTCACACTCTCAAAATCTTCATCTTGGTGAACATCATTTTCTTTTGAACTGTAAGAGAATGAATATGACTTCAGATGTGATTACTGTGGAGTCATTAGAATTCATGATGGCTAAATTTTCGTGGTATTCGTGGGTACCCCTCCAACACGACAACATTTACATCCTTGACAAACACAAATTTAGAAAGAGTTATCTTTCATACTGAAACTAAAAACCGACACATCCACGAAATTACATCCCCACGAATAAGCAAAAAACCAACTATCCACAAAAATTGGCCCCCACAAATTTAAATGATTCCACAGTACTTTAAAAATCTACTGAATTAGAAGTACACATACTTGTATTATCAAGTTACACTAGTCAGACTATAAACCTACTTACCTATGTGAAACTGATTTATGAGTATATCCATTCATCTTCTGCTGTTGCTGCAATAAAAGATTTTAAAATCATATAAACTCCCAGACACATCATCTACATGGCTATATGTAATATCATTGAAAAAAAGATTCTATTTTAACTAAAAGCTGCTCATATATTCAAGGCATATTTGAAACATATGGCAACTTAATAGATGAACATTATATATCCTTCCATAAATCTTCAACAGAAAACATAGCTAAAATAAATATACTACACCCATGTAAGTGTATTTAAACTAAATAGATATGAAAATGCTTTTAGAGTTTACCTGTGAGGGAGATGTATCCATAAGTTCAGCCTTTGGTTGGGTTTGCTTCACAGTCTTGGAGGATCTAGGTATTTCAGAGGTGTGTGGACTTGATTCAAATTGTTTAATACGATCTTTTACTGGAATTGCATTCTCCAAATTCTCTTTACTAAATTATAAACAATCATTTAAATAAAAAAATTGAAAACTAAAAAGAATCATAATTTCAAATGTAGCTATAAATCTCAAACGAAATAAAACAAGGTTTATAATTCCTATTGATTTGTTCAAATGTAATAATAATATCCTTTATTTATCCAATTTATCAAATTATTTGATATCAATTTATCAAACGTGTCCTTACCTGTCTTCTTCCTCTTCGACAAAAGTCTCACACATACTGACATCATCCCCGAACAGGTGCTCCTTTATAGAGCGGGCTATCACATTCTCTACCATTCTGTAAGACAGTGACCCCACACCCAAATCAGCACTTGTTTAAACATTATTATATAACCATCAAATCTTACAGGGAGGTAAAGTTAAAGTTGCAATGGTAAAATTATATAGTATCTGCTTAATATAGATTTTGTTAATAAGATTTTTCACTCTGTGCAGCCCAATTTATGTCAGCACTTAGCAGTTCTTGTACATAGTTGCATATTTTGCCTTACTCTGACGTTCTTGCTGACGGCAATGGGGATTCTATCATGCTGAAGCCTCCATCACTGAAAGAGAAAGGAATCAGCTGTTGTCTGCACTCAGAGACTTTCAAGTTTATTATACTACAAACAACTTGTGTTTAACAAAGAGGAGATCAGCAGGACCAAGAATGCATATTCTAGATAAACAAGAACTTGGCAGGCTGTTTGTGGTGTAAGATCTTAATAGAATTTTCTGTTTTTGCTAACACAATTTGTATGAAAGCACTAAAATGTTAATTACTTTATCTGATGCAATGTTAAAAAAAATTTTGAACAGCTTTTAGCATGGCACTGCTATTTACTCTTACCTGTCGAGTACAAAGGGTGAGGCCCTGCCAGCGATTTCATCGTCACTACCACGGGGGCTGTGACTTCGCCCCTGTGTGTTGCTGGATGACCCCTCACTGTAGTCCTCTGTGTCCTGGTATGAGGAGCTGTCATACGGGTCTGTTCTCACCTACACACAAACATGACAGTTATAAAAACAAGATTTCAATATCATGAATTACAATGTAACAATAAATATCAGCCTAATTTTTCAGTCAATTTTTAACATTAATTTGTTCCGAGCAAGCCTTACCATACTTCTAGGTTTGGGGACAGGTTTATGCTCCTCTACAAGGAGTTTGGGAGGGGGTGGTCTGGGTGGGGCCTTTTGCTTTTGTTTGACCTGAATAATAATCAAAGACAAATGACCATACTATATTACTACAGTATATACTCTCACCCCCAAAAAATCCCCCAAGAAAAACATGGGAAATAATATACAATTTTTTTTTACATTTGAATTAGCTTTACATTATACTCAAGATGGCCAATTACTCTGGTAATGTTTTGACAACACTTCAGTTACACAAACTATGGACACATAAACGTATTTATATTAGGGATGGCAATTGATTGCAGAATTGCTAATCGGTTAATCGCAATTCGTTCCGATAGATTAACTAGTTACCCGTATCAAAGTACGCAGATTTTTTGACACATTATTATTTTTAATAATTGTTATAAATAACACAGAAAGTACGATAGGAATATTCTATTTATGTGTAAATCAAATATAAAAATTATATCTCATGATAATTATTCAAAAAGAAATCCTAAACAATGAGCAAACAAACAGTTTCACTGACCGCATGTCGCAATTTGGCAGTCAATTCGAAGTTATAGATCTATGTTTGAAATGATTATCCTATTGGATCTTAGTAACGTGTATGTACCCGCTTTAGACAATAATATTGCATTTTCTATGTAATAAATTGATGTCATGTGAAAGAAAAAAGAAAAATAAACACTGAATGTAGGTACAATAATGATTATTGTAACGGTACTCAACAGTGATATTAGTATCATTAATTAATGATTTATGAAAAACTGAACAGACAAGGCAGTGGCACGTTGTTTTAACAGTTATCAAAATTAACACCTACTGCCTATTTTCCTCCAAGAGCTCAGCCCTGGGGTCTTAATAGTCTCCAATTTAACTTGATTAGATAAAAGCCTCGAAAGACAAAAATTAAAATTAATTTTAAAATTGCGTTAAAATACATGTGTACATTATTTTTATTTTAAACAACTAACTGATTACTGATTTGGTAACCGGTTACTATTGTTCTGACTGAGTAATCGGTTAACCTGTTAGAGATTGCCATCCCTTATTTATATACATTGGTTGTTACTCCTGAACCTAGTTCATTATTCAAAGTTTTGCAAGCCAGTGTGTTTCAGTATGCTTATTCCAGGATAAAGAGTAAATGTATCATATCTGACTTTTACATGTTTGATGTATCCTGAGTGATAGATCTTCTGAGTATTTCACTATTTACCCATTCATCGCATGGTGAGATTTCATTCTCCTCCTTGAACAGAGCATCATAATTGGTGATGAACTTGTACACAATTTGATTGATTTTCCCCTGGTCCTTCAATCCTATGACTCCCTGGCCACATCTGGAAGAAATGACCTCAGTAATTACAGTGTATCAATCCTAATCACAAGTAAAATAGATAAATTCACATCTCAATGAATGTATCTCAATGTATCTCAGTACTAACAGAATCAAAATCAAATCAAAGTCTCTCACAGAAAATCAAATTATCTATCATAAAAAATATGTTCCTCACTTTATTTAGCTGAGACACCTTGCATGATAATATAACATAATCAACAGAAAACTTGTCAATACCTAAATAAGTTCGGTCCAAACACGATGGCCAGTGACATGGGGCTCATTTTGTTGGTGCGTTCATACTGAGCAACCACCACAAGGAATCGGATCAGATACCTCAGGAGGTTATAGTGAACCTCCCCCAGACCCTGCAGCTCCGACCTCAGGCCAGAAATACATCCAGCAGGGTCGTTCTGATACTCTGTAAAAGTTCAAAAGGTCAATTTTTACTGCTGGTACATTCTCTTCATATACAGATTGATTAAGCCAGTCCCAACTACTTCACTTATTTGTACAAATCAGTGAGTAAGAGCTGGCTTTAGTCAGACTGTCTTAATATGTCCTGTGACATTTTCTGAGTACCAGTATAAAAGATTTATTCCTCATGATATAAAATAATATCTTATCCAAAGCAACAGCCTACATATATAAAAGGCTATGATATACCAGAATGCTGCTGAGAGATTTCCAATACTAACAGAATTCAGAGAGCAACAAATGAAACATCAAACATTCAGACTAAAAGTTATTAACTGCTGGTAGAATTTATTAAACAATGTAAAAGCCAATACACAGACCACTGTCTCATTATATAGTCAAACTGAATACAAAACAAACTCAAATAATGCTGATGATTCTGAATCATAGTCACACATTCAAAATCCACAAACTTAATCCTGATTATTACTGGAAAGATAGTGAAACACAATTCCTACAAATTCAATCAATATGAACGTTTTCCATAGATAGAAATTCAGAAATCAAGGGGAAAGAAATATGTAGATGTGTATACATCGTCATACCTTCCTGGACTGCTATGAATCTCTGAGTTTTATTCTCTGGAATCAATGCCTCTGGGATTTCCCTTAAAAACAGCTTCAGCAGGCTAGCTACTGCCATCAGGTCTTCTTCTTCATTCAAGTCCGCGTCTCCACGCATGTCAAAACTCGTGCGATACTTCTCCACTATTCTTGTGCTGCCGTTAATTCGGAAGATTCCCTCTGTTTCAAATCCTTCACAAAAAATAATTCATGAAAGTCATAATCCTTATTTATATTGATAACTTAAAATTTGAAGAAAAAACCCATTCAATTACAATAAATAATGAATTTCTGAAATAATCTAACAAGTTAGGTAGGCCCACAGAATTTAAAATTTTTTAAAATTTACTTGTACTATTTCCATAAACTTTATTTATCAATATAAATAGCTTAAAAGCACGATGTTCGTAATATATACCGGGTAGGTCAACAGAGTATTTTCCTGGGAGTTATTATGACTGAGAGATGATTTATTTCTGTGTACTTGAATTCACTACAGAGCTATTCAGTTATAGTCCTGGTTATAAATATCTACTACATCTGCTCTACTACAACACCAGTGGAACAAGCCACTCGGTTGCTCTCACACAGCCACTTAAGTGACTGCAGGACTATTTGCACTAGTATAATTACATAACAATGCTCCACGTATTTCCCAGTATCCCGGCACTTACCTTTGTCACGTATATGTTCGCATATTTTGCTGACAACGTAGGGCACAGTGGCTCCTGAGGCTGCCCGGGACATGAGCTCCTCTAGAGGCACCCCAAACGTTCTGCTCCCCAGCCCTTTTTTGCGCGTGCCTGGACTCAGTAGCTTCTTCATCTTGTCCACCGATGACATTTTAGAATTCGCTGTCTTTGACTGAAATAGAGAACACCTTTACTTCTGAGAATGTTCCATCCCATGTGTTCATTGTCACATCTAATAATAAAGAGATCCTGCCCAAGATTTACTATCACTCCAGTATAGGTCTAATTTTAGCCACGGTTTTAAGATAACCAACTTTTATATATATCCTCATATCTTAACAAGGTTAATGTCACAGTCCTCCTCCTCCAGATTTTCCGCTCTATTTCCCTGTGTTTCAAGGAGAAAAGGGCACAATTTTTTGTGTTCATAAAACTAAATTCAAATTCAAATAAATTCAGTTTTAGTCAATTTTTTTCCTATAGAACATTGTGGCATTGACAATAGGATCAGTGCACCCATCAAATTTTCCTATTGTAGTTTGTTCTACATATTACTCCACGTACCATTATTACATCAGATATAAACCACTCTGCTGCCATAAAGTGAACAATCTACAGAAAGAAAGACGAAGTAGTCTTGATAAAGGACAATCATCCTCTATGAGTGATTAAGTATCTACGGAATGGTTCTCACCAAGTCATAGCAGTCTTGTTCTTTGACATTATCTCATCTTGTCTCTCAGTGATACAAACACTACATATACACATCGCCCTGTGAAGTAGTTCAGGCAGGAATGGAACAAATTGCTGGTATTTTATTGTATTCATGCCACAGACAAAAACACACTTCAACTTGACATTAATCGAAAAAACCTCAAGTGCACAAAATATTTCAACAAGAAACAGGTACTTTTCACTTTCATGGCATTTCTAGACAGATCTGATAAATAACAGAATAAGCTGGCTCTCTCTAGCTTGACAACTACAAGATTTTCCCATAATGATTTCTTCACCCATAACTATTAAGTGAATGTCTTTCTGAAGTGGTCTGTACACTAACAGTAACTTAGTGATTACACAATGTGCTGATCACCCAAATATTTGGAATGGTTACCATACCTTTAAGCATGTGGGATCAGTCTCTGTACTTTAATACATTGATCAACTTTCTTAAACTAAATAATTTAAAAGGATATATATATAGAGACAAGTACCAGGAAATATTATAAACACTCCACCCCTGTATACCCACCCACTAGTCAACTGATAATAGCATTTCCTTTAAATATCTTGCATGAAATTACCAACTACAATAGCAGTGTAGTTTAAGGGATTTAGGTATTTTTCCCCATAATTGTCAGGGATACAATGATATTCTGCTAGTATCCCTTAAATTAATGAAGTGACAATTTTTGTTAAACATAAAATGTTTAAATAAAACTGAATTAGATTAACATGGTATGTATACATATGAATGATGGCCTGGTGAATTGTGAAAGTTGTGGTGGTGTGTGGGAGATGCTCCACTTACTGTTGTCTCAGAAGCTGGTTTGGAATAGAAGTGGTTCCCAGATCCTTCCTTCACATTTACTCTCATCTCGTTCCTGCCTCACTCTTTACTGGTACTGCATCCTGTAAATAATAACATACAGTCCATCAACAGGTGCCCCCTGAGAACACACGTCCTGTACATCAGTGGGACCCTACCACTGACAGCCCACACACAGAAGGAGGGACCATCCATCATCTTCACCTGTAGTCCTGATCTCCCTTCACATTTATGTCAGCAGAAGAAAAGAACTGTCATGTGGCTATGATAATGACAAAACCATTACAATGTAAATGTCATATAGCTTCTCATTAATATTCCATTTCACATTTTTTTTTTCATATTTAAATTTAAAGACTCCTACTCGGTCAACTTCCTGTTGAAGTCAAGGTTATCTACTCTCACAACTACACATAATATATACCATGTATACTGACCTATTTATAGCTATCTTTACATCCATTCAAAAATGCAACTTCCAAACAAAAACACTTAACCTTATAATTCATTCTGCCAAAAAAACTCAAGTAGCACTGTTTGTAATACATAGATGTCAGTGTCCTGACTCAAGACTACTCCCACCCTCTCGCACGTGTACATTTATTTACAAATCCTCTAAACATCTGTGAATGCCAAAATTATGACAACACGAAGCTCTGAGAAAAACAGAGAATTCAGAGAGAATAGAAATTTTATCTTTGCAGCTGTCTATTGCACCATTTTCCCTCACCGAATTCCATTAAAAACATGACTACAATTTCCTGAAACTCTCTCTCTCCTTGGGCCCAAACGATAAACCACAAAAATAAATAATAAACAAACATAACATTTGGATGCAGATGCCTTTTACATCAAACCCACGGATCTATGAATGAAAAAGAATGTTACCTGGTCGATAAGATGGAGAACTCCCAGATTTTTCCAGTAGAGAGGAAATCAAAATAATTCCAAAAACAAGCTGTAATGGCTATAGACTGAAGTTATGGTGTCTGGATGTTAGGATGTTAAAACTATCATCTGGTCAGGGGCCCTGGTGTTTATTTACATCAGTGAAGGACACACATATACGCCTCCACCACTTAGATCTACACAGATTACAAAGTCTCTCCAAACACTTCATAAGAAGCCCATTAAACTTGATAAAATGTCTGCCTGAAACAGGGTACAATTTTGTTGAAGTTTTATCTTTAATGAGGTTCAAATCATTCCTGAAGATATCAGAATATTTCACAACGTGTGAATTAAACTCTCTTCAAATTTAAATGCACATTATGAAACCCAGCTCACCTAAATATTAGTGTTGGCTTGCTTGAATAATTCTTCTGATCGGACAACAATAGAAGATTATAATCTTAACACTATAGGTCAGTGCTAAAGTTCTTTTAAACAGCATGCCAACACATCAGTGTTGTATTTTGGTAATCTTGTAAAACTGGTCCAGTGAAGTCTAAAACTAAGCCAGTACTGTATGTTGGTACGGGTACTAAGCCTGTGATGACAGATCTAACATAAGATCAGACGTATCGTATAAATCTTCTGAAATGGACACATTTAAAGTGAACCATGAACCATGCAGCATATATCAAAAGATACCCAAAAAGTCTCTTTAAAACTGATATGTGTGAATCTTGACTTTATCACTAAAATTGATACCATGACAATCTATGTTCATTTGAAACAATAGAAAATTTTCATAATATTTATGCACAACCAGTTTATTTTAAACAGTGCACTGAATTAACTTGTTTGTTTTATATACATGTACCTGTACTTGCAAGCAATTTTAACTAGACTCTTGTTGCTATAGCAACAAAAAGGTCTTCCGTTCTCATTTAAATGCATTATGCTGTAAAAGAAAAAACACCAAATTTCTATCAAAAATTTATCATCTATGTAAATTTTGTGCAGTCAACACTTACAGTTTCTAAGATCTGGGGGGTACAAAATTTAGTTAAAAAAGCTAGTTGAGGTATTTGATATATCTCACCGGAAGTAAATCTTTTTTGTTTATTTCACATCGCATAAATGACTTATGTAAGCATTAATACCAAAATAATTATTCTTTGTAAAATAACTAAAATAGGTAAAAAAAAATAATTTTTAAAGTGCTTCAGGTGCCGACCTGAAGTTACGCCGACCAAAACAAAATTGTGTAAACTTATCTACAGACATAAGTCTATCATCCCACAAAGTTTGGTTGTTCAAGGCATTACCGTTCGAGATTTGAGGAGTCAAGGTATTTTGTCTAGGGACAGGAAACGGACAAACGGAAGTGTTCAATGAAAATAAAAGTTAGCTTTTCTTAAACATAGACAATGTGACTTTATTGCCTAACATTTTATCTAAAAATATTGAAGAAAAACAGTGAAACTTAAAAACAGCTTGATTTCTTTCAACTCTTCCGGTGTGGACCGGAAGTGACGGTTAACAAAATGAAAACAGTTAAACACATCATCTATCAAATGTCTATCATCCATGTAAGTTTCTTGTTCTATTCACTTACAGTTTCTGAGATCTCGTTGTTACAACATTTGTTTAAAAAAGACAACCTGGGATATTTGAGATATCTCACTAGAAGTAGAATTCTTTTGTTTATTTATCATCGGATAGATGATATATGTAAGCATTTATACTTATATTTCAATTCTGTGTGAAATAAATTAAATGCGTAAAAAAATAATTTTTGAAATGCTTCCGGTGACAACCGGAAGTTACGACGAACAAAACAAAATAGTTTAAACACATCTACAAATAAAGGTCTATCATCCTACAATGTTTGGATGCTCAAGTCTTTTTCGTTTGTGAGATCTCGATGTCACTAGCTTTTTGTCGCGGGACAGGAAACGGACGACAGGAAATGAATTTTGAAAAAATGGAAAAAACACCTCGAGATAATATCATTCTCTATCAGTCCTGAAAATTTCAGGAAAATCTATCTGGCCATCTCTGAGAAAATCTATCTAGCCATCTCTAAGAAATCTTGTGGACAAAAAAAGGGGAAAAAAAAATAATAATGAAAAACATTACAATCTCTATAAGGTCTTCGTTGGAAACAGAAAACCTTAACTATGATCAAGACAGCAAAAAAATACTTGAAGCGCACATTACATGTGTGTAACTTAAACAGAAGACTTGCATTTTCATAAAAACCATCCTTTAGTTTTGGTGCATTTGGAATTTTTGGGTGTGCATATGATTATGTTGTTTATTTGCATCAATCAATTACTATATTAAAGTTCAGATTTTGTCTAGTTTATACAAATCAATTCAGTCACACATTCTACTTGCATTAAAAAAATCATCTTAAATCTATCAGGACAATGATGCTTGATGCATGTTTAAGGCTAATATAATAATATAATATATGGTGGCTGGTATATAAAAGAGAGATGAATCAATTTTTGTTTTGATACTTATAACATAAGATATATACTGCAGACTAATACTCTCAACATCACTAGTGTCTCATCAAGTCAAATACTGGTATAATTAAATCTGACAAATGTCACCCATTGATTTCTCCATTATTCACTTATATTTTTTTCTCCTCCATAATAACTTGATCCCTCTGCCTACAATGCAGGAGCAATCAAATCAATACACAACTCCAGGGCCCCACAGCATCATACTGTACCACACTGCACATCACGAATGACACATCACTGCACAATGCACATTAAATCAGGTTACAGGAAGCGGGCTCAGACAGATCAAACATGAGTAGCAGATGACCCATTTCTATCACTCACAGGGCGATCTACCATCTGTAGCGACAAAACTCTCTGCTCTCTGACAATGTCTTGGAAACTTGAGGAGGGACTCTGAACCTCTGCTCATTACTGCTAAACCAATTTCTCCTAGACTTATCGGTACATTAAGAATTGTACATCATATGATTTATTCTAACTGATTGAAAAATATCTCGGAATTCACACCAATCTTAATTGTTCTTGAAATTAATGGCCTGTAGTCTTTCCCCCAACATCTATTCTAAAAAAGGTACATTTCTCTATAAGCCTTACCTGCAGTCTCCAGTCTGGTTTTCTTGTTTATGGCTGTTTCAGTGATCGGCAGGATAGGATACGTAGTCCCAACATTCAGAAATTTCCCAAAGTCTGGGATTATTGGATACGTACAAGTCTTTAGGATTTCTCTGAGTAATCTAGGGGGAAAAAATAACAAATTTAAATTCCCAAAATAGAGGATACATTTTCCATGATGAACAGGTAAACACACACTGGTAAATATGGGGTAGTAAATAAAATGGGAAATATTTTTTAGATAATTCCCTGTGGTTTAAGGGTGCGCTTGTTTTGAAAAATGAATGTACTGAGGATGTATGTTATACACTTGTAATACACATTAAAAAAAAAAAAGTTCAATTAGGCACTCTCCTTTTACCATTTTTTAAGAATAAACTTGATTTTTTATTCTATTCATAATAAGTGTCACAACTGTCTAAAATATTGAAAAGCTTGTCAGTATTTGCTGAGTTAGTTTCTCTGTTATGTGAGAGTACTGTCAATAACCACAGTACACGTACTGGGGACACAAATCATAAGGGCACTCAGGTAAAAGGTCAACAGCCCCCAGGTCATCAATGTCAACTATTTATACAAACAAGACAAAACTATATCCAACAATATAAACATCGCTATTACACTTTGCAGCTATCACATCAAAAAGAGACCCTTTTCATAGAGGTCATTTGTATCTCATTTGTTTTGTTTTGACCTCTGCGTCTTGCACCTCTGATATCTATACTTTACGTATCTGTAAAATTTCCTTGAAAATAAGTACTGTTTTCATTATCATTCTGTTAAAATCAGTTAATCAAAAAGTATAAGCAGTCACAGACCCTCACCCAAATTATTGACTGTACTGCATGTGATGAGTTCATTAATAAATTGGGATAATAAAAAATGTATTTAAAGAAAAACCATAACAATTTACTGGTACTCTAAGTTAAAACACGTCACATTTTAGTGATGGATAGAGACATACCACTTCTTACTTTCATAATTTATCTTTTTTGGGGGGTACAGGTAATGACAAAACTGTACCTCTCTTAAAGTATCTTATGCATTGAGAAACATTTTAATAGATGAAATTTTAGCAAGAGTTATTGTGAGTCAAATAAATCTAGCCATGAAATAATTTCTTGATCAATACCATATTTAAACAGAGCATATATGAAGAATAAAGTTATGAAGATTCAGCGGATGGGGCCAAAATGTTTTGACTCTTGACCAAATCTTTAATGAGCATCAAATCAAACATAAGACAAAAAATATGGTATTGTAAGCGTTTTTAATAATTGTATTTCATGCGATTTCTTTCAAACCTGACATTTCTATATTACAGTCCATCTGATAAAAGGAGCTTGCTTATTCCCATAAAACATGTAGAAGATTGATTATGTAATAGATGTAATTCTAACATTATAGATGATGAAACTCATTTTTTGATTACATGTGAAAAATATGATCACCAAAGAAAAGAAATATTTCAGTTAATTAAAAGCAAATTTCCAAAATTTTCAGCTTTAGATAATGAACAAAAACTTTTTTGGTAACTCAATATTGAAGACAAAGAAATTCTTAGTCTTGTGGGCAAATTTATAAATGATAACATGCTACAGTACTCCTTTTAAGTGAAATATTGTTGGAATTAAACATTGTCTTTTGCTATAATTGTTATACTTTAATAATTTTTACACTATTCATTAGCATTTCTTTCTCTTGTAATTATAATAATATGTCATGTACTTGTCTGTTCTGGACTCTGAATTAGAAATAAATGATCTGTATCTGTACCGGTAGGTATTCATGCACCTTTTTGACATTCTGGCTTACTGACTATACATTAAAAAAAATTTTATTTAAGATATTTTACACATGAAAAATGATGTCATAATTGCAATTGATTACATATGGAGCATAGTTTCCCAAAAGCGATGGAGTTAGTGACGGAAGTAGAAGATAATGCAATACATCAAGCAAGCTATGGTTGTTTTTTTTTCTGATATAGTCTACTGGCATGCGACCAATTCTCGCCATGTACCATTTCTCGCCAGTGCATTGTTACGTCATTTTTTGTATTTAATTTTATGTGTTAATAAAATGACGTAATATTGCACTGGCAAGAAATGGTCCTTGGTGAGAATTGGTCATATGCCAGTAAAGTAATGTACAAAAAAAAAAGGAAAAAAAAGAATCAACAACATATTCAGCTATTGTGCTCTTTATCACGCAATTTCTGAATTTGAATTTTAAAAGTAGCTCATACAGTAGGACAGTTAAGGCTGCTCCTTACTTTTACTGTATGCAGCTATCGACATTTAAAAACCATTATATTATGTGATCTACAGCTTACTGTTGGATCGTGTATCTCAAGTGTAATTGATATAAACTATTTCACGATTTAAAATGAAGAAATGACATGTTGCATGCTGTAAACGTATTATTGTAGTGGCACACTTTTTCATTAGCAAAATATAACATCAAGAGACTAAATATTAAGATTATTATGACATTCAATTTCTACCAGCAATATCATAGCATCAATCCAAGACATTATGCTGATGATACAACATCTGAAAAAATACATACCTACTGAAATAAGCTGTCAAATCACTAATTACACTCATAAATATTTGCGTTTGGACTCGCTCTCTCTTTGGAGCCAATCGGTATTTTCCGTCAGGGCAGTCTCGCAGAAAAAAATTGCGTGATGCACATTTCAAATTATTTAAAGACTGGCAATACACTAACTTGCCAGTCTGTAATCATATTAAACATTGCTCACCTGAACAACAGTGCCCAACCGATTCAACAGACAGTGTAGGCAAGGAATGCGAGAAAAATTAACCTTTCTCCGTATTTATTTTTTGGGGGATGACAAATCCTAGACACATAAGATACACAATTCTGGGTCGCTTGTAAATTATTTTTATATATGTTGCAAATTAACAAATTAAAGTGTGCAATCCAACAAGAGTTTTAATTTTTTTTCAGTGCAATCAAGGTTAGGCCTTGAAGAAGAAATTTATTTTAAAAAAGTATTGAAATAATCAGACACTAATCAATGCCGTTTTACAGTATAAAGCTAGGACAGGGGCGCAATGGGTGTTATATAATTATATACATGTATACTCCCCCACTCGGAACAATAAAGTAGAACTATTTTCAAATGTTGTTAAAATAATTTTTTAGCTTGTATATATTGTTTCAGAGACATAAATGACAGAGATTGGCAACTCCGCCATTAGCGTGTTTTGTTGTTGAAAAATGGTACGGGACCAACCTTTCTTTGAGAACTACATTTTAGTAAACTGAGATAATGATCTTAAACCAAAAGTATATTGTTTTAATGATACTTAACAATAGGGACCGCGAGATTTCGCGAGATTTCGACCAGTTGCCAATCTCTGTTATTTATGTCTCTGATTGTTTATAGTATAAATTTCACGATGCAGGTCAATTAGGTGCTTTCATTCTGTTGCAGTAGTTGGGCTTTATGAACCGCGGATGTCGGCCTGTATGGCACGCCAAATTCACAATCAAAGTACTGAAGTACTGAAAGCCGGACTCTTTTTATGTGCTTTATGCATATTGTGCAGTAAAGACTAACAAAATCTCTCTCTCTCTATCTCTGAGTCTCTCTCCCATATGCTTTTAATTTCGGCAAAGCGCCGGATAGTGACCAAATTTTGAAAGCGGCTATTAGCGAAGAAATATATCTGTTTAGTAGAAAAAATTCAACTGTGATTTGCACTTTGAAACAAGCGTTATAAACTCATTCCCCTATTTCTTCGATGTGCAGCTTTGTAAAGTAGTTCATGGAAATTCATGCGCATTGTAAGTGTCAAAAGGGCATACTATAAGTCATGATTTTAAAACACGTAATTAATAAGAAACAAAAACCTTCTCCTCGCTAAATTTATTCGCGATAAACCCCCCCCCCCAAAAAACAATACATTTCACAAAACATGGCTGTCTGTGGAACTGTTTGGTATAGCGGAAGCTTTTACTTTGACGCTGTTCGGTTTTTTGTTTACTTTTGAAGCTGTGCTATTTATAGTAACGTTGGCGATTTGGATGCCTACAGCCAGGACTCTGCTTTCAGCAGAGCCCGGCTAAAAAATTAGCTTAACATAGTTTCACATTTGATAAATTAGGTTTATCGACTGTTAACAATAGTTTACAATCCGCAAACTATAGTTAACGATTCGTTAACTATAGTTTTCATCTGTAAAACTATATTCAACGGTTGTAAACTATAGTTAACGAATGATAATCTAATTAAGTTTATCTGTCTTCAAATAACGTTATCAATAGATTTTGCTGATAAATATAGATTCACATCTGTAAACTATAATTTACATTCGTTAACTATAGTAAAGAGTTGTTAATCATAGTTTCACAATCGTGAAACTAATTATGTTCTGCAATCGCAAATGGTTGTTTTCAGTGTTAATTATAGTTTTACACCTCTGAAGCATAGATGATCGCGTTAACTATGGTTTACAGATGTAAACTATAGATTATCGTCGTTAACTATAGTTTTCTGTCCGTAAACCATAGTTAACAACTATATGGGTATCTCAGTGGTAGAGCTCCTGACTAGAGTTGCAGGGGTCCCGAGTTCACCTACCGGTCCAGCTATATGTTTCCAATGTATTTATGTGCTCATCTCTCCTTTCCTACTATACTTTGTTCCAAGATATTTATGCAGCATATTGTCTTAAATTATTCGATATTTATAAATACCTCAGGGTTCAAACGATGTTAACGTTCATTAAAAAGTATGAAAAAATCCCAAGATTTCTCCTTTGATATCCCCCCTCTAGCTTGTCAGGTTTCAATAAACGGCTAAAAATAAAAAGTCTACGGGGATTTTGCATTGCAATAGACATGATAGTACCCGGATGATAACGTTGAAAAATTGTGCGAGTTATTCCGAGTAACTTCCGAATGGAGAAAAGCGATTGGAGAAAAGATGTCATCATTTCCATTATAAATCATTGTAAGATATATGTTTTCGTTTATCTGAATGTTTCTGAGTGAAAAATGATAATGTGTCAATGAAGTGAAGATACCTTTCGTTGATTTGAATTGCACTTCTTTCACAGTTATGTGTATTTTTAATTAATTTATTAAAAATCATCCAAATGTTCTGCATAAATATCTTGGGACAGACTATACTGCAGTACACTGTAAACCTGACAGATATAGGATTCAAAATTAAGCTACACGGCGATTAATGCCGAAATCTTTACCATTTACCGCACTAAATTGCTATTGTTTTGGTATGAATGGGTCTAGACTCCATCCTAAAAGTACTTTTATTGAAAAAGGATCAGTAATTTTTCATTTTTATTATTGGTTTATTAAAGTGGAGTCAAGACCCATAATGGGTCAACTTGAAAATTCGTGGTTTCACAAAACAGAAAACTATTAACTTTATCAATAATTGTCAAACTATAAAAGTTATTCTCTGTTTTTAATGTGTCAATGTATACATGAAGCTCAGTGTGATAGGCGGAGGCTTTTTAACAATTCTCAGCTGAGAATGTGTTCGAATCAGAATGTTTAATTTTTGCGCTTATATATCCTTTTAGATAAAACATTTCTTTTAATTTTTATATGATAGAATAATTGAAAACATTTAAAACCCTTCAGATAACGACCAAAAACTTGACCAGTACAAATATTAAAGGTCACATAACAATCATAGCGCTAGCACAGAGATTGTTTAAGATCATGCTGTATCCGGTCTAAACATTTAAAATTTTCAGTTGGAGTCAATTATCAGATTATTCTAATTTGCAAATATGACACTTGAAACCGATTTTCCGCTATATTTTAGCACGTTGTTGCATATAATTTTTTGTTTTGCAAATAATACTTTGCTTTGCAGATAATTTTTCTTCCAGGGAACACTGATCACAGCACAGAGCAAACTTATGATAATGTATATCAATATTAATTCTATATTTATTGCTTAAAGCATAATTTTGTTTCTTGAAAACTGCGTTCTAAATGTATTTCATATTGAAAAAAAAAAGATGCACATCGCCCTCTGACCGGATTTATACCAAATCTCTCTCTCTCTCTCTCTCTCTCTCTCTCTCTCTCTCTCTCTCTCTCTCTCTCTCCGCGCGAAACATTCTACGTACGGATTACCCAAAGGATAATAGTGCATCATGCAAAAGATGTAAACAAAGTGTAGGCAGAAAACTGCAGATGACAATTATTTCATTGCTAAATTCCCACTGGTGAGAGACGCAAATTTTATTTTCATCGTTTATATAACTACTCTTTATTGTTTAATGTGTAATATGACCAAGGAAATTGCTTTTCTATGTTATGACATAATTATTGAATCACTTCAATGTTAGTCATAGCTGTTTTTGCTCAGAGAGACATCAAAATTATTTTGCAGTGAAAAATGATTAAATCAAACTATTCAGTTGGAGATGTTTATTGGTTTTAGATTTAAAGGTTTTAGCACTCTGAATATAATTGTTTCAATAAAGATTGATAATCTGCATTAGCAGTCAAGGAAGACAATTTCTTGAAAAGGATTAACTTTTTTCCTATTCAACAGATGTATAATGGCTCAGACTGCCATTAGAGATGTTTCCTTGACCTCTCACATCCGGGACCCCGGGGCCAGGGTACGGGAGCTGTGTAATTATGCATGTAAAGTGGAGATAGATCCACAGATCCCGCCCAGGAGGTACCTAAGATCAGGCCATGAAATGCTGCGAATGGCAAAGGTCTACCAGGATGAGAAGAATTATGAACAAGCATTTATTCTGTACACCAAATTTATATCGTAAGTAATTGGTGTGAAAGGAACACTCTAGATAACATTGAATTTATAATAACATTTACTAAGCAGTTCTGAAAATGGATTTTTTAGAATATAATTTTAAATCAAACAGTTACTGTCAATGGATATTTATTGGCATATCCATCTACCAAGAAAATTTTATTTTCATATTTTAAACAATGACCATATTCATGAAGTTTATTTTAAAACAATATACCATGAATTTAATTTTAAAACAATTTAATATACCTAGTAAGGATTAATTATATTAATAAAGAAACAGAAAAAAAAATCAATTAATGTTCTATGTTGTTATTGCTTACTGTAAAAGGATCCAATTGAAAAGATAATATAGAGGGCAAAATTGGAAGCCATGTACGTAATTCTATACCTAAATTTTATTGACCCTTTTAATTAATGGTTAAACAGAAGTTATTACAACAGGGGTACAAAGTTCAAAATGTGGGAGGAATCTTTAAAAATCTTAATTTATATATTTATGCAATTCACAGTGATATCAATTGCCAGGTATTTAAAGCAAGTATTTTCCATTTAAAATTTTATAGACTGTTTGTTGAAAAATTGCCAAAACACCCAGACTACAAATCAGCTCCCGTTGATGATGTTACGGGAATCAAAAAGGTGAGTCCTCGACACACTCCAACTTGTCAATGTTTCGTTTAATTCTATTTTAAGGAAATACAATGAATAATTTTTGTGAAAGACAATGTCAATGATGAAGTTGAGATTAAGAGTTTGCTACAAAGAGGTGATAGTAATAATGTTTTCTAGCTTTTGTAATATGATCTATAAACTACTTTAAAAATATTGACAAAGATTCATACTTTGATAATTTATGCAAGAAAATTATAGTTCTTGAAACACTTAATTTTTGACAATTAATTAACAAAAATATGCTCCTTGAATAATGACATAAGTTATAAAACTGTTCTTATTTCATTTTTGGGACAAACTGTTGTAATGTCATGACTTTATGACTTTAGTTCAAAATTAAAACATTCTGTGGTCAATACTTCTAATTTGAGTGAATCAGTTATAAGTTACAGATTCTTCTTCAGAATGATAAAATGTTACCTTCATAACAATAAATGTAACATTATGAAATTTCAATTTTCAGAAAGTAAAGCTTGTATTTCCAATCGCAGAAGAATTGAAAACTATATTAAAAAAGCGATACACGGAAATAGAAAAAAAACGACAAGAGGAAGAGGTAAAGTGGAGACATTGTCACATGAAATGAAACTAACACAGACTAATGGATATTAAGACATAACCATGGTTTGAATTTCTCTCAGTTTGGTTTCCCAGTTGATACATTAATCATCTCTTTATAATTGAAGAGATTGAAACAAGAAGAGTTAGAGAGAGAGCAAGAAAGACTGAGGAAAGAAGAGGAGGCGAGACAGCAAGAGGAGGAAGCCAGGAATCTAGAGGCTCGCAGTGAAGCAGAAGCAAGATGGTTGGATGAGCAGGAGCGCAAATTGAAAGAACTGAAAGAGAAAGAGTTACTGAAAAATATTGACCAAGACAGTGAGAGCAATGAGAACACTGTTAAAGGAGAGAACTTGGCAGGCTTAAACAACCAGCGTCCATCTGCAACGGCTGGGAATCTAACATATATACACAATGATCTGGGAGAAAGACCAGTGGAGAAAAATTTGATGAAGGATTCTCAGTACCCCAGTATTCCTGATAGAGAACTAAAGAAAAATCTAGTCATTTCTGATTACTCCACCCCATCAGTGTAAGCTGTGGACAAAATTTTACTATAACATTTTTTTTCTTTAGATTTGTACAAGAGTAAAGACATAAAAAAAACTTATAGCTCTATATGATAAATCAGTAAAAATTGTACCTACCATATATGAATGATTTTGATCTCTTAACTTTGAATTTTGAATGTTTTATTTAGCAATGGTGCCCCCAATTTTGACAGAAGCACTAAACCTGACCATTTCACCAGCACAGGGTTCTCAGGCCTGCGTCAGGTGATAGTACCTTCAGATTTGATGAGAAAGTTCATGGTCCTCGCAGAACACAACACTCTGAGAAACATTGAAACCTGTGGTATTCTTGCTGGCAAGTTGGTACGTAACTTACCAGAATCCAGACTCTGACGTTTTATTGATAAAGATTGTTCATGTATGCAAGATGAAACTTGCTTGTACCTAGACAGATTTACATCAAAACCTTCACATTAGCACTTGTAGTTTGATCATGCTTTGTATTGTTAAGGCTAAACTAAAAATTTATATTGTCATCCTAGTCAGAGTCTGTCCAAAGTGTGTGTCAGGAATGTAATTCTTCAAAAGTTCCAATGTGTAAATATATTTTAATAGATCAATGCTATCTGTGTGTGTAGGTACATGACAGTTTTCACATCACACACGTGCTGGTTCCCAAGCAGTCGGGGACCACAGACACCTGTGTGGCAGAGGACGAGGAGGACCTGTTTATGTACCAGGACCCCCGCGATCTCATCACGCTCGGATGGATCCATGTAAGTGCTCCCTGGATTCAGTGTGCTCTGAAAATATTGTAAACCACTTCGCATGCAAGAAACTTGTCCTATGTAGTAGTGTTAAGTGATCAGGTCTGTGATTAACTTCAATTTTCAGTCTCAGTAAACCTGTATATGGCCTTTAAATTTTGATATTATGTTGTTGCAAGTCAAAGTTTGTTTACTGTAGGATAAATTTAGCTGAGGCTTTGATTCTTTATGTTTTGAATTGATAGACACATCCAAGCCAGACAGCTTTCCTGTCCAGTGTTGACATGCACAATCAATATGGCTACCAGGCCATGCTGCCAGAGGCTATTGCTATTGTGTGTGCACCAAAGTATCAAGAGTAAGTGTGATTTCATTTTTTTTTCCTTTAAAATATTATTTTAGGAATCAGCCTGTTAGTGTAAAATCATAGAGTTTATGTATGACTTGAGGTTTGGTCATAATCTTGATAAAATGTTATTTGAAAATTGGAGCCTACATTGTGTCCAGCTCATAATATCACAGAGGTAATGAAATCTCAAATTTACCCAAGATGATATTATAGATGTTTTGTAACCATTAACAATATGACTAATACGTATGTGTCAGCCACATGGGAGCTGCATTATTGGTGTATGAAGTATTTACCCACCAAATACAAGTTACTGATATCACAGTGAATGATTTTGGCAGGACTGGAATATTTACACTGACTTCCGACCGGGGCCTTCCAGAGATTGGTCAATGTAGAGAAAGGGGATTTCACCAACACACTAAGACACCACCTTTATTTGATGTAAGTCCATGAAAGATGAGTTCTTTTCACAAAGTTCTTTGCATTTTTAAATTCCGTTTTTCATATGTTTGATTGGATAAACATTTTAACGTCTACTGTTAGCATGAAAACAATCTCTTTATTATGGTATTGATGTTTCATTTCAAGTTTGCTAAAACTAATATCTGCTGGGCTAATACATTCATTCATAAGCTAATGACATTAATTTAATGTTTTCAGAATTGTGCACATGTCAGTGTAGTAGATACAGAAAGAATTGAAATGGTGGACTTGAGACAAAAGTGATGTCACGGACCTTACCCACAGGATTGTGTATGGAGATAAAATCCTGATTATTTTAACTGATGTCACTGCAATTAAGTGTATTGAACCTTGTGCATTGTTAAGTCTAGCCTTTGAACATTTAATTTATATAAACCAATACTTTCTGTGTTTATCTTTTAAAAATGTTTACATTTTATTGAAACTGGCAATCTGATTGTTGTCCTGTCAATTAGTTTGTCTTTGTTGCCAATGTTATTAATATTCTGACCTTCTGAACTAAAGAGCCCCATCAGCTGCAGTCAAGTGAGATAGGGCAAGGTCAAACTTAAGGCTCGATCTATAAAAAATTATTCTAATAGATTTTTGTTTTGGACTACATGGTATTAGATTAACAGGAATGTGAATAATTTCATAAATTAACGCAAGGTTACTGTAATACAAGTGTCAAGCTGTCTGTCTGACTATGTTTATGCATGGGTTTACAGAACAGTTACAGCTGTGAACATGACTGTAGCATACTCCTCATATAATCAGTTTTGCAATCTCAGACTTCAAAATATCAATACATTGTATCCAGAAAAACAGTCAAGACAAGGGTTTTTTCCCCCATCAGTTAACTACACGGTTTGCAAAAATTAAATATAACTACCATTAAAAGATTTTTTCTTTAGTCAGTTACATGTACAGAAGGTAGAAACATTTGGATCAAATCTAACTAAATTCAGAACAGTAATATTAAATTTGCACATTGTTGTAAAATCTACAAAGAATTTTGGAAAAAAATTATTGTTTCAAAAGTGAGACATTAGCCTCTATTTTGTTTTGACCTTGAAGAAGTGAAAACTATTTGTTGAGTCATCAGCTAACAAAGTGGGTCATTTACTGTTTCTATTGTTACTCTGTATTTCAGGCTTTTGTAGGCTCTGTTTTATCTTGTGTTTTTATACTTGTTTCATGTACAGGAATAAGGAATGGAATTTATGTCAATTGATTTATAGCCTACTTGAATGTTGAATGTATTCTATTGTATTTGAGCGGGGGAGGGGGGGGATCCATGTTCTTTATTCTATAGTCATGGAGTAGTTCATTCCACATTCATTTTGTTTACAAATAAGAAAAGCATTACTGTAAAATGTTTATCACAAAAGCAAAGATAGTTTGATGAAAAGGGCATTTTTATCATGTCTATTGATATTACAATATGATTTTTGTCATATACAGGTATATGCTTTATTATCGTATTTAAAGCATGCCTAGTAGAAATGAGTAAGAGTTGCAGGTTTGAATCAAATCTGGAAAATAAACTAGAAAGCTTTGTATTTTGTTAGGTACAATTTTTAGATTTAAGTTTTTACATTCAGTGAATCCATACAGGGAATGGTATTCTTCAACTACCTGGTATATCAAATATATATACACATACATGATAGGGAATTTAACATACCAGTACCTATTACAAAACAGGGTAGAGCATTGTCTTGAAGTCATAACTACCTGAGATAAATTGGATCCACAATTACCTCCAATATCTTTGAAAATTATTACATACAATGTCTGGGATCTACTGTTACATGTAAATACTAGGGATCTACTACTGAATTTGATACCTTATTTTACTATTACACAGAGTACCATGACTCTGCATATAATACTATGGATCTTCATTTAGGTATCAAAAATACATACTAGATCTACTTTTACATTTAAATTGTATGTAATATTTATATGTAACAAAAAAATTAGTAACTGCTTGCCCTGTATTTATGGTTTTATTTACAGTAAATACATGTACTGGTATTCTGTTGTCTGCAAAATTTAGGCATTGATTGCACTTATTCATGCAGTATTTTATTTGTAATAAAATGTACATATATCAATGAATTACATGTAAATAAAAGTTATATAAATAAAGTATTCATTTTTTTTTTGCATCACTGGGGAGACTTCCATTCATACAGCCCCTTATTACATTCTGCCCAATATGGAAGAGCCTTCATTCGGCGGTACCACATTGCCAGGTCTGGCCACTTATCCATCATGTAACCTTTAATCTCAGTCAATGATATGTTTGTTGCCATCGAGATGTCCACAATTGTGAGGTCGTCACCAGTCATGTATCGTTGGCCACCATCCAGGTTTCGGTTGAGGTATTCGAATGCTTTCTTCATCGCAGCCTCTTTATCAGGATCAGGGGGCTTCCCTTGAAAGAGCTGGGGATACTGTAAAATCCACAGCAGTATTTGTATATATATTTCAAATTTGACTTCTGTTAATCAGACATCAATTATGTTTTTGAAAATGGGTGGATAACAAAGTTTTTTACAACAAATTTTTAGGGGTGGGTATTTATAACGTAAAGTTAATTATATTTTTACCGTGAACTCGGTTACTGTTTTGTACACAGAGCCTAGATCAAAGTTCATGAGACGATCACAAATGGCTCTTTTCTGGAGATCTGTTGGGTATAGATAAGAATGTTTCCCTCCCCATTTGCTGACCATATATTGCATGATAGGACGGCTGTCAACATAATTAAATATTAGTAAACACTGTTCTACGAAAAACGCTAAAGGTATATTGTAACTATGTAAACATTATTAATTTAGGAAGTTCCACCAACCTTTCCCACAGTGTAAAATCTCCATCTACCAATGTTGGCAATGTCATATCAGGATTTATCTACAAGTATCAAGAAAATTTCAGTGTAGCTATTTGAGTTATGATATCAAAAGGTATGACATGAATAATTTCATTCTTTGCGTGAACTCAAATAAAAATGTTTAAGTTCAAAATTTCTAGGCATGAAACATTTTTGCAAAAACTTTTGAGACATTCTCTAGCTATCCTGATCGATGCTTTATCTTAATTGTGTTTCTTCTTCACCATTATTGCAGTTTATATAAAAATAGATTTTACTATATATGGTGTGGGTTTATAATTTTACAGAATGCCAACAATCTGTAACTCAATACCTTTGCAAATTCGGGTGTCTTGTGCTCTCCCTTGAACAGGTCAATGTACTTGAGGCGGACGGGAATCTCTGCAGCCTTGGCCGTCATCCAGGCTGCCCGGGCTGGGGCACTAAGACCATAGATGTAAAGTGTGGGCACCCGTTTTCTTTTCACTCCAGAGCTGCTGGCCCCATTTCCCATCTAACATTAACAGGACATAAATCTGTTCAATCATTTTCTTTTACATACTAACTACCCAAAGCTATTAACTTTAATGTATTCTTTATCTTACAGTTTGAACACATAGCTGATATATATAGAGAATTCAAGGAGCTGCATGTCTGTTTAGGACATATACACAGTCTACCTACTATGATGGTATCTTTGATATAAAACTGGGTCTGGCAAATTACTTACCAGTGGTCGGACAATAATCTCCTCAGGTTTTTCCCTAAAACACAGACACACCAACATTGGAAATTCAGTAACAAGTTCTGAATTATAACATTTCAGTCCTGCCTGTGTTTTGGGTGTGAAGGCAGTTGGCAGGAGAAAAGTAACGGACCATTGACAGTCAATTTCCCTTTTACTTTGCAATAATATTTCTATTGTCTTTACATATATGCCCAGTAATTTGACTCTTAGAAAAAAGTATTTAAATCTTCATTACACGTTTGATTATTCTAAAAGACAAACACATGTATATATTACCTGTGTATGGTGTAAAGGTAAACATGTCTCTATGGACTGGCAGCCAGAGATCTGATCTCTGTATAGATATCACCCAGATCTATTAAAGGACCACCATCTTAACACCTGGATGGTTCCCCATTATCTGCAAGTTCATTGTCTTTAAACCCCATGACTGTAAAAATATGATAACGAATTAGTGACCTCTTTGGTTGATTTAAATTTCATATGCATGTATTCAAATATACCTCTCGTTCTCTTAGAGATTCTATCAAGGTGGAATTCAACAATGGGAAGTAACTCTTAACAAACAGAATTCAAAAAATGGAAAGTGACAGTAATGTTATGTTCTAAGTCGTTTCACTCAACCGAACATAAATTATTTACAATGATAACAAAACACATGATTAATAGTGAAGGAAGTGCTTATTTTCTGCATTTATTTACACGTACAAATACATATAAAGATTTTTAAACTTCTTTCTGAAATAAAACAAATTACATGTTATTATGCACAGTCCTTTGGTTTTTAAATGTCACTGAAATAATAAATGGGTGGGTGGGTGGGGATAGTGTAAATGTGGCAAAGAAAAGCCTTCGAATGAGTGAAAATCGTGCTTAACTTGAATACCTGTTCTACAGGTTATATGCTATAAATAGTAGCCAATGGCTACAGGTTTAATTATATAAAAGAAAAACATATAACACGTGTTCTTGTACCTATGATAAATTAATTTCTCCAATTCATGTTAATTTCAATTTTTTCATTCATAGTAACACATAGTATCATGGTAACACTTTGTTTTTACAACAAACAAAAAATAAATATTAATTGGTATTCTTGAATATAATTCAAACTAAACGAGCTATAAAAGATAAAAATTACTATTCTGGCTGTTTTATATTATTCACAGAGAGATACCTTAAATTCATCAACTTCTATACTTCAATGTCTATAAGGAACATAGCCCTAGATGTTAACCTGCAGGCTTTTAATTACTTGTAGAAGTAACTTAATGCATATATATATATAGAGATGGGTATGGGGTTTTTTTTTAAATGTTGTTTCAGGTAATTTTACAGAATGAAGGCATATAGTAGATTAGAAATATGTCAACAAATGATAATTTAATGGAAAAAAAGAATAAAGACCCAGGGGGCCTATACTTTGGGGTTGGGGGGTTGGGGGCTTGGGGGGGGGGGGGTCCTGTACATAGCTAGGCTCATGCACCTGTAAGGGGATGGGGTGGGGGATACTGGATTGATGACTGCATGATGCTTGATATGACATTACTTTTTTGGTTACTTCACAGCACATAAGCATAATCTATTTGAAATTCCATTTTCCATAAATTACAAAATGGTTAAAAAAAAAATGGTCATAATTTTTGACGATCACTAATATTTTTCAATGCTCAAGTTGAACTGCATGAACTCAATTATTTTTGATGCACAGTTAAAACTTACTCTTCTTAATATTAAATGATTGTGATAATTGGATTGAATAATCAAGGGAAACTTCGGTCCTTTTGTTTCGCGTGTTTTCTGTTCTCTTTCCAGCCCCCCCCCCCCTCCACGAGTCCCCTTTTTCTCAGTATGATATGCGCCCTTGCCCCCGCAAGTTAAATGTACGCGTATACACTCAACTGTATAAGGAGAAATTAAAAAGGTAAGTTTTTATGTTCCATACATGTATTCCATTAAAAGCAAACTTATTTGTTGTTTAAAATGTGTCTTGTAAATTGGTTCCACTCAAGTTTAAGAGACACACTGCCGGATTAGAATCACTGAGTCAATATGCATGCAGATAAAGTTTATAATTATTTCCTGACCCCATATTAAACACAATATAAAAGTGTAAATTTAACGCAATCCATTCTCATTGAAATCTTTTGAAAACGGCCAAGGAAAAATTCTTTCATTTTTTTTTATCAATAATTTAAAATAAGTGAAAAGGCAATTTTTTTTTTAACATTTTGACTAGCAAGAGTCACACATTTAAATTAACTGTTGTAAATAAAACTAAAAGCATATTTGTTTTGAGGAGGGGTAAATAAAATCCAGAAACATCGATATTTTTTTTTACAATGTAAAATATGATTTTGAAATAATGCGCTCAACTCATTGTCGCACGCATGCTTCCGGAAAATTTATTAGTTGTCTGCTCCTGCGCACATATGTTCATCCGGGACATTGCAATGGAACATTGGTAATGGCGGTCAAGGTGGCAACTTAGCATGAGGAGATTTGCACACCAAGAACAAGTTTGAAAAGAAAGAAACGTAATACTTTTATGTTTTTGAGATAATATTTGACCGCAATGATGCAGAATGAAACCTCAGATGAGAATGTTTCAACAAATAAAAATATAAGAACTGTTGAAATTGAGCAAGGTAGTCAGACAGCACCGTATCCATCGCTAGAGAAAAATGAAACCATACAATCCGCTCAGTCGACTTTTGGAGCAGACATAAGTGATGACGACGAGGTGTCTGATGTAAGTTTAGTCTAAATGACTGTATATTTTTCGATTAGTTGTAGTTCCTATGCATAAAAGTGTAAATTAATGTTTTGTCAGGAACCTGCGTATCTGAATTGGACAAAAGCATGTGACCATTTTACCACCAAGAAAGTGCACATAATTGCATGGAGGTTTTTTGCAACATTTTAAACGTATTTTATTATATTGAGAATGGTAGACTTATAAATATTTGATCAAATTTGTTTTAAGTATGTTAGATAATGTATGCAAATTAATTTACACACACTATTGATTTCTGTTTAGAACTAGCATTGCATAAATATTACAATGTCAAATAAACCCACACAGCAGTATGTTTTTTCAAACAACATAATACATTTACAATGTCAATGCAATTGAACTCTTTAAAAAGCTGAAGGCAGCTCTACATTGCATAGATGTACAGTGGTCAATACATGTACATGTAGATACTGATACACACTTTGACTTTTATGTCAACAAAAAATACAAAAGCTATGTGAATATGACCATAGTGATATCATTCAGGTTATATTGTGTCAGATGTTCATGTGAGAAATAAGTTGACAGTTACTTTCTTGTTCTACAACTCCCTTGCCATTTTAACAAGAGCTTGGACTTTCGGTGGGATGTAACCAGCTAATTTGCTCATGAAAACAAGCTGCTAAATATTGAGTACCTTCTTTCTGATTTGCTTAGAGAATCTTATCAATATTCATAGAATGTCGAAAACGGAAAATTTTTTCTATTGTATAAAATTAACGCTGTATACAGCCCTGGATAAAGTTGGAAAAGTTTAGTTGTGTTCAGTGTATTCATATATATTAGCCAATGACTGGACAGTTAAACATGAGTAGACCCCGCCTTCATCAAACTGAAGTTTGACACATACTCATAACTGCCCAATGTCCAAGCTCTTGTTAGAATGGTTCTAGAATGCCTTCAAATGACATTTTTTTTAACTGTGTACTTGATGTGTTGATGTTCATTTATAATATGTTTGTATACTCAAAGTACTGACCTACTAATTAAATGAAAATGTCTTTTCTAACTCGAGTCTTTGTTATGAGATTTGAAATTGATTATTTTTACCTTTCAGGTTGGTTCATTTATCATGGATCATGACATTGATGAAGAAGACCAGGACATTGAGCCAAAATTTCTCTTACCCACAGAAGGAATGGAGGCTTCAAACATCCCTTCAATAGACCCCGAAACACACGCCAGACTAGAAGCATTACTTGAGGCAGCAGGTAAGGATTACTGCAGATTGTCATTAATATGTAATGGAACTCTGACTTGCTTACTGATCTCATTGTAAATAATCATACTATAAAAAAAAATAAAGAATTGAAATTAAGAATACAGTACATAGCTGAATCTCCATATTGTCATTTGGATTTGTTGTTGATTTAATGAAAATCTTAAATTAAACAAGTCAATAATAAAAAAGAAACATTCATTGAATAAATGGGCTGTTAGTCATGTTACCCTGAAATCATCACCTCAGCCACAAGCACCCCAAATATTTGTTTCAGCCACAAATGCCATTTACCAGCACCTAAAAGACCACAATTTTATGATAATTATAACTAATATAAGTGCCCTGAGATTAAAAGCTTGAATAAAAAATTTCAAAACATCAGCTTTTTGATTGTGTATTGCTAAATACTGAGTATGACATGAAAATCTGTTTATATTTTAAGTGTTAAATTATTAAAAATGAAATTTTTAATGAAAGTGAGTAAAAATCAAATGTATTTAAAACTAATTACAGTGCAGGAATATGTTTAAATATAAATTACATCGCTAAATTAAACGTTATGAAAGTTAAGATTTAAAAAAAAAATCATTTTGTTTAGCCCAAAAAATGTTTATAATATATATATATTTATATATATGTATGAATTTATATGACACAGATCAATGTTTATTTTATAAATGCTGGCATCAGCTTGCTATTATCTCTTATAACCAAGTATATACACATTCATTTGGTTAAGTTGTGCATGCCGAAGTCAAAAAATTGTGTGATCATTTTCTTCCATAAGATTTACAATTAACCTTCATAATGACGATATGTGAACCACATGTGTCCTTTCTATTATGAATATTACTGAACAATGATAAAAAGAAATATATTTGGCAATTATCAATTAAAACATTACGTTTATTGTTGCTTTGTAGCAGATCTGCTAACATTATTACTTATTTATAAGTTTTTTTTAGTAAATCATCCATACATACACATGGTAAATTGAAAAGAAAATAACATGTCACAATTTTGTCCTTTTCTCCAGCATTTTTTCACCCAACTTTGGGGGTTGCATATTGTACTTAAGTGCAAAGTTTACACAAAACTTTATGGTTCATTTAACAGTTGTGAACAAAATAGTTCCACCATATAAATGATCAAGACACATTCAACAGAAATAGATGTATTTTTAATTATTCGATCGCAATGCATATTTTTTAAGAGATTACCTTTGTATTATCATAATGTGTATTAATAATGTTTCTCTTTAATAAATATTAAGAAATTTAAGTTTATTGAAGGTTTTCTCAAGCAAAGAATACTATCCCAGTATTAATATTTCATATCATGGAACACAAGATTAATTTTCAAATTTTCAAACCATATTTGTAAGTTCATAGACAGGATTATGGTTAATTGTGCATCATTGTGTTCTCTTGTGTTAATGGTTGTTATAAAGAACACAGGTTTGTCTTCAGGTATAGGTAAGCTGTCAACAGCTGATGGTAAAGCCCTGACCGACCCAGAGGTCCTCAGGAAGTTGACATCCTCCGTCAGTTGTGCTCTGGATGAAGCCGCCCAAGCCTTACACAGAATGCGAGCCGAGCAGCAGGGCCAGCTCACAGGAGCAGAGGGGTACATATTTGCTACAACTTACAGTTTGTTAAAACAATTCACATTTTATCATAGTTTACACTTCTATTTGATAAGCAAGACAATGAACACTTCTCTGATAGTATCAATGAAGCACAAGCTTCATTCCTAGGGTTAAATGTTATTGATAATTGTTTAAAGTTCCAGGTCCCTGGCTGAGGCTTGCAGTGATGGGGATGTACCAACTGTTCGGAAACTCTTACATGAGGGAGGAAGTGTTCATGAAACCACAGAGGAGGGAGAAAGCCTACTGTCTCTGGCCTGCTCAGCTGGTTACTATGAGCTTGCTCAAGTAGGTTATTTGTTTGAAAGCCTCAAATTTTAAATCGTTTATTTTAGTACCAACATTAATTTTACAAAGAGAAAAAAGAGTCAGGATTAGTAAATTTTTGTTTCAATTGTTTTTAATAGGTCTTGTTGGCAATGAAGGCTAATGTTGAAGATCGTGGAATTAAAGGTGACTGCACCCCACTAATGGAAGCTGCAAGTGGGGGATATGTGGACATCGTTAAACTTCTTATTGCACATGAAGCAGATGTCAATGCACAGTCCTCTGCAGGTAATCCTTAATTTATAATTGTATTGCAGATTCATTCAGTGTAAAATCAAAGTTGTTTTCATGATTTGTTTCTTAAATTTTAATTGAGTTTGAAACATTTTATATCCAGGCAATACCCCCTTGCACTATGCAGCATGTGGTGGGTTTGAAGATGTGGTGCAAGAATTGTTAGAAGCCGGAGCCAACGTTGAACAGCATAATGAAAATGGACACACACCCCTGATGGAGTCAGCCAGTGCTGGACATGTGGGTGTGGCCAGGATTCTGTTGAGAGCTGGGGCAGGAATCAACACCCACTCCAATGAGTTCAAGGAGAGTGCTCTCACGTTGGCATGTTACAAAGGTTCATTATCATATTACATTCACTGATTAATTTTGTCACTACGCAATAATGTTCAATTATGCATTTTTTAGCTATTTATTTTAGTAAAAGTATCCTGAGTAAAAATTACTGGAAAAAAAATATATAATGGTTGAGATGCCGCAAAGATTTATCTGGTTCAGAAATATGTACTTTTCATCTGAATTTTAGGGCATTTAGAAATGGTTAAGTTTCTGCTGGAAGCGGGTGCTGACCAGGAGCATAAGACAGATGAAATGCACACTGCATTGATGGAGGCCTCCATGGATGGCCATGTAGAGGTGGCACGGCTGTTGTTGGACAGTGGTGCCCAGGTGAGGGATGGTTTTTGATCAAAGAGTTGAAGACATGATGAGCCATCTCTTTGGAACTTGTCATTGATAGAGCTTTATTCTTTGTTAAGGTTAACATGCCAGCTGACAGCTTTGAGTCCCCCTTGACCTTGGCAGCCTGTGGAGGTCATGTGGACTTGGCTGCCCTACTGATTGAGAGAGGGGCCAACCTGGAGGAGGTCAATGATGAGGGCTACACTCCTCTGATGGAGGCAGCCAGAGAGGGGCATGAGGAAATGGTGGGGCTTCTCCTAGCCAACGGTGAGGAAAACTTAATCAGTTTTCTCTGTTCATTATGGGATTATTTAAAATTTTGAATTTATAGCAAATTGAATAATCATTTAAATCTTCATAAATTACTGAATTTAGAAGGAAAAAATGCTGGGGAAATGTATTGCTGTGAATGAATAAAGATTTAAAAGGCAAAATTTTTATCAAATACAGGAGCATACATAAATGCCCAGACCGAGGAGACACAGGAGACAGGCCTGACCCTAGCCTGTTGTGGTGGGTTCCTGGAAGTGGCCGACTTCCTGATTAAAGCTGGCGCTAACATAGAGCTTGGCTGTAGCACCCCTCTGATGGAGGCCGCCCAGGAGGGACATCTTGACCTTGTGCGCTACCTTCTGAAAGCAGGTCAGTCTTCTTTACAGTTACAGTATGCAAAATGATTTGAAAATTTTTTTTTTTTGTTTCAAAGTACATGTACAAGAGCTGTATTTTGTGATTTTTAGGAGCGAATGTTCATGCTACCACTGGAACTGGTGATACCGCCCTGACATATGCTTGTGAAAATGGTCACACAGATGTTGCGGAGGCATTGCTAGAGCATGGGGCAGAATTGGTAATTATCTTTCAGATAGAAATTTAGAAAATAAAGAATTTTTTTTTTTATCTTGATAAGCATGTACCCAACAAACCTTATAATGTAAATATTTTTTGCAGGAGCATGAATCAGAAGGTGGCCGAACTCCTCTGATGAAAGCTGCAAGGGCTGGATATCTCTGTACTGTGCAATTTCTGATCAGCAAAGGTAATGTATTGATGGAGATTCAAGAATTAAGAATCAAACTTAACAATTTAATATGTGTAATTTTATTAACTGCTTGTATGAATATGTACATGTATATTGTGTAGGAGCTGACGTGAATCGTGCAACTTCCACAAATGACCACACGGTCCTATCTCTGGCCTGTGCGGGGGGGCACCTAGCAGTGGTGGAACTTCTCCTGGCTCACGGAGCTGATCCAGCCCATAAACTAAAGGTAAGAAGCTTGTGAATCATACATGTGTTCAGTTCACTGTGTATTATTTCACAATTCTTTTGACTGACGATTAATTCTTTTTAAGGATGGCTCCACAATGATCATTGAAGCTGCCAAAGGTGGACACACGCAGGTTGTTAAACTCCTGTTGGAATATCCTAATCGAGTGCTTATGAATTCTCCTGAGTCAGCTCTAGTGCCATCTGAGACAAATATTCCAGAGGTATTCCTTTCTGCACACAGATACATGTACATTTCTCAGTCTTTGAATTTTCATCCCTGAACATGTATTTTGATGGTTTGTTTCCTGTTGTAGTCTCGAGTTCCTGTGCAGGGCTTGGGAAACATTGTCCCACCTAGTGATCCAAATTCCCCATCTCAGAATAATATTGCCTCTCTTCAAACAGGTGTGTATTAGCCTAGTTCATGTTTAATTCTATACAAGTGAAGTAGAATTTATACTTGTACATAACTCAAAGCTGGGTTGTTTTTTGCAAAATCCACTTTGTTTAAAATTTAGCCATTGAACATCAGTTAGAACCATTAAAACGTTAAAATATTTACTTCACATTCCACATGCTAATTACAGAAAACTAAATAAGACTAAAGTGAGTTATTGGTACATTTATTTGAAAGTCACTCCTTTAATTGTGAAGTTCTTTTTCTCTATTTTCAGTAGCACAAAATGTGATAAAATCAGCTAGTGAGAAGGATTCAAACTTCCCCCCAAGAAATCCAGACCAAGTGTGGAAAAACCTGCCAAAGCCAGGGGGAAAGAGAAACCACAACAACAGTGGTGGAGACGGTGCAAGTAAACCAAGCAAAACCTCCAATATACCTCCTCCCCCCCCCCCCCCAGCCACCACCCCTCAGTATGGGGACGGTGCCCCAACACCCCCCCAGTATGGAGACATGGGTAGTCTGTCTGACGAGGCACTAGATGTAAAGGCCAGTGAAAGGCTTGAGGCCATTATCAATAATGTGATGGCCAAAGAGCTTGACAGTAGCTCAGCGACCAGGGAGGAACAGATCCTAAGGAAGCAGCAAATACTTCATGAGCTGCAGAAGGTTGAAAAAGAACTACAGGAGAAAGCGCAAGCACAGTTGTTCCTGAGTGCTCAGCACCAGCTAGAGCAACAACAGCAGCAGCAACACCTGCAACATGTCCTGCAACAGGGAGCCAAAGTTTTGCAGCGAACCCTGGAGGTACAAGTAAAGATCAAGCAAGAGGAGAACAACGGAGAGGGGTCTTCAGCCGAGGAAAAGGTAGAGGGGGAATCCCCAGCTAGTCCCCAACCCTCCAACGACCTCGATAAGCAGGTCACTAGTTTGTTACCAGCGGATGTTGCAGCCAGCGGCCAGATCGTGTTCCCCAATATCCCATACGACTCGAACCTTTTACCAGCATCATCTAGTCAGCCTGTGAGCATGCCTTCACCAGCTTCATCTGAAGCCAGCACACCCAAGGAAGGTAAAGACTGGCCGCGCAACAATGGTAACACCCCCAAACGTGGAGCCAGTGGAAAGGGAGGAAACCGAACCAAGACCCCCAGCTCCAGTGCTCCTACAACCCCCACTGGGATATCAGTACCTACGACAGTGACAGCAGCAGATCAAAACAAAGGTCAATATCTGTTGCTTTATCAATGCATGTACATGTAGGATGTTGTAACTTGCAATACCATATATCTAAATATGAAATTGAATGATACTTTTCGTTTTTTATGCTTTTAAAACTTGATCAGTAGCATAAATTTATTTGCAAAATCAAATTTCATTTTATCAGTATTTATAGGAACCCAATCCAGTCAGCAACTAGCCCAAGCTTCAGCTGGCATTCAATCTCCTGCCAACAACAACTCAGCAGTGGCACTGGCAACATACCGGCAACAAATCCAGAACATTGTTCTCCGCCATCAACAACAGCAACAGCTGCAGCTTCAACAGCAAAACCCTCAACAACAGCAGAATCAGTCACAACAGACCATCCAGTTCCCCCAGCTTCCCCAGTTACAACTGACCCCAGAACAACAAGAGCACCTACTTACCATGTTATCGCAACAGACCTTCCAGCCCCAGATAACCAATCCCGCTATCTCTAATCAACAACTCCCCCAGCAGGTCCCCCAACAGCAGTTCTCTCAGCAACCCATGGTCCAGCAGCCATTGCAGCTGATTCAGCCACCTCCACAACCCCCCATGACTCAGCAGCAGCAACAGCAACTTCTGCAGCAGCAACAACAAGCCCAGATACTGACACAACAATTGCAACAGCAAATTAAGCCCCCTCAACCAGCACCTCCTCAGACTACAAACGGCCAAAAGAATGCACGTAACAAGCGACATCTGTACAACAATCAACAGCAGGTGGCAGGCAATGGAAACATGCAGAATGTTGAGACCATAACGCCCCCGTCCTCCACCCCGCTAACTCCCAACCCTTCTCCAGCCTCACCCCAGAGTATCTCCCCACTCTGTACCCCAGATCTGGATGCTCAGACGGAAAGTAATCATGACACAGCTTTGACCTTAGCTTGCCATGGTGGACACTCGGAGCTTGTCAATCTCCTGTTGTCAAAAGGTGCAGACATTGAGCACAGGGACAAGAAAGGTAACGTTTATTGGTATATATCCTTCTGTCTACTTCACTTTAGTAATACTTTAAACTAAATTTAAATGCATATAATTATTAGAATTGTAAGCATGTCAATAACAAGTAATGTTTTTTTACAGGTTTTACACCATTGATTTTGGCTGCCACAGCAGGTCATGTTGATGTGGTGGAAATCTTGTTGGAGTCTGGTGCAGATATGGAGGCCCAGTCAGAGAGAACGAAAGACACACCCCTCTCCCTGGCTTGTTCCGGAGGAAGATATGAGGTGAATTTTATATGACGTTATATCATGATCTATTAAATATTGTGATGTTACTGTTCTGTTTTCAATCAAAACACACTGATGCTTTGAGAATGATTAAGAAAATTCTGACTTGTACATAGGTGGTTGAGTTGTTGCTCTCCAAGGGTGCGAACAAGGAGCACAGAAATGTGTCCGACTACACTCCTCTCAGTCTGGCCGCCTCAGGGGGATATGTCAACATCATCAAACTCCTTCTGTCCCATGGAGCAGAAATCAATTCCAGGTATTAAAGCTAGTTTTCTTTCCTGTATAAAAAACAAGTACATCTCTGTGTAGGCTCCGTACTCTTGAATATACAGTGTATCTTCTTACATGGAGTTCTTTTATTAATTTTGAAGGACGGGGAGTAAACTTGGCATTTCTCCTTTGATGTTGGCTGCAATGAATGGGCATACTGCAGCAGTGAAGCTACTACTGGATATGGGAAGTGACATCAATGCGCAGGTAACTGCACAAAGTCAGCTTTCATCATCACATGAATCCTGCTGCATTTGATAACAAGATGTGATAATCATTCATTTTTTGATATTGAAAATTATTTGAATAGATTGAGACCAACCGAAACACAGCTTTGACACTTGCCTGTTTCCAAGGTAGACATGAGGTTGTCAGTTTACTTGTGGACAGAAAGGCCAACATTGAACATAGGGCAAAGGTAAGTATTATTTACTGTAAGGTTTGATAAACGCACAATGATATGTCATATCTTTCTTTGTTGTGTAAGTCTCTGTTCCTTCATTGCTCCTAATTAATATGTCCTTATTATGTTGTACAGACCGGTCTGACCCCCCTTATGGAGGCTGCCTCCGGTGGCTATGTGGAGGTGGGGAGGGTTCTGTTGGACAAGGGGGCTGATGTGAATGCCCCTCCCGTCCCTTCATCCCGAGACACAGCTCTGACCATCGCAGCGGACAAAGGACACTACAGATTTGTGGAGCTTCTTTTGTCAAGGTTTGTTAAATCATATAGTTTACAAGTAGAAGTATTTGGTATTTAAATGAAATACTGCAGTAATCTATGACATTGAGTACAATTTTTCAATGACTCTTAATTTGTAGACATGCTGCAGTAGATGTTAAAAATAAAAAGGGTAACTCTCCCCTGTGGCTTGCTTGCAATGGTAAGTTTAACCATATCCATGGAAATTTTGTTTTATAATTTGTCATTCATACGAAATAGGATCTTTTCAGAAGTATCTGCATACAATAAATACTTTTTAAATCGCCCATTCAGAAGAAAATCATGACCATTAACAAACCCTGATATACTGAACATTAGTTTATATTGGTGTCTGTAGTTCTGGATGGTAATCTTGAGTTTGACTGTTCTTCTGTTACAGGTGGACATCTAGATGTAGTTCAGCTGCTGGTATCAGCAGGAGCTGATATTGACAGTCAAGACAATCGCAAGGTCTCCTGCCTGATGGCCTCATTTCGTAAAGGTCATGTCAAAGTCAGCAAGTGGATGGTAAAGCATGTGAACCAGTTTCCATCTGACCAAGAGCTGTCCAGATATATAGCTACTGTTAGTGATAAGGTAAACAATTCATTTATTAACACAGTCAGTTTTAAAAATAGAATGCTTTGATGTCAATTTTTATTCTCATTTATGTTCTGTGATTGTGTGCTAACAAAACTTCTGAATTTTAAGATAATAGATCTCTATACCATTTGATGATATAAAATGCAGTATAAGATTAGCCTCTGCTGAAAAAAAAAAACCAGTTGCTAAGTCAGCAATCAAATGCTAATGAAATGCTTCTATATAGGAACTTCAGAAGAAGTGTCAGCAGTGTATGGAGATCATAGTGAGTGCAAAGGACCGGCAAGCTGCAGAAGCTTTCAAAAATGCCAACATTTTACTGGAGGAATTAGACAAGGAGAGACAGCATGAAGAAAACCGGAAAGCTGCAGCTGCAAAGAAGCGAGAAAGGAAAAAGAAGAAGAAGAAGGAAAAACAACAGGAAAAAGATGTCAAAGATGTGGATGAGGAAGATGAGTAAGTGTGAAGCTGAGAAAGTAAAACTAATTTCATATAAGTACACTGTAATTATTTTCTCTGAAATGTCTATTTTTAAGAAAATTTTCATGGAAAATAAAAGTTGTTGTGTATTTATTTTTTCAGTACAAATAGCAATAGCAAGAATTCAACACCAGAGCCAGAAAACTGTATGAGTGATATCTACCAGCCGGACAAGGAAGAGAAGATAGATCTTGATGAGAGGATACCGATGCAGCCTCCAACTGCCACTGTAGTCTCTACCATCGGTAAGTCAGGATGCAATTGTACTCGGAGCTTTGCTAGTGGTGAGGTAGAAATGGAAAATTATTATCTTTCATTAATGATAGATTATTGTGTTTGTTACAATATACATATGTACAAGTCCATTTTTTAAGGCGTCGAGCTAATGCTCGGCAGCCTTCTAGCGATCGTCTGGATTGGCAATCGTCCAAAAATTCACACTCTGCACCGCCTTTTAAATGCGCATAAGTAATAAGTTCCTTAAAGTATTAAACATATTACAAGATTTTTATTCCATTTATTCAACTAAATTGTGTACAGAAAACCCAACTTTGCCTCCCTGGTTATCGACAACTCATTGCATAAGTATAAATTTGCTTAAATAAGAATTGGCGGATGAATACAATATTCACTAAATATTATTTAAGTTTATCGCTTACATTTTAATTGGAGACCGTGCCCGATAGAAATAAAATTTGATATGTAAATTTATTTTGTTATCGGGCACGGTCTCCAAAATAAATGTAAGCGATAAACGTATCTAGTGATTTTGTTGCAATTAATAAACACGATAATGCAGTTGGTTTGGTCGAGCATTTTAGGTAACACGTGTTGTGGATTTGTTTGTAAACAGCCATATACCATAGGTAATCTTGTTTGAAACGGGAATTGAAATAAATAAAAGTATGTTTTATTATTATAATTAGGGACACACTGTTGATGTATTCAAGTTATGAACCTGTGAAAATTGTTCAAAGACTGTTTAAAGCAGAAAGAAAATAATTTGAAATGTCTTCGATTTTTGTAAGCATGATGAGTTATTGTATTATAAACGCATCACTACCTATTTTATAAGGAAACTAATTTTTGTTTTAAAGCAACACAAAATATAATTCATTTACTTTTTTATTCTTATATTATTTGATATACGACTATTATAGTACAGAAATTCAAATAATTGATATATCATTCTATATAAAAGAAAATGTCAGCGCGACGCCTTTGTGGCCGTTCCGGCCTTTGATGTGTAACATACATGTACAATTGATTGTTTCAGGTACTTTATTGCCATCAGCCAGTGAGCCAACATACAGCAAGTCTGGGAGAAACAAGAATAACAATCGCATTGCTGAGACTTCTACTGTTAGTTCAGCAGAATCCAGAAAGAACAAGAGGAATCGCAAAGAGAAGGAGAGAGTGTCTGATGTGGAGAATGTCCCAGTATCAGTCGCCACGTCCATGTCTCTGAATGCCACTACCACTAGTAACCACCTGGCAGGGCAGAATGACAATGTGGGCCGCAGGAAGAAGGGAGATAACTCTGCATCCTCGGCATTTGGATCAGGTATCTTGGAATATTTCATCAATTTATAAATGGGTGGGGGATAATCTTATACACTGTAGGTGATTATGAAATAAGATTTTGTTTCATGCTTCAGGTATAGGGGATCTTGATGACTTTGGAACACTACCAGAGAATTTAAAGATCAGTGATAGAGAGGTTGAAAAAATAAGGAAAACTGTGGAGAAAACTAAACCGTAAGTACATCCCAAAGATGCAAAACTGTACAAGCTGTAAAAAAATTTAGATGTATTATAATGGGCAGCTTCTTTCACCATATAAAATGTCTTTTCAGTGATAAAAGTGACCATGTTTTGCATGTCAATAAACAGAATGGTGAAAATGTATCACCTTCTGTTCATGGCCTTCATGTAAAGACTACTCCTGTGATAGCTAGCCCGAAGAAAGGCCAAAAGAAGGAGGATGGATGGAAGGAGGTAGTCAGGCGGTAAGTTCATCAGCAGTAATTGTACAGGTCCTGCATTTCGTCAACATCTAATTACAATCACACTGTACTGTTAAACGATCTCCCTTACAGACCTGTTTCCTGTAAGTCCAAGAAAGTGCAAGTGCCCTCGTCGGCCATAAGTCGTGTGATTGGTCGTGGTGGTTGTAACATCAATTTGATACGGGAGGTATCAGGGGCTCATATTGAAGTGGAGAAACAGCGAGGATCAGGAGAGAGGGTCATTACCATCAAGTAAGTTGTTTCTACAGGTTTGCTCTCAGTTAAAATTTATGCATTTCAATTGGATGAAGTCCTTGATCATATAACAATTTGTTTTGCAGGGGTACAGGGGAAGGAACCAAACAGGCCCATACATTGATCTCCGCTTTGATAGCAGATCCTGATAAGGATTTGCAGGAGTTGATACCTAAAAATAAGAACAAAACCAGCACAAAAGACCAGTCCATGTTCTTCAATCCTGAGGCTGTGATGCCCCCTGCCTCCACACATGGCCAGACCTCCACTTCTACCACAAAGACTACATCCAGCACCAGGAACATGGGTCCCCGAGGTCAGAATCAGTCCAGCAGTGCTCGACCTCAGACAACTGTCAGTAGTTCTGTTCCCAGCTCGTCGATGGTGTGGGGAGGTCCCCCATCACAACCCCCCATAACATCCCCAAGGAGGAGTCAGCCAAAACAGGCCTCAGTCATCAATCCAGGCCAGAGCAACCCAGACAAGAACGTCACTCGTCAACTGTTCCCCAATGAAACCAAGAATCGGGGAGGGTTTGGAGTTCCACCAAGTACCAGCAGTAATACAACTGTTTCCTATACTCTGGCTTCTTCTACCTCCAAAGTTACAACCTCGGGGTCTCCAGTATTTGCCATCAAGCCAGATACTAGTAAACAACCATTGCCAAGCAAACCAGGACAGATCAGACCACCTGTTCCAGGCAATGTGAAAGTGCTGCAACGCCCGGGAAGTCATAAACAAGACCCACAACCCCTGCCAATAATCAGTGGCCAGCAGAATGGTCCCAGTGCTCCCCCTATGATGGGGCCCAATGGGCCATTTATGCCTCCTAATTCTCCAGGAGGATCATTCTCTCCTTTTAATAACTTATTCAGCAATGTTGCTGATCAGCTTCTGAAGAAAGATGATGCATCAGAGAGGATGAACTTTGCCAGTGTGGCAGCTGCTGGAGTGATTGGTAGTCTTACCAACTCCAGTGCTGCCTCTGACTTGATGGCCACAAAAGTCGATCCACACCTTCAGGCCAAAGCTCCTGGATTTAGACCTGTTAGAAACCCATCCCCCCATGAAATGGAAATGAGATTCAAAGGAATACAATTGCCACCACAGATGATGAATGAATTAGATAGTAGAATGTTCCGCACTGGTCTACCCAATCAGTCACCATCTATGTCTCCCCGCTCCAGTACATCCACACCCAACACCAACATGTCCCCAAGAAACCAGACAAATGCTAGTCTCGATCCTGGTCACCTTTCATCTGCAGTCGGTCAGAAAGAGGAATATACAACACCATCTCAACCAATGACTCTGCCCAAGATTGAGAGTACGCTCAATCCTAATGCTCCAGATTTCACGTCACGCCAAGCGGGAGGGGGTCCTCCCAATCACCCTGGAGGCAACATGCCGCCCAACAACCTGGCCATGGGATATCTACTGTACCAACAGGCCCTGGCTCAGCAGTTGCAAAACCTAGGTATGTGCTTTTCTGTGTAGAAGATGCTCTGTTTATAAGGTTCCCAAATTCATCAATATCAAAATTTTAACATAATAAATCTGGTAACAATAAAATTTGAATTTGATTAGGTGGCCCAGGACCTAACTTGTTGTCACCAGGGATGATATCTCAGCAGGAATTTGCCAACTTGATCCATCAGTTTGTGGCAAGTGGACAGGCTCAGCCTCCTGCAGGATCATCCCCTCCAGTGGGGGTCCCAACAAGTGGCAACACAGTCCCCTCAGGCCTGGGTGTACCAGGACAAGCTCCTGCTCCACCACGCCCCTTCTCTCCTCTAACACAAGGGCGCCCCAGTAGTGCTCCGTTAATGGGTGGGATGCCACGAGGTAAAATTCTCATTGGCATCATACCTTGCACTTTTCACTCATTTCATTCCCTCTTCATAGACTTCATAAGCCATAATCACATGATTCATTAAAATACAGTGTACCTTTCATATCATTCTTGAACAAGTTTCTCATTGCTTTCATGTTGTATGCCAAAGCATTAATTTTCCCCCTTGCATGTATTTAAAAAAAGGTAGTATGAGTTGTGCATTATCTTATCAGAATCATGCTGGGCGTCGTGTCAAAATTACTTTACTTGATTTACTAGATGTATCATTTTGCCTATAAAAGACTGTTGTAAAAAAAGAAACATTTTTTTACAGATGGTAGTTCTCCAGGCCCCATTGGTCCCCCTCCACCTGCTGCCTCACCCCTCACTGTATCCCCCAAGTTGTCAGACCAAATGAAATCAGAGGACAGGCGGCCAGTTGGCCCTATCGGGGGAGAGAGACCCATGGGTCCCATAGGTGGCGAAAGAGCCCAGCGCCGAGCCCCAGGGCCTATTCCAGCACAACCCATCTCTGCTGCTAATGACTTCGGTCCAGCATTTTGGAACATAGCAACAGGTACAGTAATGATCACAATTTAAGTTCCACTCTTATATGGTAGGAAAATAATAATCTACAGTACATAAGAATTACATGTATGTGAGTAGACAAGATCAATCAGTGAAAATTTACATACAAACATTTCATAAACTAATGGATAATTCTTTTTGATGTGTATCTGTTCTTAGTGTTTTGAATGATTAACCATTTGTTGCAGAACTGAGTATGCAGTGGGGCCCAGTGAGTTCTGCCTCCTCTATACATGACAGCAGTAGCTCTGTGATAACCTCTAGTGAGGGAGGGGTACCGTCTCTAAAAAACCAGACAGACTTCCTGGAGGGACGTGACTTGTCAGACCAACAAATGGACAAAGTTCTTCATGTAATATCTTGTGCTAAAATAACAAACTAGCAAATTTCACAGAGTATACTGTGGAATCATTAGAATTTGTAATATTTTTGGGCCCCCTAAGTACATGTAAATAAAAAGTAATATTGGGTCAGGTTCCATGATAAACAACGATTATACCTAAAAAAAAAAAAAGTACTGTACTAAAATTTAGCGCAATTTATGTACGCAAAGATTGCTTATATTTTTGTACTAGGTAATGTATGGATGACATGTCTTGCTTGATCTTTGCAGGGAACCTCTGTTGGTATGGAGTACTATGGGAAGGGTATTGGTCCCGGGGGAGGAGGGCAGTTCTCCATGGCACAACAGAACTTTATTCCTGGCCCTGTGGGAGATGGAATGCCAAACAACATGTGGAATCCACAGATGAAGGGACAAGTGTCAGAAGCATCTGATAAAGTGGTAACTACTGTACTTATCAGTCTCTGAGTAAATCAAGTACAATTAAATTTTATCCATCTGTATTTTTCTCTTGAATCAGGATTAAATATTGACTGCCCCTCAACAGAAATATTTATATAAAACAATTTAATCTTTATTCTAGCCTTAACATTTAGTGTTGTTATTGAATCTTTGTTGTTTATGTGTGGAGTGAATGATACTTGGTATTTCTTGTTTTTAATGGAACCTTTCTCCGTTTTACAGATGTGGAATTCTTGGAGTTCACAGACTAGCATGTAGTGGTTGATTTTATCCTGGGAGGATGTGGTTCTTATTTCCAGAGAGTTGTTGATTGTCATGATTCTGACCTTGATGACACATGTATTATGTTTATTCTTTATGTAGCATGTGAACATGAAATTGTCTTATAATGAATGTAGAATGAAAAAAGAAAGCTTGCAACATTTTCCTTGTTATCTGTCAAAGCTGATAGCAATTCCCATTTGAAGACAAAAATCTAGTTGTATGTATTCAAGGTGTATAAATAAAGTAACCTTGGAATTCATATTGATTTCTTCAATTCTTCTTAAGGCAGCTGCATAGAGTGATAGCTGTATTGTTAAGAGCATTTTGTAAAGTCCGTCAAATTCTGTTATGAAGGAATTTTCTATTTCCCATTAGGTTGTTAAATTCCATGTTTAAAGTCGCCTGACTAAATGTAAATTGGAGAAATACCACAGAAAAAAAGAGAAAAAGTTGTACATATAATTGGTCTGGTTGGATTACATTTATCAACTAAATACTTGATCAAGATTTAAAATTGTGGTGCAGTCGTGCATGAAAATCGACTGTATTTATCACTGTTAGTAGATTTTAAACAGCACAATTATTGATCATTATAAGGCTGTGCTGGATTACAACATAGAGTAAATGTTCCATGTTGATGGTCAGATCACATAGTTTTGACACCTCATATTTTTCACACAAATTATCATGACCATGGTCCTATACTGTAAGTGCTAATTTATCTACCTTGTGGAGCATGTTTGTTCCACATCAAAAAACTAGGAATATGTATATCGCTCTGTTCATAAATAGTTTGCAGGAGGAATAGTTCCCTGTAGTTAGTATGTCATCTAGTGGACATACGACGATCTACTTGCAAGCCACTCTAGATCTCGATGTTTACATTCTCCCATACATTGCTGGATGACCCCCTGTATTTTGCCACTAAAATGTGTACTGTAAACCAACTTTTATTCATGGGCGAGAAATTTTTGGAGGTTAGCAAGAGCCTCATTGTTGCAAAAATTTTTTGCTGCAAACCAGTTCTCCAATGTCTCTGGTATATTATTTTCCAGATAATCTACATCTTGATTGTGAAAATAAGTGTCTGCTAACCAGTTTATCTCAGGTAAATCGTGAAATAATTGTTACATGATAAGATACAATATTGTATTGTATGGTATGATACAATTTTGTATAATATAGTACATTAATTGTATTGTATAGTATAATGTAATATTGTATCTAAATTAAATATTGTAAATTTGACACAAAACAATATTGTATCATATTGTATGAGACAATATTGTATCATACCTACAATACAATATTGTAATATAAATTATATTTAACTATGATATCCATTTAATATAATATTGGTGGTCTCAGAAAGGTGACACCTTGTCTCAGTGAGCTCTTTAATCTTTGATTAACTGTTGGGTTGTTTTTAAATTCATAATAATAAGACTTCATTTGAAAAATTTTCATTGTAATAATTATTGATTAATTTTAATAAAAAGAGTAAATATATAGTATTTACAAATTTCAAAAATACATTACATGCATTTTCTTTACAAAATTGACTGTATTCAAATCGTATGTCTCATTTGGAACATTTACCTTTTACACCACATACAGTATCCAATGCGCTATAAAATACATACAGTATATCATTTTATCTCATTCATTGGATTGATCAAAATGAGATGAAAATGTGTCAAAAAATTAACATTATCGGTAAACAACAAAGAAATTGTATACAGGGATAAACACCAATGCTGAAGATAAGTCATTCATAAGTAAAACATCAATCTATACACGTCTTTAAATGTCGCAGTCTTGAATCCTTCCAGCTAAATCATATCTTTCCACTGCAGAATCCCGTAGAGCCGCAACTATTCTGCCCCTGTCAAACTGTCCACCATTGTTACTGATCCACAGGACCAGGCACTGGTAAATCTGGTCCCTCAAACTCCGGGGGTGGTCCTGCTCAACAGACATCATATCTCCATCCGTCACTCCAAGGGTCCTCATGAAAAACCTCCACTCCCTCCCTAAATTCTTGGTTAGGAAATTAATCTCCTTCATGTATCCTATAGAAATAGATCCACTTTAGTGATCATATTTTTACTGGTTGTTGAAATCTTATCTGCATATACTGGTAAATGTTTTCATGTCCTTCCATGTTTTCAGCTAGAGTATCTAGTGTTTAAAGCTTGGATTTCTTTTTTGCTCATTTTGCAATAAAGTCAAAATATTTATGAAACTTTGAACAAAGATCCATACTGATGAGAGAAATTCAAATATCTAATTTTTGACCTTAACATTTCCAATTACATTTACTTCATTGTTCTTAATATACCAGTATAGAGTTTAAATTAGAAAGCTTTTAAAAATAATGATCATATAATAATTTTTAAGGACACTAAAATGGGTTTAATAACACTTTTAAAAAACTTCTTTGCTTTTTCTACAGCATAAACTACCAAACCCAATTTATACTCATAAATCCTTAACCTATTGAATTTCTTCTAAATGTTCAAGAAAACCATGTACACTGAATGTAGTTCGATCAAAGAAGCATGCACACATCCCAAGCTTTTGTATCTGACATATTAAGTACAATATTACCCTGCAGTCACTTCCATAAAACAGAGATATTTCTATTGAAATACATGCATGTCTGATAATAACTTGAAGGTAAAAATTGAAGCAATGTGCTGTCCAATGGGACTCAATCTACCGGTATACTGACTAAGCACTACTTACTGTCCACATTCACTGTATTGGAGTGATCTGTAAATAAAGAAACAGTGTTAAGATATTTACCACAAACTTTTGGGTTTAATATCCATTTAATTCCATTTCAGCTGTAACAGTGGCGAGTCTAAAAGTTTCCAAATCATGCAGTGCCTTATCAATTTCAAAATTTAGAATTCATGAAGACTGACATGTGTAATAGAAAGGGAGTAAGACACTGTGTCATATAGTATGGTATCAGATGCAATTACAAAACCAAAGAAACCTGACTTAAGGTGTGTCCCCACTCAAGTGACATCATCACTGATATTTCTGCATACACTGTATTATCATTACTGATTAAGCGCATAATTACATAATTATTGTATGGACCCTGAGTTAATATTTCATTAATAGCAGACCATTGTGTAATTTTCTGCATGTTTAGAAGGTATTGAATTTAACTATTTTACACTTCAATATAATGTACATGTACTTGTACATGGTAGTATAGACATGTACTTTTCACAAAATTCTTACAAAAATAATAATCTTATAACAGGGCTATCTCTTAAAAATAAAGACTTCTATTATTTTCCAAAATTTATTTATGACATTTTCCCAATGTAATGTTGATTGAGCAAAGTGGGGGGTGGGGGGGGGGGGGGGGGGTGTTGATTGAGCAAAGTGGGGGGGGGGGTCGGGGTATATATGTTCTAAAAGTTTTAGAAAGAAAATAAACATGTTAACCCCAATATTTTTTTTAGTTTTCCAAGTGTAACAGATATAAATCTAATATTCTAAAGAAAAAAATAAGTCAGTTAACTATCAAGTTACAAAAATATGTTAAGATACTTCAAATTTTGTAATAATTTTCATTTTCTTATTTGGTATTCTTTCCTTACAAAATGTCCTTTTTATTAGTTTATCAATAAAAAGGACAACTGTAATGTGTTTCTCACATATTAATTGATGTAAAAATATAGATTTAAAATTTGTTTTATGTGAAAAATGTATTTAAAACTGTAAAAAATAAAAACTGGCCAAAAATATGTTCTGAAAAATGGTATACTTACTGTGGAGATTTTGGTAAGAAAAGCAAGTAGTTATGACATGATTTTTTAAAAATTTTATCATTTACATAAGGTGTCACACTAAACTAATAATTTAAAGACAAAAAACATCACTTTAACCAAAAAATTCCTGAGTTGGGACCCAGTTTAATGGATTGGTTAGTGGTCACCCAGGCATACACAGACAGACCACTCAATATCCAAAGAGCTGTCTAGTGTCTATATAAAAGCTCTTAAAAGCTCTAAAAAAAAGGCTTAAATTTCAAAGACAAATCTTTCTCTGTTTTAAATAAACCATATATTTGACCTTGACTTTCATCATTATATTAAAGATCTATGAATTGTAACAGGATGTGAGAAATAATGACAGACAAACCCAGGAACACCCCCCCCCCCCCCTCTCCAAGTCTCTAGACTGGTGCACTATATACCAACTGAGCCATCTGGCCGTGGCGATCAAACTGGTCTAATTATCACTTCAAGTCATCTTTGCCCTCATAGATGAACATCCCAGGTTCTTTCCCTTAGCAGGAGTTAACCTGTCAGTTCCAGGGGTTGGCATGGCACCAAATGTAATATGGGATAGAAGAAATAATGACAGACCAGACTTGGATTCAAATCAAATGTCCTACCACTGAGCTATATGGCGCTGGCCATCAAACCTGTTTAACCATCACGTTATAATTTGCCTTTATCAGGTTGGGACAAATCGCCCAAATGGGATGTAATAGCCAAAATTTTTGATTTTGAAATTTTTTATATAAATCTGCGTACTATTACGGAGATCGATCCCTCAGTATATCCAAAACTACTTGGGGATCAATCTGACAAACTACAGACATATAGAAAAACTTCTTAACCAAAAGCTGTTGCACTTGATACACATTAATGTGGATTTATATCAAGAATTTCAATATCAAAATTTTTTATTTTTTGCACTTAAAATTTATATCCCATTTGGGCGATTGGTCCCAACCTGTTTATAAATATGTGACGATCAGACCTATTTGAATACCGGCATCAGATAGCTCTGACTAGAGATTCAGAGGGCGGGTTTGAATCCCTCTGGTCCGTCATTATTTCTCCCATCCCATTACAGATATTTGAAATACATATTGTGTAATTCATAACATCTCTCTGTATCGACTTACTGACGGAAGTACACTGGGGACGATCACGAGTATACATAGCTGGTTGTTGCCCATACTGATTGGGAACTGGGTTATATATCACTGGCTGTTGCCCATACTGGTTGGGAACTGGGTTATAAATCACTGGCTGCTGATTTGTGGGGACCGATGATGAATTCAGAGGTCGTTGACTATCAAGTGGAACTCCCCTTTCAAAGTTCTCAATAACTCTCATAACATCAAGACGACCATTACAGGAACCTTTGATTATCTGTTTTAAGAAGGCTAGATTTTTTGGACCCAGTTTCTCCCTCGTCTCCAAAATTTCCCACAAATCTGTAGGTCGGTTGACACTTTCTCTTTCTCGTTTTTTTACCTCATCTTTGCACAAAAATTTCAAGGATTCAAATTCTTCGGCTTTGAGAGACTTATCCAGTTCTAATAACATCTGTTTATATTCGAAATCCGCAGCCATAATGTTGAAGTTCACTCTCGTTTCACATTCAATTCAGAAAATTTTTTCTTTCCTAATCCACAGAAAGGGGTTTCCCTTCATTAAATCATCCCGAGCCCGAGCCTAAATTTTTATTTAACTTCTTTCAGCAAGAAAAATGTAAAATTGTTTTAAAATTCAGAAGCCACAAGAAATATTGAATTTTGTATTTATTCAAGAATATTAAAAATTCGTTTGATTGTGTTGATGTTTTATGTTACTATTTTTTTTTAAATCGGGATCGATATTCACCGTTGTACTTTCTTTTCGTGGTCATGTGTTGCGAATAGGCATACCAAAGATGTTTTTCAATTTACATATGAATATTTTATATTTATTAATTTTCATTCATACAGAAGCAACATTAACAGAGTCTGAACGACCATTTCGGGTACTAAAAGTGAATCAGATATGGGAAAAAGCGCAGAAGGTAAGTGTAACGTACCGAGCTACATATAGCCAGGGGAAAGGGTTCGTGCCTGGTCTTTTCCAGGGTTTTGGGTGTACACTAACAAGTCTTATAATATTATGATTTTCTATTGATTGTCAAAAATGATTGGTATAGCCTAACCTTACCTAGGTTAATAATCAACAAGTAATTTCAGGGAATCTAGTATATTTACAAACATGACAAGGGTATATATAATAAATATATAATTGTCACTCTGGGTGTTGTACTGGTGCTGCCTTGTTCAGGTCGGACAGTACACTCCCACAGTGACAATCCACTGAGGTCAACCTCAGAGCTAAAATGACTGACTGTCCTCAGATTACCACATATACTGTAGGCTGCCTTATTCAGGACGGACAGTATATGTGGTAGCCCTTCAACCACTGTGCACACTGTAGGCTGCCTTATTCAGGACGGACAATAAGCACAGCGGCCTGGACGACAGTCTGATCAGCCACTAAGACGATAACAATGGCTAGCCTCTCCGAGGAAAGCCTTCTGTGGCAAGCCAAAACGACTGCACTACCTAACGTACAATACCAAGAGGACAACCTCTCTATGGCCTGCCAAAAATACTCAACACCGTTACAAACAGACGAGCTCAGTATTGACACAATACCTTTTATTAGCTCACCTGAGCTGAAAGCTCAAGTGAGCTTTTCTGATCAAAATTTGTCCGTTGTCGCTGGCGTTGTCGTTGTCGTTGTAAACTTTTTACATTTTTATCTTCTTCTCCAGAACCACAGGGCAGATTTCAACCAAACTTGGCACAAAGCATCACTGGGTAAAGGGGATTAAAGTTTGTTCAAATGAAGGGCCACACCCTCTTTAAAGGGGAGATAATTTAGAATTATTGAAGTTTGTTGGTATTTTTTAAAAATCTTCTTCTCAAAATCTATTACGCGGGTATGATAAGGCAACAGTCAGCGATCGATCGAGTAAAAAATTCCTCTGATCGATATGATGTCACAATAAGCAGCATGATGTCATATTTTACTCAAGAAACCTGTCAATTTTAACTTTATCTCTGGTCCAAATTATGAAAACTACAGGCGTAAAATGTCACTAGAAGCTCTTTTAACTGAATATATTTTCGATTTCTCTGTATTACGTATCGTTAACATTGATGACATCACAAGCATGTTTAATAGAGAAGATCAATGTTGGGAGACAAATCATCGGAATGCAGTGTAAACAATGCCGAAATAAGACTTATTTGATACAGATATCTAAGGTTAAGATGAGTGTCAGTTAGGATATAACCAGGATAATCAGGCATGGATATTTTGTTTTATAAGCGAGTGTTATAAGGTAAGCAGATAGACATTTATGTGGCTTGACCGGCCTTTCCTCTGTCAGTGTGTACAAAAAAGACAAAAGTGTAACACTACCCCGAATATTATGAAAGATAAATTTGGCAAATATCAAAAGCACATTACCTTAAATACTTGAAAAATGCTGCTAGAATCCTTTGGTTTGTTGTTGTAAATGAAAAATACGTAGTATTTTCAATGAAATTGAAAAAGTTGAGGAGGTTTCCGGTAAATAGTGACAATATTTATTTTATGCGATTAACAGTAGGATTCTAGCAGCAATATTAATAAACATAAACTTATTGCTGATCGAATTATTGTATCATACATACAAATAAACTTCGGGGTAGTGTTACACTTTTTGATTTTTTGTTAAGGTACAAAAATGATCTATTTTTAACTGTCACGTGATACCATGGCACGGCAGCTTCAAAGATCGACTTCATTCCGAAGTAAAGATATAATATCTTGTTGAATACATTCACTTGATATTAATTTTCAGCGCTGTTTTCATAAAAATAAACAATTTTTAAAATGACCATAATATCGGCGATCATTAAACTCTCAGTTGCCTTAACCTACCCGCGTAGGCCAGAAAAGCTGTAACTTTAGTGTAGATTCAAGTTTGTTCAAATCATGGTCTCCGGGGGCAGGGTGGGGCCACAATGGGGGGATGGATTTTTACATAAGAATGTATAGAGAAAAAAATTATTTGGCCAGAAAAGCTTAAACTTGTGTGGATGCATCCTCAGGTAGTGTAGATTCAAGTTTGTTCAAATCATGGTCCTCGGGGGTAGGGCGGGGCCACAATGGAGGGATGAATTGTTACATAGGAATATAAAGTGAAAATCTTTAAAAATCTTCTTCTCAAAAACTATTGACCAGAAAAGCTCAAATTTGAGTGGAAGCATCCTCAGATAGTGTAGATTTAAGTTTGTTTAAATCATGGTCCCCGGGGTGTAGGGTGGGGCCACAATGGGGGGATAAATTTGTACATAGGAATATATAGAGAAAATCTATAAAAATCTTCTTCTCAAAAACTATGAGGCCAGAAAAGCTCAAACTTGTGTGGAGGCATCCTTAAATAGTGTAGAATTAAGTTTGTTTAAATCATGGTCCACAGGGATAGGGCCGGGCCACAATGGGGGGATGAATTTTTACATAGGAATATATAGAGAAAATCTTTAAAAATCTTCTGGGAAAGTTTTCAGCCCAAAATGCAGTAACTTGTGTGAAAGCACGGGTTGTGCAAATTAAAGTTTGATCAAACCATGATTCCCTAGAGAAAAGTGGGGCCACAAAGTCGGGGGGGGGGG
>WFKH01007768.1:7323812-7341108 GCA_016163765.1 Magallana hongkongensis | reverse complement strand
GGGGTGAAGACCGATAACTGCCGAAAACTTCAATTTCCTATAATTGTCAAGGGAGGGGGCCAACTTCAAATTTAAATTTGTTGCGAAAAAAGGGGGGGGCTCTACCCCCCACCCCGTGCTACGTGCCTGAGCATTAACAAAGATATAAAAATAACTATAGACGTCAAACTTATTTGCATCTTTTAAGCTTAAGAAATCAATATCTTTGTCAAATTTAAAAAAGTATACCTGGATAAATACCAGTGGTATTTTGATTTCATACACTTTGAACGTACGTTGTATTGAAAATGCCATGGTATTTTTCTAATACACAGTCTTAACAAGCTTGAATTCTGTAATCACTGGCTACAGCGTTTGAAATAAGCATTGTCATTACACGATACGATAACAACCAAACAGGCACGTAAAAAATAACAAATTCAATGTATATCTAGTGGATCTATCAACCAAGAATCTTTCGTTCCCCCCTCAAATTACCCTTTCGAAACACATGTACAGTAAACCTTGATCAATCCGGCTATGGTTGGTTCCGTATACCAACAGGTTGAATGACATTAAATAACCTTCAATTTCCAACTACATGTAGTCATTTACTTTTGTCGTGAACAATAGGTTGTCTTGAGGTGCGGTCACACGATGCGATTTTCCATCCGATTTTCCATCCGATTTTCTCATCCGATTCGCTTTCGACTAAAATCGTACCGTGTGACCACCTAAGTCGAAAGTCGAAAGCAAAGTCTGAAGTCGATTGAAAATCTGAAGTGCGTCCGATTTTCAATCGACTCTCTGATGAGAATCGTGACGTCACAATAATTTTTTCCCGTACAACAAAAATATTGAATAGGTTTTATTAATCAAAAATCGATTGTAAAATCGTATCGTGTGACCACCTCAACAATCACCTGAGCAAGTCGATTGAAAATTGGATGAAAAATCGTATCGTGTGACCACCTCAACAATCGACTCCAATCGACTTACCTGAGCAAGTCGATTGAAAATTGAATGAAAAATCGTATAGTGTGACCGCACCTTTATTTGTACTAATTATATTCTGCATGCCCCGTGAAAATCAAGCCGTTATTGATGTTATACTCCTAGAAAGGCAACCTCTATTGCCCGTGCACTGATTACTAATACGATCTTAAATGTGCCTTTATATAATGTTGACCATTGTGACAAAATATTTCTTCTTCGTTCTGACCAAGTTTTTGTGGCGTTTCTTCAACATGATTATGTTGTGGGTTTTTTAAAGTAATTCTTTCTGGCTCTTTTTCCAACGAAAATTCTGTGAAATTTAACAGTTATTTTTTAAGCATCCCAATTCTGCGAATGAAGACCCCCCCCCAAAAAAAAATACACAAAAGTTTAATCAACTCTTAAGATTTTATTCAAATGAATTATGCCGAGAGAGAATTCATATTTAGTTGTCTTATTATTATGGTATCCGCCGAAAGGTCTATTTAATCGCCATCAAACACAGGTAAAAATGAATGGGCGGGTAAATGGATTTAAATTTATGAACGAATATTTATTGGACTGTAATAATTTTGTGGGATTGAACAACCATGCCGTAATGCACAACATCCGGAATAGACAAGTTCAATTGTATTTTAGTGTATTCATTTATTGTGGAACTGCACAGTATGATGACGTTCAGTAAGAATCTGCTTCCTGTTTTCGTTGTTGGAGTGATAATGATGTTAAGTATACAATTATGGGATTGTATAGAATTAAAACACATAATTTGAGACTTTTTCTGTTTTTATTTAAGGTACAGAATATGAAAAATATGAAATAGGTTTATACACAACCTGTAACATCCCCAATATGTCGCACCAGTAGTCCTATTTATGGACAACGTAATTAACGAAGAATATTTATTAAGAAAATGTTAATTACTTGAACTCATTAACACGACCTTATAAAATATTGTAAGGGTTCAAAGGTTAAACATGCACTGTAACTGTATAGTCATGTTTATACTAGAAGGCCTATATATTATTAATAAGCAAATTAACCTGATTTTTCAGTTGATTGATTGATTGATTGGCAGTCTCATGTTTACGCTTACTACGCCCCGACATTTACGCGATGATCAGGGTTTTATGTCGTGAAGCTTTCTACGTTGCTGCCGTAATCAAAACAACATCTCGGTATTTAAATAGACCCACCCTGTCTTGACTTTTATTCTGCCTTTGCTCCCATATTGACTCAATCAATTCGGTCGGGAGGCACAATAGCCATAAAACCCCGTGACACAAATTTAAAAAAAAATGAAAAGCATTGAAAGACTCTAAAAACCGACAAATTAAAAACTTCCCATCCACGTAGAGTATGTGTACCAGGACACAGCTAATTTCTCATTCTAGGAAAAAATGTGAGCCCAGCAGCTGTAGCAAAATAATTCAGCTCAAGGGTAGGCTGTGGTTCTAGAATATAGGTCAGCGTGTAACATAAACGAGCTAGGGGAACAGCTGTACTTATTTGTTCTCCTGGGTTTTGCTTTGTTGATGTTAACCTTTTTACTCACCATTTGAACTACGTAAATGATGGCTCCAATAGTTCGGGAAGTTTTTCCGAATCGAAGCTCTAGGTACTGAAAAAGTAATCAAAGTACAAAAAGTCTCTTCTCAATTTATAAAGTCAAAGTTTATGCCTTTTTTTCAAAACATATGTGGTTTGTTATCTTCATATAATCATAATATAACGATTATTGTGGAAAAACCGGTGACAGCTACGTCTTATCTAATACATTACAGTGTAGAAGGGAGTATTTTGTCAAAGGATGAAATATTTCGTTTGCTTAGCAATAAGCATGTACCTCGTATGAGCTTGTCACGCGGAGCCGGTAGAAGACTGGCATGTAGACATGGGCTGCACCAAGGATAACGAAGAAATAGCCCAGGCCTATCCACCAATATATCGTCGTGTAGTTGTACATCTCTGCAGGGGTCCCAAGAAGAGTGATGGCGGACATAAAGCTGGCCAGGAGAGACAGGGCCACAGGAATAGGGTTCATGTCCCCTCCGGCCAGCAGAAAATCCTTGGTGTTGGACTTCTTCCTGTCTTTGATGGCATAGAATAATCCGATTCCCGCGGAACATATCAGTAATCCTGCAAACAGAACGTAATCCAGGACCTGGAATTCATTTTTCTGTCCAGTCTGAAAGCTATACTGTCGGTCTCCCGCCATAGTTCACCTTGCTCACTGATAATCTGTGTCAGCCGCGCGACACTACTACTCTGTTTATTAATGACAACTGCACTACACTAGAAACACTTTAGACACACGGCATTTAAGTGAACTGGCGTGCTGAATACTTAACAAACAAACCTCCGTCCGACGACCTTGGTTGAAATGTGTTGCAGTGCAGTGGTTATTAAAGTATATTTTTAGATCGAAATTCTTCGTTTATAAAAACACGATTAAATTAATCCAAAAAACCTTTATCAGCTGACATGCAAAACTTTTATCAGCAAAGCCTGAACGACTCATCTTATCTGGTTAAACAAAATTCAAGGGCTCTCAGAACTCTTTAAATTATAGCAAGTCCCTAATGAGTGAACAAGTAAGTAATATACTAGTAAGTATAAAAACACTTTAAAACACTTTTTCGAAATATTTCGACCGTGTTGCTGGTCTTCATCAGTCGTGTTTATTCTATTAAGTATATGTATTTCTTTATTTCTTTTTTTTTATTTAATGAAAAGCTGCACTATAATAAATTAAAATTATAATTTTATTATCTGATCCTGTATATTTATATGACACAAAGAATATTTGTCAATAATTGTAATTATCGTTGTTGGTCGTCAAATTGTTTTGCGGTTTTTTAGTGTATACTCAGTTACCAGTGTCACATGTAGATCCATGTCGTGGAGTACATCTCTGTTTTGACCATATAGTCTATAGAACAAGGAAGTTAATCAACAAGCACTTTAGGATGACGGGGCTTTATTGAGGACCCATTGAAAGCATTTACAGTGAAGAAGTTGGCAGTGATCGGACCAATATCTCTTATCCAATGCATCAGCTATTGCTTTAATATGGGGTGGTGTTTAGTGCATGTGTGGTAGTGTTAATTTTGCGGGTGAGTGTATAAATAAAAAAATCAGTATGTGTGATTAAAGGGGCATGGTCACGATTTTGGTCAAATTTTATTTTCTGTTTTTATTATTTACAATGCTTTAGGAATGCATTTCTAATGATAAATTCAAATTTGAGAGTCAGTCGCAGAGTTATAAGCAAGATACAGGGCTCACAATTCTTTGTCATGTAAACAAGGCTCGTGCCCTGTTTTTGTTTACATACATTCAATATACAAGTAAAAAATATTTTTCAAGCTGATTTGTCTATCTTTTTATTCATTTTAAGCTTAAATAAACAGTTCCTAACGTTTAACACATTTCTTTTAGGTCTAAAACTTGAATTTCCACTTCAACATTCAAAATATAAACAAAAGTTTTGTTTGCATAACAAAGAATTGTAAGCTCTGTAACTAGCTAACAACTCAACGAATGACTCTCAAATTTTGGTTGCCTATTAAAAATGCCTTACTGAAGCATTGTAAACATTAAAATCGGAAAAATAATTTTTGATCGAAATCGTGACCATGCCCCTTTAAATAACCAACATGAAGTATGTGTTCACGTTGTTTTCACCCAATCATCATTTCATCTCTATTCATTTTCTTCTACTGCATGTTACTATTAATAAACTATGTGACCGACGAAACAGCTATAAAAATATCGATGTATTCGATTGGCCTAGCCACTTTGGTGGGTCGTGGGGTTTTATAAAAACCAGTAAACAGGTTCTGAGGGAGTCCAGACCAGTTACTACTCAGGGCGTAGACAAGCAATTCTAGCCACGTATATATATATACAGGACACACATTAAGTTCCTTTTATCTCCTACTAATATTTCCTCTAATGAATGAGTGAATTAATTATTATTTTTTATAGTCTGTCATACTAATATAATTATTGAGTATTTTGATAATTTTACTTTATGAATAATGAAAACGTAATATTAAAAATTAGATGTAACGCTGTATTCTATCCTTTAATATTTCATGCACCTTTTAATTGAAATACGGCATTGTTACATACATGTGTATAGGTATTTGTGACAGTTACATTGCCCAGAGATATTTACATCGATCAGTATATTAGTAAGCTCAGCTCTATTCCATAAATCGGTACGATATATATACTGAGATATGCATATTATTACATTTATATCATTTGTAATTCTAGATTACTATTTTGTAGCTAATTATAACGAGTAACTGAATATATAAAGTTGCTGATATCATTTTAAATTATTCAATCACATAAACATAATTATTTTAAAATAAATGTTAAAGCTGTGGGACTGTACGTTTTATTGATATATCAAATACATGTGAGCGTGCAAATGAAATTGTTATTTATTATACTGTATTTTATTATGTCTGTTGATTATTGTAGGGCTGATCCCTTATAGTCCTGGGGTCAGGCAAATAAATGTGTAAACCAACCACCGGTCTTGTTTTCATCTTTAAAACGCCGGCTACCCATATGCATTTAAATTTTTTTTGGGGGGGGAGGTAGAAGGGGGGGGGGTTGGGTTGTTGAAATGTATACCAAAATACATACACCTGTATATACGTATTGCTATCATATTATAATTTTGAATTTACTGGGTTGACGGAAAGGAAATACAAAAACAATGCGACATCAGTTGTTATACTGTAGATTGTGTGTAAATTTACAGCCACCCGGTAAATTCAAAAAATTACCATATGACTATCTCATATGCTTCCTTTGGTGTTTAATGCCGGTAAACCATGGTTTGACTCAACACTTAGAAAAACCATTAGAATACGCAACCGGCTTCGAAACAAAGCATTAAAAACAAAGAATGAATCTGATTGGATAAAGTATCGTAGACTTAGAAACAAAGTCAACAACATGAAAAAACATGCACTTTGTAATTATTATGATAGTATTGACCTACAGTTGTCGGACGCGAGCTCGAATATTAATAACAAATTATATTGGAAGTTAATTAAAGACGCGTTTTATGCAAAACCAACGAAAGACATTCCACCGATACAATATACGTCTGATACGGGTGAATTTAATATTGCTTTTACAGATACAGAAAAAGTTGATGTATTAAACAAATATTTTTCATCTGTTTCAAACGTTGATGACACTTTAAATCAACTACCACAATTGTATCACATATGTAATGACAAATTAAACAATGTAACTATTGAGGAGCAAGAAGTTATTGATATAATTAAAATACTCCCTGTTAACAAAGCCATAGGTCCCGATACAATAAGTCACAAAATGTTAAAATCTACTTTACAATCTGTCGCTAAACCACTATGTCTGTTATTTAACAAATCTTTGTCTGAAAATGTGTATCCAAATAATTGGAAAATTGCTCATGTATTACCACTGTTTAAAAAGGACGATCCTTCTGTAGCAACAAACTACAGACCTGTATCACTCTTAAGCTGTGTTAGCAAAATTATGGAAAGAATTATTTTCAAACATGTCTACAATTATTTTATTAAAAACAATTTATTTTATAAATACCAAGCTGGTTTTTTGCCTGGCCATTCAACTTTATATCAGTTGCTAGAAACATATCACAGTATTGTTAAAGCTATAGATGAAGGGAAATTTTGCTGTATGGTATTTTGTGATTTGTCAAAAGCTTTTGACAGAGTGTGGCATAGAGGTCTACTTTTTAAATTACAAGCATATGGTATATGTGGCAATATCTTTAATTGGTTCGAAAGCTATTTATGTAATCGTAAACAAAAAGTTATGTATAAGGATATATTATCCTCCTGTAGAGGAGTCAATGCTGGTGTACCACAGGGCTCAGTTCTTGGCCCTCTTCTATTTTTGATTTATATTAACGATGTGTCAGAAAATATGCTTTCACTGTGTAGACTGTTTGCTGATGATAATTCTTTACAATCTTCTTCATACAATGCTGTCAATATTGAATATGTCTTGAATCATGATCTAAAAGTCCTAGAAAACTGGTCATCCAATTGGCTGTTAAAATTTAATCCATCCAAAACAAAAGCAATATTTTTTACACTTAAAACAAATTTTTACATTCCCAAACTCCAATTCCAAAATAGTCGATTAGAATATGTTTCATCACACAAACACCTGGGATTACTTTTTTTGTCAGAACCTTTGTTGGTCTGAGTATATCGATAATATTGTTAAAAATGCATACCAAAGATTAGGCCTGTTGAAGAAGCTCAAATTTAGCATAGGTAGAAATACTTTATCAAAAATGTACATGACTTTTATTCGACCTTTAATTGAATACTGCTCTGTTGTCTGGGATGGTTGTTCGTTTCAAGATGTCGAAAAATTAGAAAAAGTTCAACTCTATGCAGCAAGAATCATCACTGGCTTACCCATATTATCTTCAAGAGAGTCTCTTTATTTAGAAACAGGTTGGACGCCTCTCTCAGAGAGACGAAAATTAGCAAAATTAAGCACAATGTATAAAATTCATAATAATTTGGTACCGGACTATCTAAAAAATATTTTTCCTTCTACCAGGTCCTTAGAATCGAATTACAATACACGCAATCGAGAAGACTATACTATTCCGAAATGTAGACTAGAAATATTCAAGAAATCGTTTGTTCCTGACACGATCAATAAATGGAACAGTTTAAGTTTAATCACCAGAAATAATTCCTCGTTTACAAGTTTCAAAAGCAGTATTCAATTAAACCAAATTAAACCCCCGTCCTATTTTTGCTTCGGCAAGAGACGACTTAACATTATACACACAAAACTTAGACATAACTGTATCCTAAACTTCGACCTTTTCAGAAGAAATATTATTGAAAGCCCTAATTGCCAATGTGGATTACCAGAAGATTCTTATCATTTGTTTTTTGGATGTAAGAAATATACCAATGCACGAAATGAACTGTTTTCAAACCTTTTAAATTTAAATCAAATTAACATTATTAATTGTCATTTACTTTTGTGGGGAGATGAATCTCTGACTGTCAATTCAAACCAACGTATTTTTTTAGCTGTTCAAAAATTTATCAGAGATTGTGGTAGATTCTCGTAATTTTAGTCTCACTGCCTAGACCAAATTCAAACAGAACTGTTTATAAATACGTGTACGTTTGTTCAATAATTAAATCATTTTAATATTATCCATTTCTATGTACTTTCCATTATAAACTACTACACAGTTGTAAATTTTTATACTTGGTAAGAACCTCGTAAGTTGTTAGAACTTGTGTTCGAACCATTTGTATATGTTTATGCAATAAAATATGTTCAAACCAAATAATGCCGGTAAAATACATAACCCGCATTAGCTGTTTCGTTGTTTTGCTGTTGTCCTTTCTACCAACTTACCAGCGAAACTGTCCTCACTCTTCATTATGAAATGCCTCCATTTATAACTTTCTGTTGATGATTTGGATGGAGAAACATCTTTCTCACCTTCCTCGAGTAAATATACCTTTTTCATTCTTTTTTTTGATTTTCCCCTATTGAAGATTCATTTTATACAAAATACAAAGTCAAAGAAAGTAACTTTACATAGGTGCTAATTTGTACATGAGTGCAAAAGTCAGTAAGAAAATGAACTTAGTCGAGGAAATATTGAAACAAATAAAAACATTCACATATAAGTTTGCAACAGAGTTAGTGCACAGGGGCTACAACTGTCTGGTCCATATAAGGGAGCGCTGTTGTCTCTCTGTAATACGCCGCTGCTGCATCTCTTATATAACGAAAATTAAGAAGATGGAGTTCTGGCGAGTCAGAGTCCGAAAGTAAAGTAGTTGAGCATCTAGCACCGAGAAGAAACAAATATAAATCACTTTGTGACAGTCCTGATAACTCGGCGCCTAGTGAGATGTCGTAGTCCTCAATCACAGGTTCCCACCAGGCATTGCGATACAAAGATGTTTCAGGGCAGACTGTAATAATGTGCTCGAACACGTTCGTGAAAGATTTTGCACAGACGCAGCACGATTCCGTCGGGGTACCTTGGAGGGTCCATAGCTTCACGATAAATTTACACAGAAACACAGAAGAATTTCATAAATATGATTAGGAATGGCCCACATATGTTTAAGTGGTTTGCAAGCGCAGAGAGTGTAGAATTGAGAAAAGTCAGGGTCGGCAAGCATTCGGTCGCGCCTAGAGACAGAGTGAAACGAGATGACGGAGGATTTCACTGATGTTTTTCACTGAGACTTGTTGGGGAAGAATCCACTTTCGAGATAATCAGTTAACACGTGGTATAGATTGTATTTCAACTGTATGGAAATGATGTCCTGAATAAACCCGTAATGCTTAGTACTGACAATGAACAGGTAGGAGAACAGACGGACGATGAATATACGCTTTGTAAGGTACGTTGTCTCGAGTTCACAGAGACGGCCAAAGAATTGCAATTTCTTAATGTCGATCTCTGCTGTAAATGGTAAGAGACCTAGAAGGCTTTCGCACATGTCTGATCGGGTGTGATGGGGCAGTCCCATAACATGTTTAACGACGAAATGTTGGATTGCTTTGAGTGACTTAATGTTTTTTGTCCGAAGATCGTATACCATAATTCGTTTCCATAAAGAACCCATGGTAAGACCACTTTTTTTGATAGAGTTTGGCGAGTGTTATGGGGTTGAGCTGTTCGGACGTTTTAAAAGCGAAATATGATTGTCGTCCTTTCCTGCAAGCATTAAATGTTCTATCGCCAGGGTCAAAATTGGAGCTTAAGAGAATTCCAAGAAGGTTGGATGAGTTGGAAGATTCAATACGTTCTTTACTGAGACGCCAGCTTAAAGTGTCAGCAGGATTGGAACCTTTTTTATGGAAGTAAAGAACATTTGATTTTGCAGATTAAAAGTAAACCGCCAGCGCATTGAGTATTGAAAAATGTTGTCCAAAACTTTTTGGAGCTCACGTGGAGTGAGAGTATGAAACAGATGTCTTCTGCTAAGGTTGGGTTTGAGCTTTGAATGTTGAAGACTCCGAATTTTGAATTTCTAATAGCAAATCATCAATGAATACTAGATACAGGAAAGTGGAAAGTACCCCTCTCTGTCGGACGCCTTGTGATACTCGAAGCCACTGGGAGCTGGTCTGGTTAACTACAACGGAGAAGTATGTGTTGGAATGGCAGTCATTTATCAGAGACCACATGGTGCCCGATACTCCGAGTTTGTGAAGTTTGCACATGAGGCCGTGCCTCCACACCGTGTCAAAGGCTTTCTGTGTGTCTAAAAAGCAACAAAAGCAGAGCTATTATGTTCAGTGTTGTAAAAAAAAATAGTCTCTTGCAGATTAAAGGACGCTGCTAGACACCCAAGTTTTTGCTTGAAACCTTGTTGTTGAGAACAAGGAAATGAGATTGAGGGCAAAAAGTTTGACTGTATCCTAATGAGAATAAAATTTTCAAACACTTTAAACGCGCAAGAGAGGCGAGCAATTGATCTGTAACTATCGGGAGATTTTTGAGGTTTGTTGTTTCCTTTATAGATGGGCACAATCAAGTCTTTTTTCCAACAGGATGGGACGCACTCGACTTCCAGAATTGCGTTGAAAAGGTGAGATACATCTAGCTAGTTGTATACCACCATGGATAAGATGTTCGTTTTGAATGAGATCGAAACCAGGCGCTTTTCTGCGTTTGAGATTACGAATGATGTTTAGTATTTCGTTGACGCTCGCAGGACCTCCTGGGAAACTATCATTTGATGAGCTGGAAGCGCGTTCGAGTTCACTGTAGCGCTTTTCAATTAAAGTTAGGAAGTCTAAATAATAGTTTGTATTTTCTTTGGCGTTATAAATTAATATCTGAGAAATGCTTTGCAAATGCGGAAAAGACGCCCGGGGTTGGGGGGGGGGGTCATCGAACTGTTCGTTATTGTACTCAATGGCAGGATAAGTGTGGGAGGAACGTGGTTTTAATCGTCTGATTAACTTCCAGAACAGGCGAACATCACACTAAACATAAAGCAGGTCAGGGGGGACAGGGCTACAGGAATAGGGTTCATGTCCCCTCCGGCCAGCAGAAAATCCTTGGTGTTAGACTTCTTCCTGTCTTTGATGGCATAGAATAATCCGATTCCCGCGGAACATGTCAGTAATCCTGCAAACAGTACGTAATCCAGGACCTGGAATTCATTTTTCTGTCCAGTCTGAAAGCTATACTGTCGGTCCCCCGCCATAGTTCACCTTGCTCACTGATACTCTGTGTCAGCCGCGCCAGACTACTTTCATGTTGAAAATTTTGAATTTACTGGGTGGGTGTAAATACAAATTTACAACATGACAACTAGTTGTTAGCTGCCGATGAATTTTGTAAAAAAAAAAATTTCTTGACCTTGAATTGCGTTTACTTGTCGTGGCATTAAACAATTTAATTATATCATAGGATTGTGTATTTTATACAAGCAGCTAAACATCGCTCAATATCGGGTTCGATGTTCACAAAATTGGTAAATATATATTGTGGTGTGTACACTGACAACGTAAATAGAATCGACGTGGAACGTACTGCGTGTACTGGCGGGAAATAAAGCTAAATTAACTTGTGTGTCATTAATCAGATGTCTAATACAACAACATGGGCAACTTGTCTTTGCGCCAGAGAAAGCCCGTAAAAATACTTGTTTTGGGTTTGTACGACTCTGGGAAAAGCAGCCTTTTGTTTCAGGCCAAATTTGGAGAAGTTGTAACGTCGATTCCAACTATTGGATTTAATGTGGAAACGGTTTCACACAAGAATATTATTCTACAAGCTTGGGATGTCGGAGGAAGGGATAAAATCCGGCCATTATTAAGGCATTACTACCAAAATACCGAAGCGGTTATTTTTGTTGTGGACAGTTCTGACGAGGAGAGACTCCCCGAGGCTGAGCGAGAACTATTGAGTCTGGTGTCAGAGTCGGAGTTAGAGGGTGTCCCGGTAGCTGTCGCCCTCAATAAGTGGGATCTCTCTCGTCACATGTCGAGGGAGAAGATACAGCAAGCTATGGGGCTCGCTGAAGTCAGGAAGAGCAGACCTTGCGAAAGTTTCTCTACTTCCGCCGTCTCCGACAGTAAATCCGATTTGTTCGATATGTTGGAATGGATAAACGACAACACAAGACGGACAGAAGAAAATAGACGGAGTAAAATTGTGGCCGGACAATCATCTGTACCCGTTTTACAGCGTGTTGCTTTTAAACTTAAAACTTTATTGCTGAATTAACATCAGTGAAACCTGGTTCGAGTCTCTTCAGCATATACTTAATGACATGCTTCTAGACGAAGATTCTGAAAAATAGTCATATCAATTGCATGCTCTTAGCTAAGATATATTAAAATTGAATTTTATTTGATTTTTATGTGTCAGTGTTGTACAGAACACTCTGTTCGATATCTCTCCATTACACGTGTTTGTCTGAAATTATTTATACAGAGGCGCTGAGGCTGAGACAGGTAGCATACGGTGTTTTGATATTACGCCTCTCCTGCCCCACCACCTCCCCATGTGGCATAAAAAGGCAAGTGAAATGAATGTTCCTTTTTATATACATACGCTGATGACGTAATACCGAAAGCCCCTGTTTCCAGAAGGTAAAGGGAAATACAGAACACTTATTTTCCTCGGACTGAAATGTCACACTTTCGTTGATTTAGAGAATAATTAATTTTGCAGGGTTCGACTGTGTTTACATAAATTCGAAATGTAAAGCCGCTATTACATGGATTTGCTTAGATCATCGCTTTTTGTGAAAAAATACCTCACTTAATAGCCCTCGGGAAAACAAAACACTTATAGGTTTGTTACTTACTGACTACGGAAATATATCGGGTTGATATATTTCCACAATCAGTCTGTAACAAACCTTATAAGTCATACACGTAGTAGCAGTCTTGAAGACAACGTATACATGTATGTTTTTAAATCAGGTTCTGTTCTCGTCATATAAGAGATACTTAGTAAAGTAACATTCAAAATGCTGAAAAATTTTACTGACTCATAGATTGAATTTTAAGACTCCAAATTTATAGCGCCCGAGACACCATCCGCAAATAACTATATTATGATAACTTAAATAATAATCCTTCAAATGATACAGAGACATTTAGGCATTCTATAAAATAGAAAATTATAAATTATATAATAAAGACTTTACAATTCATTTTCAATTTTACAATAACTTTGATAAAAAAAATTAAGAATACCTATTAGTAAGGCGACCATTAATGTAATGTACATCGGTTTTGTTAAATTTTCAGACATTTTTTTCTTCCAAAACAAAGTAAACTACGTTCATTTATGTACAAGTTTTGCATCGGGATCGACCTCCTTAGTTACTTTATTATTATATTTCGCAATCATTGTTGACGTGGAGGAAATGACAATGTTATGATTGTGTATATTATGAGAACACGGAGAGAATATCTCTTTATTTCATTATAATGGGAAACCTAAATTACGCTTTTTGTCGCCGAAAGCCAGTACGGGTGTTATTGCTTGGTTTAGATGCTGCAGGAAAAACCACCATTCTTTATCACTGTGTTCTGGGGAAAGTTGTTACTACAATTCCAACGATTGGGTTTAACGTTGAAACATGTAAAATCAACGATTCAGAAGTAGTTGTTTGGGACGTAAGTTCTCGAGGCAAAATAAGGCCCCTATGGAGACACTACTACCCAAACACCCAGGGAATTGTGTATGTCGTTGACAGTACCGATTGGGACAGAATGACAGAGGCTAAAGAGGTACTTCATGACATTCTGAGTGAAGACGAACTGAATGGTGTACCTGTCGCCATAGCTTTGAATAAAAGAGATCTGAAAAACTGTATGACGAAAGAAGAAATGGAGGAGAGGTTGAATGTGAGTGAAATCCAAAAAAAGAGACCCTGTCGAGTATTTCTGACCACGGTTTACCCGACAGACGAGGTTCAGACGGAACTTATGAACCTGTTTGAATGGATTAGTGAAGAGCCGACAGACGAAAGTCAAGAATCTTCGACGAAACATAAAGGGGATCCTTTCTCTTCCTACTTTTGGCAACCTTTGATGAAAATGAAAAGCATGATGTTTGAATGACAAGTTTTAAACAGTTAACTTTTTCTACTCGTTGTGTTGATGGAATGTGTATAGTATCAAACTCGGAACAAACTTAACAAAGAGTTAATTTATGCTTTCTAAGTTTTTGTCCAAAAGACACGTGTGCTGTGATTTGTTAATTTATTAATATTTTATTTTTTATTTATTGTTATAAATTATATGTTTTTTAAAATGTCGTTTGTGTTTTAACGTATTTTTCAAGGATAGGAATTATTTTAGTTCTCAAATAAATGTATGTAGTGTCAGACTAAACAACTTTATCAGTTTTCTTGTATTCTTACTGACTTCTACACTAAGAGAATTTGTTCAAGTTGTAAAATCAATATTATGTTTGCAATGTTTGGTGGTTTTAACCACTGATTACTGGGGCTTAGAACAATAAGTATGTAACCATGACTTCGAAGAATTCAGAGTATATATTGTTTTTTTCCCTTAAATTAATCACAACAGTGATAGTTTCTGTAGTTATGTTTGTTTTAGCATAGTTGCGCTCTTTTCTCTGCTTGGATCTGAATTGTTGCTGTACTTACCCCTGCAAACGGCAAACCGGCGAAATCGTCTACCTTTTTTGTGCAGGCACGGAGCAACAGGGGTGGGGGGCTATATGGCCCCGCCACGGTTTTTTTAAAAATGTACCTCTTTCTTATATTTACAATCAAAAATAGACGTTAAAGTCATTGATCCTTCCACTTTTTGTGTGGTTCACTACTTTGGAAAACGATGCAACACCACAAATTTAAAACTCTATCTGTAAGTGAAAGACGAACCTTTAACATCTCTGGGCACTTGTTCCCCACCTTATCTAAACAGATTTACCATTTGGAAATCTAGCGGGTTGTGATCATTTTATAGTATTTTTCTTCATCGAAACAAAAAAGTTTTGAATTTAAAATTTGATCAGTATGACGTGAAATGAAATCAAACTAATACTCTAAAAAAAAGCAAGTTTATTTGTTATGACAAATGTCAACTGCAGGGTGTAAATAAGTTTTCTACGTGTGGACGAATTATTGACAATTCAGCCTCTTCAAATTCTACAGTTTGAAAATTATTAAAATTGTTCTTACAATAAAAGTAAATTGACCATCTATGATATGAATTGACCATTAAAATTCACGTATGTCCTAAAATAAGATGAATTCTAATTATGGTTATGTTCTGAATCCTTAACAGTTCGAGAAGCGGAAGTTAGCTAGAACATTGACTTAATATAAGGACAATGTTGGATAATTACAGGATAATACGATGGGTCTCTACGTGAGAAAAGTCATTTATAAGGAACTTCTTTATCGAATCTAGATTGAGGACTAGCAATTTTGAAAGCGTATAAAATCATGCATGGAAGTTTACGTTTCCGTTTTTTACTGAGTCTACCGTTTCTCTAGCAATTCAAAGAATATAAATAATAAAGGTTCAATTTGTTATTACAGAAAGACAAAGTTAATTAAAACAGTGAAGTTGATCAATACAGCAAGGTTAACTGTAATTGTTACATTTAAGTCAAGTTCATCATTACGATAAGATCGAATTCATTACATTTAAGCAAGTTCATCTTTACAATAAGATGAAATTAATCATAACATTTGATAAAAAAAAAATTCATTTCAGTTAGGTGATATTAATCTTTACTTTTCATTCAAGTTCATGATTACATTACACCAATACAGTAATAAGCATTACAGTAAGGTCAAGTTGAGTTGATAGTTTTTAAGGTAAAACCTCTGTGTACAAAATATCTATACTTACCTGCTTCAACTTTTTGAATTTACCCCGAACTGTCTACGATCTTGCCTGAACTTTTGAGACCACCCCAGTGGTATCAAACACTGTGTGTATACCCATAATGCGCAACTAGACAACTAGGACCCAATCAAACAAGGGGGGGGGGGTGATGCAGGTAAGTATAACTATATCGTAAACACAGGTCTTACCTTTAAAAACCAACATCTATAATTATCTGCATTAACTTTCTGACGTTTTTGTTGAAGAATTTGGGTGGAATGAATTTAATTAACTATCACATAAATAATAAAAGTAAAGATTTCACTCATCAGAATAGGTGTATTCTATTTCTGTTTCTTCCATTTTGCCCATCTTGAAGTGGTGAGGACCGAAGACTTGGCAAACCGAGCTTCTACTTGGGGTACGTTCCTCATATAGAATGAAGTAAAAATGGTTTCTGTTGCCAATGAGCTGTCTGCATTATTTCTTCAACTACTGCTCCGTTAAGAAGGGCCCATAAATTTGACATTCGTCGTCTAGTATCATGTTCACGCACACTTCATAAAGTATCACTATTTTGTTCACACATATTTACTTTTATTATTATTATTATTATTTTATTAACGAAACAATTCATCTGGATATAGAATTCTTGGATGCTGGCTTCTCTATTCATCAGATTTGTAAGTTAAAAACAAACACTTTTTATTTCAACAAGAAAACTCTGTTCTTTTCAGAAATATCTTTAGTGCTCTGCTTGCCTTTTTCACTTTCACAACTAATGTTCACACAAGACATGATATACGAGAAATGCATTTGTAGGGGCTTATAGAATCTTAAAATCATTACTAATTAAGTATATAATTTTGAACAATTCTTATGTGGTGAAAGCTGATTTTGAGAGAGAGAGAGAGAGAGAGAGAGAGAGAGAGAGAGGTGTATACATGTATAAACCATACCAGACTCAATTGAGGACAATATAATTGATAGGGAAAAATTCACAGAGATGAAAAAAATAACAATGATTTAACCATATCTCGTACATAACCACAATTTTTCACATATTTTCTGACAGTGGCTTTCCTTATATCTACATTTTTATCAACAGCAAATATTTCTCAGTTTAAAGTCTTTCTGTTATGACATTTTTCAATGTATATCGGGTATTGGATTACTCTTATATTTACACGAAAAAATATATTGCTTCAGAATAAGAGCTATCAAGTTAAAATATTTTATAATTTTTTTTATATTTTCCGAAAAGAACTGATTATACATGTATATCAAAAAATAAAATTTCAAACTGTATCAAAATCCACTCTTCAACAACACACCACAATTCTTTTACAATTATATTACATTCATAAAATAAGTGATCAATACTCTTTTCATCTATTTTACAAAATGCGTACACAGCAGACTCTGCTTTTTTATA
>WFKH01007768.1:7301470-7318812 GCA_016163765.1 Magallana hongkongensis | reverse complement strand
TTCACGTCAGAAACAGAAAACCCAGTTGATTCTGGAAAGAGTTACTGAACTGAAACATCGTCTGATGCGCCCATCACCAAAGAAGACATAAATAAGATATTGAAAGAACTTAACACGACCAAATCACCTGGCCCGGACCAAGTACATCCGAAAGTGCTGTTTGAATTGGCAGATGTTATTGATTCCCCGCTGTGCCTGATTTTCAACGAAAGTTTTAGTAGCGGAATTGTGCCACACCAATGGAAAATTGGTCAGATATCGGCATTATTCAAAAAAGGAGATAAAACTTCACCGTCCAATTACCGACCAGTTAGTCTCACCAGTGTCCTATGCAAGGTTATGGAGAAACTAATCCGGAAGAAGATAGTAGAACACATGAACACTCAAAATCTATTCAGCGATAAACAGTTTGGATTTATTGGAGGCAGATCCACCTCATTACAACTTTTAAAGGTTCTTGACAGATGGACACAAATCCTAGATAAAGGAGGGACTGTTCACTCCATATACATGGACTTTATGAAAGCATTTGATAAAGTCCCCCACAGGCGCCTTTTGTTGAAACTAAAGCAATATGGTATAAGCTTAATGACATGCCGTTGGATTGAGAGCTTCCTGAGTGAAAGGAAACAGCGAGTACACATCCATGGAAACTACTCGAAATGGCACAAAGTCACAAGTGGGATTCCGCAGGGCTCCGTCCTAGGTCCTATCTTGTTCGTCATTTTTATCAATGACTTACCTGAATGTGTAAAATCAGAAGTGTTTCTCTTTGCTGATGACACCAAACTGTTTAGTGACATTAGAACTGAAAATGACGTTGAAATCTTACAAGATGACTTGAACAATCTTTTTGACTGGAGTACTGAGTGGATGTTACGATTCCACCCAGACAAATGCAAGGTGCTGAAGGTTCACAACAAATGGAAAGAAAAAGACAACTACAGATACATCATGAAGAAGTATGATGGAACCACAACAACTCTAGAATCAGTGGAATCAGAAAAGGATATTGGGGTCAACATTGATAGTCACTTATGTTTTGATAAACATATTCAAACACAGATCAACAAGGCAAATCAAATAGTTGGCATTATCCGACGAACATTCTGCTCACTAGATTATAAATCATTCTGTTTATTATTCAAGGCATTAGTGAGACCTCATCTAGAATATGCGAACAGTGTATGGAACCCCTATAAATGTAAAGACACTGAATCTATTGAGAATGTACAAAGAAGAGCCACAAAAATGCTACCTCACCTGTCAGAGAAAAGTTATCAGGAAAGACTGGAAATACTGAAATTACCAACACTTAAATTTAGACGTTTACGTGGAGATATGATAGAAGCATATAAAATAATAGCTGGAATGTATGATAAAAGAACAACAAAAGGAATGTTTATCTTGAATACAAGTAACACCAGGGGACATAATATGAAAGTGGCAAAGCAGAGATGTAAACTAGACGTTCGGAAATACTTCTTCACAAACCGGGTAGCTGACACATGGAACAGCCTTCCTGAGCATGTTGTATCTGCCACCAAAGTCAAGACATTCGAAAACAAACTAGACAGATATTGGAAAAACCATCCAATGTGATATGACTACACTGTTGATTATGGAACATTTAAAGGAAATGACCAGGCTATCACACAGTCTGATGATCAGGAGACTACCGAGATGAACATAGAGGAGCAGCAGCTCCTGCGTTCATAATGAACGTAGGAACGTAGGTAAATTAGCAGTAACAATGTTCTATGTAGTTGATGCTCTAATGTCAGTCGATCTGCATTTTTCAGATTTCTGTTGACTTCTCAGATGCGTTTCTATTGCACTCATTAGTTTTATGAACTCCGAAAGAGTTGTTAGACCGAATGGCATTGACCTGAGGTGATAATGGTTGCAAAATCTAAGGTATTTCTTGTCCTTTAAATATATCGGTACATATATATCTGCATCTTACAGGTCGTTTGATGCAACCAAATCTCCTATATTTACGGCCTGTATTTTTGACTTCAGAGATTATATTTTGAAATGTTGATTCTGGGAAAATACAGTTAAAAGTTAAAATAGAAAATTGGACGGTATTCTCCGTCTCGTTTTGAAACTACAAAAAAAGATGATATAGAAACCCTGACCTTCCTTGGTCATTGGAACAGTTTTTGTATTTCAAATAAACTTTCTATTTCTTGTAAAATACATTGTTTTTTTTTTAAACAAATTATGTATATTTGATTCTCTTACTCCTGGCTCTGAAGGATGTTTTAAGAATGCAAGCATAAGTCCTTCTTTGACCATGTTTAAAACCCATTCGTCGGACGTCATTTATATCCACTCCATGTCGAACGAACTTATCCGGCAGCCTACTTTAGTTTAGCAAAAGATGGTTGCTGATCTTTTTGCTAAGGTGCCAGCAGACTCTACTCTCTTCCTTTTTCTTGCAGGACCTAAGGTTGAACCATCTCTATGCTTTGAATTTCTAAAGTGTTGCATCTCTCAAGCGCTCTACACTTGAGTGAAGAATGTCAAAATACTTTCCAGAGTTTAGGATTAAGAGAAGACTGTACGAGAAGTTTATTTTCGGTTGCTTTGTTTTTAAAAGCCAGATACTCGATGTAAATTGATCTGCGTGCCGCAACTGCACCCACCAAGAGGCGGGACGTAACATCAGCCATTGACTTGAATACTAATACTTGCATCATCGCTTGAAGGGCCCCGTCTTGTCTTCATCAGATACTACATTGTCCACATATGATGCTATCAAAGAGGCATGTCAACATTCTAAGAAGAAGTTGAGACTCTTGATCTATCTTCCATTGTTCATTATTTCGAGAATGCAACATTGTAACGGTGGAAGTATTTGTAACCTTTTCTTCCTGCTGTGAAGCTACTGTCCTCAATGTTGTGCTCAAGTCGTGGAGTTGTGCAATACTTTTCTAAACTTGAAGAAGTTACTCGATACTTCTCATCATCTATACTTTAGAAGTACGTATTGTACCTTTACACTGAAAATCCCCATGTACAACAGTTAACGTGTTCAAGATGAACCCATCCATGGGCAAAGACTGGTGTAAAACAGACGATTTTGTTCCCATCAAACGATCTGACATGTAGGACTTAAAGTTTCTGCTCTGATTTTCAAACGTATTAACTTCACTTATGTTTAACTCTGAAGTCACATTTCTGACAAAGTTCTTCCAGTCTACTGTGCACGGTCTTAAGTGGAGCACATGGTTCAGTGGTCATAGGCGTTAGGCCGGAAACCCAAGGTCGCTGGTTGGAACCCCGCTGTGGTCACGATGTGGTGTGGTGTACCCTTAGACAAGGCACTTTATCTAAATTGTCGCTGTCCACCCAGCTGCAATTTGCAATTGGTACCGGCTTACGCTGGGAGTTAACCTGCGATGGACAGGTGTCCCATCCAGGGAGAGTCAATGACTCTCATCCGCTTAGCACCACGGAAACCAGGGATAAGCACCGGCCTTATGCGCCTTCATGGCACGGAGAAGAATTTAACTTTTTTGTTTTAACTGTGCATGGGTCATTGATTTCTGTATGCACCGGACCTGCAGCAGAGTTATCATCATGGTTGTAATCATCATAGACTTCAACGACATCACCAGTTGGTAAATTTCTTAAAACAGATTTATTATCACCTCTGTGACTTACCACAAAATCGTCATTAGAATCCACGAGCATTGCTCCTCGGACGGTCGAAAATGATCAAATTCGTCGATATACTTTCTGCACGGGTTTCTGTCGTTAAAGCAGATTGTTTACTTGCGTCCTCTAGGAATTCTTTCAATCTGGCGAAAAAAAAATTCTCGTGAAATTTGCCTACATTTTCTTAAGTTTCCTTCAATCTTTAGACATTTTAATACACTACAAAGTACAAAAACAACGCTCATAGGTACAAGTTTAAATTTGCATCGGGATCGACTTTCTTGAAGGTCTTTACAGTTACCTATTTCGCAATCACTGTTAGCGTAGAGGAAATGATAATATTATGGTTGTGTTTACATTAAAAAGACGGAGAGAATGTGGCTTTCATAATTCATGTCTTTTATAATTCATAATGATGGGAAACCTAAATTACGCTTTTTGTCGCCGAAAGCCAGTACGGGTGTTATTGCTTGGTCTAGAGGCCGCAGGAAAAACCACCCTTCTTTATCAATGTATTTTGGGGAAAGTTGTCAAAAATGCTCCAACAATTGGGTTTAACGTTGAAAACTGTCAGATCAACGATTCAGAAGTGACGGTTTGGGACGTAAGCCTTCGAGCCAAGGGAAGACCCCAATGGAGACACTACTACCCAGACACCCAGGGAATTGTGTATGTAGTTGACAGTAACGATTGGGACAGAATGACAGAGGCTAACGAGGTACTTCATGACATTCTGAGTGAAGACGAACTGAATGGTGTACCTGTCGCCATAGCTTTGAATAAAAGGGATTTGAAAAACTGTAGGACGAAAGAAGAAATGGAGGAGAGGTTAAATGTGAGAGAAATCCAGAAATTGAGACCATGTAGAGTATTTCTGACCACGGTTTACCCGACAGACGAGGTTCAGACGGAACTTATGAACCTGTTTGAATGGATTAGTGAAGAGCCGACAGACGAAAGTCAAGAATCTTCGACGAAACATAAAGGGGATCCTTTCTCTTCCTACTTTTGGCAACCTTTGATGAAAATGAAAAACATGATGTTTAAATGACAAGTTTTCAATAGTGTTTAATTTTTCTACTCTTTATTTTTAATGGAATCTGTATGTATAAAAAACTCAAGAGTGATTTGTCACCGGAGTTAATTTATGTTTTGTAGTTTTTGTCAAATTGGAACATCACATGTGCCGTGTTTTGTTAGTTTTATTTTATTAATATTTTGTTTAATATTGTTGTCATAAAATATTTGTTACATTTATTTGTTTTAAATGCTTTGCGTGTTACATACTTGAATGTGTTTTAGTACCATAAAGAATATCAGAAGTTTTTAAAGCTGAATACAACATACATATACGCATCTAGGTAATACAAGTTTAGATTACATAGAGGAAAAACGTATTTTCTTGTTCCCCACCTTACCTAAACGGATGTTAAACCTGAAATAAAGCATTTTAAAAAGTGGCCGATGAACTACTACTCACGTGGCTAGCGGGTTGTGGTCATTATATAGTGGGGGGGTTTTTCTCACCTTTGCGCATGATTTTTCATGACGCAATGTGGACTAATAGGACCAATGCAAAAAACTTTGTATTTATCTAAACATGCTTCATCGTTTTGACAAATGTTCCTTTACTCAATATTTAGCTTATTTACATACCCAAACGCAAAATGATATGTTTTTGCCTAATGCTTATTGTTAACTTATTGGATAGTGCCAGGTAAATGAAATAAAGCAGAACGATCGTAAAAACTGTTCATAAGCAATGAAAAGACAAAATGTTTTAAGTAAGTTATAAGCCTCAAACTGCCCAATCGGTCAGATATTGCACTGTCCTCAGCACTGACGCGCCTCGGACTGTACAATATCTGACATAATGGACAGTTTTCGGCTTATAACCATTACTTAAATTTCATTATTGCAATGATATAACGGTGAATTATATTATTTTAACAGTATTTATTATAACAGTAAAGCCAAGATAACTATTACTACGGTTATGTTCATCATAACTTAAGGTCAAATAATTTATTACAGTAAGATCAATATAAACTTTCCGAAATCAAGTTGATACTTAAAATCATAAGGAAAAGTTCGTCATTATAATAAGTCAAATTCTTAAAACAGTGATATCAATTTCACAATCATCAATGAAATCAATGATGTCGAGTTCAACATTACAGTTATGTTACGACTGTCATTCCAGTAAGGTCAAACTCATCATTACAAGTAAGCAGGGAAAACATAGCAGTAAGGTCAAGTTCAATCTTAAAATGGGCGGTCCGGTATTTATCTCATAATATTTCTGTCTCGCTTGCTCTTGCTATGTTTTTACATGTTTCATACATGTGTCTACATTTCAAAATCTAGTATTTATCTCATATTTCTGTCTCGCTTGCTCTGTTTTGTTTTTATATGTTCCATATTGTGACATACTTCCTATCGATATAAACAATAAAATCAAGTATAATTTTATAATTTTGTTCTTTCCCAAAATTGTTACCTAACACCTTTGCGCAATTGGTTAGAGCGTTAACTACCCATCTGTAAGACATGAGTTCGAATCCCGCTGGGTCTTTCATAATTTTTACCTTTCAAAAAAGTTTTAAAACATTTTTTTGGTTAAATATTTTAAAATCTGAAAATTCTAAACCGGTGAAAGTATTTTAATTATAATGTACTTTTATCCACATTAATATCAACAGGTGTTTCCTACCACCTTAAGCGCAGTTATTTAAAAGCTTTCCTATTTTTTTAACGAGTCGGAAATAAATAAATGAGATTATATCTTAAAAATGCGATTGACTTCAAATGAGTAATATACCCAAATCACTCTGATTAGTTAAGCAAGGTACAGTATTTTCCAACAGTTGGTCGTGAAAAAATACGCTATATATATATCTTTAAAGCTGAACACCGCTCGTAAATAGGCATTGTCCGCCATATTTCTCTTTCATCACCGCTATCCCTACAACCCCTATATAAGCCGCAGACCTCTTAACAGTTCAAAGTATTTCGCTGTAGAGGTCTCACCTGTGTGGACGTTCGCATTGCCTCGCCGTTTTACTCGGTCGCGATGAAATTATCAAGTTTTACGCACTTTTTTCAAGCCAGGAGAATACTATCATCAAATAAACTGGTCAATGCATTATTTAAAAACAGAATATGCACATAAAATAAGAATAAAATGCATAAAATCCAAAGACCACGAAATGAATACTACAAGTCGGCCACGAGTTTCAGGTGTGCAATCGGGTGTAACGAAATCGATGGGTTTATATACCAGGTATCTGTGTGACGGTGCCTATTTACGAGCGGTGTTCAGCTTTAATGCATAATGAAAGCCAACCGAGAAGTTAAGATTTGTATACATTTATTTTCCAAATTGATAAATAACATAAGAATATATACTTATGTGATGCTTATTACCATGCTAATCTATTAAAATTATGAGATATGCATGCGTTTCCCTACTTTGTTAAATGCTTATTTTCCAATGGTTTCATCTTAGGTGGTAAATCTTAGTATATCATACATGTCATGCTACAAACTGGTCTACTACTGTAGAGTTAGTGACTAGCCAGTCTCGGGCAGTGGTTATCAATCACAAGCAACACCATGTCAAATGCAGTGAAATTTAATAGCTTGGTAACAAGTTAAGTACAGCTACCACAAAGTGTCGGACACAACAGGGTTACAACCTCGTCTGTAACCTCTGATCTCTCACGTGATCTTCATCAAAATTTATATTTTCCAAAAATATAGACATATATTACTATGTCATAAATTACTTTTCACATAAAAACACAATCTATTGACCAATGATAACAAGGTTTATGAATGTGGTATTTGCCAAACAGACCTCATTTTTTCAAGAATTTTGGCATTGATCATGGTGGGACTCGGAGGTTACAAACATCAGACATGGACGGATTTCTGATGAGACTTTGAGAGTTGATAGAGCTTCATGACCAAACAAATCATGAATTGTTGAGAGTGATACTATAAAAACAGAAAAAAGATCACAAACAGTAAGTATTGCAATTAGTTTAGCTCAGGTTGTATTGCAAGGTATAGTTTTAGTATGTCTGACAAGCTCTGTGGAAATGCAATTAGGGACAAATTTGATCGGAGGTTCAACAATATATAAAACAAGAAAACCTGTAAATTGGACATCATGATCCAAATTTGAAAACAATGGAGACATATAGACTAGATTAACACATCACAATTATAAACTGTAGGCATCTAAAGAAATAATGCACAATTCACAATGGGATAGCTTACTGTTGATAAAGAGGTAAACAAATTAAATGTGGTATTGGACGGTACTCTGCAAAAGCACACTGGTTTTCATAAATATGTAAATATAATATAGATAATAATACACCGAAAATTTATCAAAATGCAGGATACAATGGTCAATGCTATCAGCAGTTTAGCAATTGCATAAGTTTCTGTTGGTCCCCATCAGGACATTTGAACAACTAAGCACAAGACAAATTGTCCAATGATGTCAGATTTGTTTGTGGGTGGTTTATGTGGGTGTGGCTCTGCTCATTTTCTGATGGTTTCCTTACAGTCTTTGATCTTTAAAAGGCTCTTGATTTTTTTTATTCAACAAAATCTAACATCATAGTATTTGTCAAATGCTCAGAAGACTTCAGCACTATGTTAATGTTAATAATATATCTATCACAGACACACAAAATATGGTTCCAGAGAATGTCAGCAGAGAGTTATCCCATTAAGAAGTGCTAGGAATTCTGCAGCGGCTACAGACACTCAATATAACTGCTAGAAAACTGCGAGATTCAGCTCAATGGCAGGAATGATAAAGTAAAACGTCATTGTTTGAATTCGTTTGTTCATACATGGTACCCTCGTGAGTCGTAGTAATCCTGAAAGGAAGAAAATGATAACATAATTACTTTCAGCAAGAGCTGAGCAAAAACAGACCTGTAAATCTATAAATATGATATATTATTTTAACATATGCTGAGACATTTTATTAATTTGGAAAAAATTAACACTTCTATATATTGTCTTCAAAGAATCTCATAAAAACAAGAAATCTCTGTCAAAAAAGGTTTACATTTTAAAATGACATTTATTTTGTATGCAATTCACTCAGTAGTACTGTTTTCTGCAGAAATTTTCATTATTTGATAAATTCTACAAGTATATGTAATTAAGACTTTAATAATTAGTCAAATTCATTGTCATGTGATCAAACTTTGTTAGTAAAATGAAACCACAAAATGTCATAGTTCTTTGAAATCAGATCCCTTGACTTTTGAGTAAATGTCAAGACATGTTCAAAGTACATGTACCATACAAAAAACAAACAAAAAGGAAAACTAAAAAACATCATATGTACATGTACATTGAAACTAATAAACTTCTCTACAGAAAGAAATAAAGTAACAAGTTAACATAAATGCAAGTTACAACATAATAATATATCAAAATGAAACAAAACAGATTTTTTAAAATTTTGACTATAAATAATTGGGTGCGGACATATTTACCATTACACTTCTGAGGTCTAAACAAACAGAACAATCTATATAAAACTTACTATTCCAAACTCTGCATTAATGACAAGTCAAATGTTGTATAAGCAACTGATATATATGATACACAATAAAAACATGTTAAAGTCTGTTATTGTCAAATAATACATTAGCTTTATAGTTCATAACGAGAACATTAATTCACTCATTAATCCAAACCTAACATACCCCAAATTACTATTTCTTGGCCTTAATACAAGTAGATCAAAATTAAGAGTTGATTTATGCAATAATTACAAGTAACAAAATTCACTGTGAACTCTATTAAGTCTAATATACACTCCCACACCTAATTGATAATATAGGGTATTTTGAAGCATTTTCCAGTAATTATACAAAAATGAATTCTCCTAGCATCTACTGTGACTTACCCCATGCTGTCCAGAGCCTGGTCGGGATCTAGCTCTGACCCCCCGGGCACTGCTCCCACTACTGGGAGAGGCACCGCGTCCGCTGGGTGAAAAAGATGTCTCTGAATCCCATCGCTCTAATTCTTCTCTGACTAATTTTTCCATCTGTTCTCTTTTTATTTCATCACTATTGCTGCCATCGGTCTAAACAACACACGATATTATTACACAGTGTACAAAGTGCGACAGACTAGCCTACCAGTGAATGCACTGGCCATCCATCAAGGTGAATGGAGTCTGTCCTTTGGTAGTGACATAGTGAGCAAACTTGTTAAAACAGCCACACAATGAATTACATGTACAAATGTGAACAAGTGTAGCACATAAACTCAAGTGATTTATCGTTTAGAGGATTGGGATATCTTGTTTAATACATTTCAGACTGGTGCAAGTTAACTAAAAAAAAGTCTTGACTCTTGTTATAAAAAAGATTTGCTGTCATACCTCTGTGATGCTGTCTAATATTTTGCCCATTGTTTCTCTGCGTTTGAGTTTGGCTTTTTCCATTGCCTCTAATTTAACTAGAACAGCGTCAATTTTAGAGACAATGCTGCCAATTGAATGTTCCATTCTATCCACCCTTCGGGATAAAACTGTGAATTCTTCGTAGGATACACCATTTGAACCTCTGCCTGATCTGGTAGATTTGGATCCATTTTCATCCATTTCCGAGCTTTCATCTCCGCTGTCGTCGTTCTCACTGATTCTGCTGCTGGCCCTGCGTGCTGTCCCAGGTCTGTTTCCAGTCTTCTCCAGTTCATCGTATTCTTTATTGAGAGCAGCCTAATGGACAAGTAAATAACACTTATGACTAATGTTCATTAATTTGCTATGTCTATAATTTGGGAACATATTAACTTATCATCATTGCAAATTGATCATCGTTTACTCCACGTCAGGTGAGTACTGCAAGAGAATGAAGTGGTATTTGGTCACTATGGCAGTGAAAAAGCAGTGGCACTCTTAAGTCAGTTGATTTCTTGGACTAAATACTATGCCAGTGCTTGGATTATCAGCAATCCACTAAGGATTGACAGTGCAAAATATTTGCTTTGTGTACAATATGATCATGTTAATGTCATAAGCAGCTTGGGTTATTGATGCACATTTTACCTTCCGTTTTCCTTTATTTCCTTTTAGTTTTCTATATTTAAACATGCTTCTCTACAATAAATACCCTTACTCTGACAATAATTCTTGGAATACATTTCTTGTGAAAAAGGGTGATTATTTTGCCTCCCCAAAATAGCTGAAATTAACTTTCAAAAACTTTTAATAAACGAAATTAGCTTTTCATATATATATTTTTCATCCAGTCAACTCAATCCACTTTTTCGAGAAGTTATTGCTAAATACCTTTTGGTTATTGAGATCCTCTTGCATTCTGATTTGTTCGTCCTTGTCCAAAACACGATCCCCATCAATATCATACTTGGCAAAGAGAGCCTCAATCTCACCATCAGCATAACCACGGCTACAAGAAATTGTTTTTAACTGGTGAGTATATTCCATCTCAATTAAGTATCTCTGAGACAAAATGGACGTCCTTTGATGAGCAAACTTACGTTTTGAGGTCCTGTCTCCACTCGTCGAAGTCCAGTTTGTCGTCACCGTTGATGTCGGCGTGTTTCAGGGTCTCATGGATATCCTGGATCTTGTCGCGTTTCAGGTTCAGTTTGTCCACCATCTTCTGGTATCCCTGTAAATATGAATTTTTATAAACAATATTACATGCAATTCAACTCAACCACAGATAGACTAATTAAAACAAAGACTTCTTTTTTGTAATCTGATTAGATGCATGACTTACTCTCTTGAAGTAGTCAGTCATCTCAAACTCATTCATCTGGTTAGCCATGTCTCCCTTTACTTCAGAGTAGGTGTCGTTGATGATGGCCAAGAACATGTTGATCAGGACGAAGAAGACAAAGAAGACAAACAGCATGAAGAAGATGGGTCCCAGGTACCTGTTGGCAGCCTCCAGCTGGTGGAAGTCAAAGTCTCCCAAGATGATACGGAACAGAGTGAAGCTAGGGAAAGAAAGACAAGTTGCTTTATATCTACAGCACTGCAATGAATAAAGCTTTATATCTACAGCACCGCAATGAAAAGTTTCAGCAAAGAAAATCAAAGATCATTATTGTCTTACAAGGAGTTGCCGAAATTGCTGAAATCCTTGACTTGGGTTCCAAACAAGAGATATCCAAGCTGGGTGAAAGCCAAGAAGATGATGAAGAACATGACCGCAAATCCAAGCAGATCTTTGGCACAACGACCAAGGGTGGAGGAAAGCTGGGTCATGGTCTTGTTGAAACTGATGTATTTGAAAATCTGCCAAAGAAAACATTGGTCTAAATTTGTTTTGTGTACATTTAAATAAATAACTGAGTTTTGTTTTGAGCATGATTCAAAGTCTTATGTTACTAATCCTTAAAGCAATCCTTTGACTTACCTTCACCCATGCAAAGAACACAGCAATAGCAATGGCATTGTCGAATCTTGTTTGCCAGTAACTGAGGAATTCAAAGTCGGCGTACTGGTCTGGGTGACTGATGAGCTCGCTGAGTTTGTTGTCTACTTCCACCGTCCGATATATGTCAAACGCGATACACAGCAGGGCAATGATGATCACAGTCAGATCCAGGATGTTCCACAGACTCTTGAAGTAAGACAGCTTGTGTTTCTTGATCTGAAAAACATTTAAAAACTCTATAAAAATCAAAACCAAAGATCAGCTATAAAATACTGATGATGAAACTAAATGCTATCAATGTGAAATATACCTCAAGGGCTTCCTCAACAATGTAATAAAAAATGAAGAGGACAAAGATGAGTTCACAGGCCATGATGAAATAGTCCTTGATGGTAACGTATCGGATCAGTTTGACAGTACGGAAATCCCAGGAAGAAATGGCTCCACCAGTGGCTGGGAACTCCACAATCAGCCGAATGGCACAGAACAAGTTGATGTTGGCATTGTACACAGTGAAATCAACAAACACTACTCTAGTCCCTCGCGTTATCCAGAGTTTATTAAACAAATATGTTATGACTTCCAGGGATTCATTCTGTGTTTTGCCAAGATTCTGAACATATCCAGCTCCACTGTATGTGGCAATTGTTGCCTCATGGTTGCTTCCTTCCAGTTCTTCTTCAGTCTTGTAGGCAAATCTGCAGGGGTAAAAAATTAGCATTTTTGGACAACAAATATTTTTATGAAATAATGACTAGCGTACAGGGGTGTATGACTTGTTTAACTGGTATTGTATGTATATTTGAATTACACTAATTGAAATAATGCAGTAAAAATGAAATTTAGACAGAAGTCCCCAAGCACTGCACCAGTGATCATATAACTTCTGAACTTGTACATACGCAGTGTAGTTATCAGCATTGGCCTGTGTAGTCTTGTCCTCAAGATTGGCAGAGTAAGAGTCGTAGCATTCACGGATGACATCTTTGAAGTTCTCGTGGACCACACAGGAGTTGGAACTGACTTTGAGTTGACGGAGACGGGGGAGTCCCAGCAGTTTGTTCTCATAGTAAATGTAGCCTTGTTCAGAGGGAGGCAGGGGATCATTGTTGTACCAGGTCTCCCAATGCAGACCTTTGATCAGAGGGCCTCGGGCAAACTACATAATGGACAGGGAAAGAGGTCAATACAAAATACTGGTACAATAACTACCCCTGCATATCAATATTTATTTTTCATAAAATAAGTATATAAAATTTCTAAAGAAAATATAAACTGAAAAAAAAAATTAATTCAGATAAAACTTAAAGAATGCATGTACTCACTTTCCAGAAATCTTCAACGTTGGTGATTGTCCTGAAATTACCGCCAGATTCATGGGTGGTGTCCAAAAACAGGTCACTCATGACCTTGGTGTAGTAGTACATGGTAGTGGAGGTCATTCCAAAGGTCACTGAAATAATCAAATCAATCTATTATTAATTCATACACATTAGTGATGGGCAATTAATCTATATCATAATCAATAATTTCGTTACATTAGGAAGCAGTTAATTAATCAATTTTTAATTGAATACTGATAATACAATAGATTTCCCCATTTTTTTCTTTTTACTGTATTCATAAGAGTAAACATTTTTTTCTGCATGCAGCCATTATCATAGAAGTACATGTATTTGTATACAGTTGGGTAAATTAAAAATGTTGATATGGAAAATAAGCATATAAAAGGAAAACCTGTCTGCCTTTCTGTTGTATCAACTTGTAGTACTAATAGGAACTTTCAATCATGAAAATTTGGAATTGGAAAGGGCAAGCCAATTAACTTTTGTTTACGATCAATCATCAACCTATCTATCACTTGTATTTTGTATCCCTTGTACTAAGTAAAATTTAATTGTATAATGCTAGTTTCAATTGAGGAATTTTCAACTCAAAAGCTTTGATGAACAAGAGTAATTCTATAACAGTAATCAATATCATTTGGAATTTCTCTTCCCCCCCCCCCCCCACCCCCAATACTTGATTATATCAATATAAGTAGTTTTGAAGCAAATTCTCAATCGATAAAGCAATACACACTAAAGAGCAGAGATCAATATTTCATGTGTATTGATAATTGCTGCTTTGGTGTGCTAAGCTCATGGAATATGCATAAGCTTCATTTCCAGGTAGGAAAAATCAATAAAAAAAATCAATGGTTTCAGGAATAAAACATTCAAGATCAATTCAGTGGAAAATGCCAGAGACATTTCATTTTGTGCAAATATTTTGTTTTTATTTGTTTGTGTGGGTTTCTTTTACTGTCAGATAAATGCAATGTCTGTGATGTCTTTTGTCCTTCTTACCAACACAAAGGATGATGAGGAACACCAGGTAGATGATGAGTTCTCTTAGTGTGGTCTTCACATGGAGTTCTCTGTTTCCCTTTGTCTCCTCAGTCTGCCTGGTCGCCCACAGAGCTAAACACAAATGACAACACAATCACAATCAATAACAGTACAACCTGAATGGGATTCTTTTCTAATTTTCACATTTCTAAAAAAAATCTAGTAGTTTATAATTGAGTCAGAAGTGAAAATAGAGGGGCTTAAATCATCCTGCAATAACACATGATATTTAATGTCCTCATTAGTGTATGTATATATGTTTAATAATAATTCAATTTTGCAGATTTCTCATCAAAACACAAATTTGGGGTAAGAGAGTGCATGAAGCATAAATTCCTCACAAACTTTAAAAATTTTGTTATTAGAAATCAATAACTCATTTCAATTCATTGTGAGAAGACTTTGGTCTAAAATCCTTTACTAAGTAAACTTGAACAAACAAAATTTAAATGCCCGATCCTAGGCTCAGTATTTAATCAATAAGTATTGAAAGCAGGACAAAGATTGAATACACAAACGGGCCCCAAAACAGATAAAATTAAACACCATTTTCCTCTAGGTACAGAAAATAGTTCTTTCTTTGTTCCAAATTTTCTTCTTTCCTAAAATTTTTCTGACAATTTAGTTTGACACTGTATGACGTTAATGATTAACATGTATATGAAACATTTATTTACTATTTTAGAATGTAACATTATGTAATCATATTGTGTGTATTATAAACTGACAGTTTAGCAGTGAAAGAGGGTATATTAATTTATCTTTGTGAACAGTTGCAATATATCTACTTCTATACAATAATAATCAATATACAAATCTGACACGCATGAAGACCACTTTCCCTTTCCTTCCCTCGTCCCATTTTGTTGTATGGTACGTTATTTAATCAGCCGGTATAATTAGTTTAACTGTTTTAATCATTAGATATGTAAAATGAATCACTAAACTTACATCTAACGCCCTTCCTGAATTTGGTGAAGCATCCCTGGTTCTCGGTGGGTTTGGTGGGAGCCACCTCATTTTTTCCCTTGTCGCGATCCATGTATATATCGTTTTCCATTGCCACTGGTAAATCCGGATCGTCTCTTGGCCCAAACTCAAACTGATTGTCCGGTCTACCGTAACCAGAATCCATGTCGGTCCCCCAAGCCGTGCGTGACTGAGCACTGGTAGGACGATTGTCCCGCGAGGTCATGGTTAAGTCTTGCAACAATCACAACAAAACCTATTTGACTGTGTGCCAAAAGTTAGATACGAGACCTATGTACGAACGCAGCAATTTGTGAAACTGAAAAGACAGAAAGTATCAACTCAGTCAAGAGATCGTTCCAAACGCATAACCAATGTGATCAATTGCAGTTTGTGAAGTCATGAAGCATTGAAAGTTTACACCGGACTTAACTTTTCTTACTGAGTTACTATCATAACAATGACATGCTTGAGTAGGTTTTGAAGTTAAAGATTGATCAGAACTGCAGCATATCCTCACTTACATGCCATTCTTTCAAAAAGTTTACAAAGTAATGGAAAATTGGTTGGTTGATGATGCTGCTATTAAGAACGGCAACTCGTGTCTAATTAAAGTAAATATTTTCAATAGGTGGCGCTTTTATCGTTAGGTAATTCGTTCGTTTATATAGTCTGATTTTTCTCACTGACAATGAGGAAAACTGAGCTATTTCTACATTTAAACAAAAAAAAAAAGTTATATATACAATTTAATTAATACAAATTGTGTATTCGGGAACTTAAAAAGTTTACCTCTTTAAAGATGCAATGTTAAAGTATTTCAGGATAATCTATCAACACAATTTTATCAACCAGGAACCTTTATTTGATTACATCATCTTTATATGAACTAATAAATCATATATACAATATATGTCTGTAGTAATATTTCACTGCGAAATGCATGTTTATTTCACTAACTATTTAATCTAAATCATTGACCAAAAACTTGAATTTTATTTTATTTTACGGTAGGTGAACATTTTGTCCTAATGTTTTTCATGTATGGCTAAATTAAATGATAAAAAGAATATGATAAAATATCCAAAAGATATCGCCAAAACAAATGATAAATCACAAGAGCTTACCTGTCTGAAAAGTGCTGCACGGATGTTGGGCGAAACTGGTACGTAATAGGTCTTTATACGGCGATCGACCCGCTGCCACGGTGATGGTCCCAGATCAATAATGGCGTCAGCAGAAAATAACAATAAGTAGCTGCTGAAACAAAACTTTTGGAAACCTGTCCCATTAAATATTCATTTTCATTGATTTTCGGCGATTATTGTGGAATAAAGTGTTAGCTTTACCTGTGGTGGCGCATTCTAAGCATAGGTAAAATCAATAATGTCCATTGATTGAGTCCGGAATGTACACATCTTAATACACTCCGGAGAACTTTGTCCATAGGCCATAACTGTTTTTTAAAATATGACAATCGAATGCACGGTCGATGAAACTTAGTTAGGCTTCAACATTACAACATTTGTCAATAGCGTACATCTTGATAAACTGTTCATAAAATAGATTGCATCAATTGTGACAAAGGCATTTAAATCTGAAAATATCAGATACGTCCCCAGCCACCAATAGCCAGTTCTACAAAATTGATAGCTTAATTAGTTATTCTTACTCTTTCGGTAAATTACATGTAGTTAGATTTGAAAAAAAAAATATCAAAATTTTTAAAAAACTGCTCTGTGAATTAATTCTCGAGTTTTGAGACCTGCAGACTGAAAAGAAGAAGTCTTATTTAGATCAACTTCTTGTTCTAGGAGAGAGAGAGAGAGAGAGAGAGAGAGAGAGAGAGAGAGAGAGAGAG
>WFKH01007768.1:7276301-7301460 GCA_016163765.1 Magallana hongkongensis | reverse complement strand
GAGAGAGAGAGAGAGAGAGAGAGAGAGAGAGAGAGAGAGAGAGAGAGAGAGAGAGAGAGAATGAATAACATCAGTCAGGGATCGCGCTTTTAACTTATTTAAACTTATTCTAAATTGATCGTACGGTAAATGTCACAAAATTTACACACACGCAAAATCGTCCTTATTACATTTTAAAAAATAAGTTGTCTCCTTTATGACATAATTTACTTTTCCCAATAAAATCAGGTGACAAAAGTATATGAAAAGTAAACTATGCCAGAAGACACTCAGTATTCTACGTATAGATCACCACTTTATCTATTCATGATAATTATACAAAAATTGCTGCATCTAAAAAATTGCCATGAATCTACATGTATTTTGTTTGTCTTTTCCAAATCTTTAAATTTTTTTTCTATTTTTGGTGTTCTATAGTGTTTGCAATTTACAAATTTAAATTGAGTATCGTATTTATGTTTTATATGATGAAAAGAGATTTCAAAAAGAAATAAATTAAGTTAAAAATAATCATCTTTAGAACTTTTGTGGTTAATTTCTGAGTGTACGTCAAACCGCGCGTGAACATTTCTATATACAGTATGTTTTAAAGTATTCCATTGTTTGAATACACATTTTGGACCAAAAAGCGTGTTAACATACACAGATGTTGATTCCCAGAGACAGAAACGATGTAGATCAATATATCGTTTCATTGTTTAATCTTATTTTTATCGATCGCTTTTTACGCATAATTATATTTCCCGTATGTTCATGAGACCCAAGACCGCCATTAATTTAAATTTAGAAAAAATAAGTTTATTCGGATATCATGATGTCAGGTCGTGATAAGGAAGTTAGACTTTCCACCAGAAAACGCTAATCAATTTTATTGCATGATGACTGCAATAAATGCTCGGATTCATTTTTAATTATAAGAGTTCGCTTCCCATAGAATTCGTATGAACAAAAATTGTATCTATAAGCAAAAGAGAAATTGGGCGTGCATGGCACGTCATATCCACGATAATTAAGAATGTCAAAATATCAGATAGCCCAGCATAAATCCCTGAGTGTGGAACGTTATACTGAATAGATTTTAATACTCCCATTCTCTGACTTTGCAACATCGATACATTTTCCACTTTCTTTTTCTATTTACAAATATAGTTGTTTTCTTAACAACACACATCCATACTATTTCAGTAGCGATATAACAATTTATGTTAAACGGTATCACCATATAGGTCCCTTTTCAACTTGTTTGTACATTTTCGTACATTTTCAAAATAATCATATGAAAAAAGAAAAGAAAAGAATTTTTTAAAAATAGGTGTTCAATTAAATAGAAATTGAAAGCCACCTAGAAATTATAAAAAAAATGGAAAATGCAACGATGTTCTACATAAATATAAGATAGAAAATCCGTGTATCAATGTATCATGAAGAAAAAGAAATGAATTACCCCTAACGTCAGATCCTACACGAATGGTCTGGACTTCTGTGATCTCTCTCTTTCTCTCTCTCTCTTTCTCTCTCTCTATATATATATTATCTGTGACCAGAAAGTAATGAGACATTAACCCTTGACAGCGAAACAAGTCAACGAATGCAATCTCAGGGTTGAACTTTGTTCACAGCTCCCAAAGATCATGTGTTGAGTCAAAGTGTGTAGGGCATTACAGAAGTTCGTTGACATTATGCTGTAGGATGCCGTAATATATAACTTTAATTCATGCAAACCTGTAATAAACGTAATAAACGTGACCGCGGATACGGTTGAAATAGCTCGTTGTAGTCAACAAAGTGGTTTCCACCCCCACCGCCTCAAGTAAACTTTTCTGTAAAGTGCGAACATCATTTTTGAATTACTAGTAAATTACATCATATTATACAGAAGAGAGTCTCTACAACAGTAAATTACTACTCTAGTATGTTCTTTTATAAAGCTTTTAAACGTAAGCAAGACAGATGGGGAATTCATTCGTAAGAACTGATCTTGATATGATGAGTTAGAGGAGTCAATTCTAATGATCTAATGAGTGAAAGAGGTCAATTCTTGATTTGATGGTTAAATGAGTCAATTTTGATATGATAATTAAGTTAGATGAGTCATTATCAGTAGTTAGGGACTCGATTCCGGACCTACATGTATAATGAGTTCAAAAACTCGATACTTGATCTATATATGATTGATTATGAGTGAGAGGAGTCGATACTCGATATGATGAGTTCAGTTAGAGGAATTGATGAGAGCAGGTTGACAATTATGCAGAGGGTATTGCAATGTTTCATAGGCTGTAATAATTCATCGATACACTAGTACTGCTGTACTGTGATGTAGAGGAGTTCGATATATTGCATCGATATATGAAAAGAGAATCGATATTTCTTTTCATACTTTCCGGAAGTATACAATGCACATGCTTTGAATAAGTAATGTAACTACTTAATTAAGAAGTCAGCAACGTTTAATTATTAATATTTTTAAACGGTTAAAGCTATATTTATCTTAGTTCTGCTTTAACCTTTGCTTCAGATAGACGATTAGATATGTTGAGAAGGAAACGCTAATATAATTTTTTTCTTTCTTTAAATAGAAAAAAAACTATATGGAGAAAGCAGCCACTGTTAGAACTTGGTATATCATGATATATCGATATTTTTTTCTAAGATATCGTAATGCATCGCGATAATTTTTTCCCTCGCGATACACAGTCCTAATTTTTAACACCCTGTCTTTCCAAATAAACAAACGTACATGTAGATACTATAGATTTATCATGGCCAGTGGTAGAAAAATAATAGCGTCACAGTTATTATTATGAAAACGTGTTAAACTCGTATATAGATAATCAAGTGATACATTTCCTGCTCCGAGTGGACCCACGTTCATTCATTCCATTGAGGGATTAAAACGTGAATTGCTGTGACTAACTACCCCACTTCAGTGCCCTCCTTCCTCAGTCACGCACATAAAGTGGACGTCCAAAGAGCAAAATACTATAAAGTAACAAAGATGTAAAGAAATACAATGTATGAATAAAAACTTTTCTACGATCAGTATATCGGAAACATATTACAGATATTCCATTATTTATGTACATAAAACCATTTTATCGTCTTTACGAGTATTTTAAGTCTGTCTGATGCGTTTTGTTTCATTAGACTTTGTCATTTGGACAACATTCTGTAGTGCATAATTTATTTGCAATAAAGGTTGAACCTAACTAAATCACATAAATACAGGGTTTTGTTTGGGGTTTTTTTTTTGTTTCCATGACAAATAACACCGACCAGTTCTCGTCCCTGGCCGCCGTCCGTGTCGGTTCGTTCATGTAATTCGGACAGGGGCTTGCAGGATTCCCCAACACAGAACCAAAAAAAGTAAACCGTTATGAGTTGTCCTGATCCAAGGTCCGGTGTCACATTTAAATGCGATTGCTCGATATTCAGAAACACAGAAACATAGAAAACAGACACAAATAACAAACACAGACACCAAACAAGAGATAGACAGAAAAATGGTAAACGGACAAGCACAGTCCGACATCAGCTGACAAAGACCGACAGACAGACACCAGGCTAGAAAAACATACATCAGACAAGAAACACAGACGATAGACAATGATGCTATCCATATTGGTCAATCGAAGTTCAAAGGAGCCAAGATTAGAAAAGAACGCCTACATATTAATGATATCACAACATGTGGCTATATTTATAAACGAGTTGCCTGTATTCTATAGCGAACAATTACTTTTATTGTCGTCTTTGAATTCTTCAAAGATCCAATAGCACGCAATCACTCGCAGTGCTCAAGGAGAAAGTTTTACGATGTAAAAGACCATGCCATGAAGAAACAACACTAAAATTAATTGGAGTTTTGTCGATTTTTTTGGTGTTTAAAGCTTTTAGATTGTTGAATCAAGGTAAAGATAAACAAGAAGCATAATTGTTAAAACCATATGTAATGATGAACTGGACCTATAACCATATTTAGATAGATGATCCTCTGACTTCCGAAATCTTAATAAACCCCTGAATCACATGATGAACAACACCGACCTATATATATCATCTCTCTAGAGCTGATGGTGAAAAGTGCCAAACTCCTCATCTGAGTGTATTTATCCTGTTACATTTCCTCTTTTCATTCTTTCGAAGTAATAAAGCAAGGGAAATGAAAGCAAATAGTTTTGTGAGCGTACTCTTTTGTTGTATCTCATGTGTTTTATGTATACTGGACTCAAGGGATTTCCCATCGAGTTTTTGGTCCCCTGAACAAGAGTACTGCAAGGAGACGTACAGGTGTGGGGGTAATTCCTCCTCCCTCACCCCGGCAAATTGTCAGTGCGATTCTAACTGCTCTGTGTATGGGGACTGCTGTCCAGGAGTGAAAATTATTAATCAAACCAAGGACACAGACTTTCCAAATATTTCATGTGAATATAGGAAGGACATAGATTCCGACAACTTTTTATACATAGTGAACACCTGTCCTGAAGGTGGCGATACTTACCTTAAAAGTAAATGTGAAAACGCAAACGGTACCGATGTGTTTGGACAAATTCCGGCAAGTGGGCAAAGTTCTGGATTGTTGTATAGAAATATGTATTGTGCTCGATGTAATTCAGACAACTACATCTTATGGAATCCTGGAATTCAGTGTAAATGGAAATTATCTCTACCAAAGAATTTATCTGTTTCTTCTTTACTGAACGATACCGATTGTGAAATGACCTTTTCTCCCCCAGAAACAAACCTTACTCAAAGGACTTGTTTTCCCGCCATCAGTGTGACTAAATGCCCCGACGAAACACTGGTGACGTCTTGTATCTCGGGACCCTATATTCCTGTATTCGGAACAAAAATAGCATTCCGGAACACGGACTGTGCAAGGTGTCAGAATTATCCAGAATCTAATCTTACGTGCAGTATGAAATCATCGCAGCTAATTCCGAACAAAACAAAAAGGAAATTTTACAATTACAGTTACCGGGTTCTGTTTGATTTAAATCTGAAGAAAAAGACAATGGAGACCCGTTATCGATCATCGGTTATAAAGGATTCCTCGGACCTCCTACCCTCAGTGTGCGACACGGGCCACCTGCAAGACCCGTTTACCGACCGATGTCACGAGATAGTTTGCGTTCCTCCTTTTGTATATCTAAATGGTAGATGTTTATTGAGAGAACGGATAGCCAACGACCCTAACATCACCTCATCCCCGTGTGCCGCTCGCTTGTTTCGCCAAAATGAGTTCAAAAAGATCAACTCCTCTACAATCTTCCTCCTTTTTCTAAATAAAACGACCCAAGAATTCACCTTGTCGGAGAACGGAACCATTGTATACGTTTGTATAAACGAAATCCAGATTGATAAATCTATACTTTATACAAAGCTGACAGCCGATTTTTCACGGGAGGAGGGACTTTTATCCTTCATCGGCGGACTGCTGTCAATAACCAGTCTCTTCTTTTGCTTGTGTGTTTATACCTGTTCGTCAAAGTTACACAATGTGCCCGGGAAAAACCTCATGTGTCTAATGGCATCCCTGTTCTTTGCACAATTGTTATTTTTGGTGGCACCATTTGTTTTTCAGATGAAAATCCAAAGTTTATGCAAAGCGCTATCAATTTTTACACATTTTGCATTTTTAGCGGCCTTTTTCTGGATGAATGTAATGTCTTTTGACATATTTTTCACCTTTTCAAAGGGATTTGTAAATTCCGGTAATAAGGGAAGTTCCTCGCGGCGTTTCCGGTTTTACTCGCTGTATGCCTGGTCGGGGGCTCTTGTTATTGTGGGGTCTGCATCCCTTACTGATCAAGTTTCAGACTTTGCCTTCAGACCTGAGTATGGCGTTGGATTTTGCTGGATTTCAAACAGCAAAGGTTTACTACTGTTCTTCTTGGTACCAATTGCTATATTGCTGTTATCAAACTTCGTATTTTTTGTTATATCAGCCATAAGCATACATACATCATCCAGGAAAACGTCTCGGGTGCTCAAGAGAAAAGACACCTGTAAATTGCTGATCTACATCAAACTCTCTGTTGTGATGGGACTTACCTGGTGTTTTGGCTTTGCGGCAGCAGTCACTAATGATCACGTGATCTGGTATTTGTTTCTCTTTTTCAACACTTTACAAGGTTTCTTCATCACAGTGTTTTTTTTGTGCACGAAGAAAGTATTTCGAATCGTACGGGATGGAGCCACTTCAATCTATTCCAGCACTAGGTCCTTTAATTTGACAAGGTCCACAAATTCACGATCTGAAAGCGAGGAAGGTCAAAAGCACGTGTCCAGGAAACGATAAGTGCAGAAACTGGAAAAAGAACATTGGACCGCCAAATCAAAATTAATGCACTCACATGTAGCCGTAGCACGTGGGATTTGATGCTATTTTACGTGGGTCGCTAGAAATTTTTTTATTTTTTTTATTTTTTATTATTTTTTTTTTTATATAAGAAAATTTAAATGCATGCATATGTACTAGTAATGTTGCAGCCAGAGAAAAGGTTGTGAATCATGTTTATAGGAGCCTTATATTGTTTGAAAGTTTACGTTTGTTTGATAAATTCATTAAATTGGGAAAATTTTAATATGTGAGTTATTTCTTTTCAAGAAAATGCTCCTATCCAGTTACATTTGTTTAACGATCGAATGTTTAGTTACTTTTTACTTGCTGTTTGAGATAAACTTTAATGAAAGACGGATGTGTCTTGATTATAATATACAGCTGTTTTCTTCCATGTTATGATATCCGATTGTGCATGTCCGCGTTCATACAGCTTTTTGACAAAACCGAATCACGATATAAATAGGTTAAAATATTTTTTTCTGCACATGCTCTGATCTTTTTGAGGTTAGGACAGGATCGGGGGGGGGGGACACGTACTCCCCCTCCCCCTCCGGAATTGCAGCGTTATTAATTAAAGTAAACAGAGAATATAGCTTCATTGTCATGGCAGAAAAAAGACATATAACTTTTTGGGCAATCAATGGTCGTTACAATACTTTCATAGCTCGTATGAAACGCTAAAGAGAACATTCTTCAGTTTGTTTTACAGCTTTTCCAATGTTTTTGCCTGTGCTCCTTCTACGAATCAAATTTGTAGCACGAATGTGTAGTTCAATAAATTTCATCAGTGACGCAAATGACGTACTGTTGGGGCACAAGCGGGCTTTGCATAATTATTAACTGTAGGTCTGTATATATAGCTCCCGGTCTGAAAAAATGAACGACCTGGAGCTACAAACCATTATACGAAAAGAAAATAACGTAAAAATATCAATAATTTAATATGTAATCGTACAACTGCAGTAAATCATATACAAATATAAGTATTAAGGAATCAACCTGAGGAGATCTTTCATAAAGCCCTTCGGGCTTCATTGGATTTGATCACAGCATGACCATAATGATCCCCTAATAATACCTAAAAAATGATTCCTTATTTCTTAATTGAATATCTCTTGAAATATTCATGTAAAATGAGTAAAAAGTACTTTTGTTTTGACGTTACTTGTAAGGAAGAGCTAAAACATCTGTCGTCAGTCCGTGAAGATCGTGATTTGAAATACCTTTGACCATCATGACTACGAAGGTTATGATAGAATGAATAGCAAACAAGCAAAAAACATCAAAGGATCTACTGCAAATAGCAATAGAATTGACCTATAGGGGAGATGGATTTCCCGGAAAAAATCACTTTTGAAAATCAAAGTTTTTTTTTGTTATATTCTATCGTACATATTTCTAAATTTTTCGAATTTGTATTTTGAATCTATCATATTGCTCTTGCAATTTTATTATCAATCTTCAAAGTTCGCTCAAACAGCATTTTCTCAGTAAAATGGTATATTTCTGCATGGTTTTTTGGTCTAGATATCCTTCAGGACCGGCCTGCCCCTAAAAAAATCTTAGATATTTTGATAGGTTTTGTTCAAAGGAATAAATTAAGATAGAATTTTCTTAGGGGTACCCCGGTCCTGGGGTCGAATTTTGCAAAAAACCGACAAAAATTTCGGAAACTGATTTCTATCATAGTAGTCTATATTTACATCGAAAACTGTAAGTCCTGGATAGCTCAATAAGTTAAAGCGCTGGCTATGTCAACAATGATGTTTTTTGTGTCCTGGTTCGATTCCATCTGTGGGCATACTTTTTCTTTTTTTAAATTAACGGCATTTATAAACACCGTTTTATTTTTTATGAAGAATTGTGCATTTTGTATATTAAACTTAATTCGATCTTCTTCCTTGAATGCACATTTGCTCTTGGAATTAAAGATGGAAAAAGTATATACTTAACTATATGTAAAAGCAATCAACCGGAACTATACCTTAGTGTAAGCACGCTTTGTTTGAGGACAAGAATCATTCACTCTGTGTTACTCGAGACAGGTGGCACGTAAAAAAAGTCATGCCGAGCAAAAACTGTTGCGTTTGCCTTTCCAGAACATCTATAGGAAATGGTACAATTGTGGGAGAAGTACAGCAAAGTAGATGCAGTTTGTTCTTTGCAAAGAACGTGTGCATTGGTGACATTTTATGCCAAAAATGCAGGAGGAAGGTTTATAGATTAGAAAAAAATGGGGGTGGATCAGTTAGATTTTTCCGTCCCCTTGCCATCCCGGCATCAGGTACGTCCCCTAATACAAAGGATGCAGCTGTTCATACGGAAAAGAGCTCAGTTGAATGTACAGTGAATGATGATAGTGTTCGAACGCCTCGTAACATGACTCTTCCTGTTATTTCTGTTGGAAAAACTAGGGCGACGCGCATTATTTGTCGCAAAGAGTCAAAGGTTTGCGACCTTTGAAATCGCGTCACGCGAGACTTTCGATAGTTGCTAATATGTCCTTGGTTGTAAATAATTAAGAAATAAACAGCAATTTAAAAAGTTCACCGGGATATGAAGTTGGTTGGTCACGTGATCAAATCCTGTGAAGCCCGAAGGGCTTCTCAGTAGATTTGTTCAGAACTGTTAAAATTACCGAGATTTTATGTTCACAATAATCCAAGCGACAAGTGATAAGCGCGTGCAATGATCATTGTGACGTCACGAAAAAGTTAATACAGAATTGAACGTTTTCGCTATTCTATAGGTTCATATAAGGAAACATAATTGCAATTGTAAATATACGCATATAAAGAACATGTATCGTATTATAGAAAGTGAACTGAAAATAAAATTTAAAAGTAATAAAGTAAAAAAAAGCGTCCATAACTCATACTGCTCGGACAACGACTGTGAAACTTTTTTTTTCAATCACTATACATTAGGAGAACTAAAACCTAAGAGTTTACTGTGTATGGCCTAAAATCAAGAAGTGGAACGGAAATCGATATGCCTTTTGTAAAGACAGAAACCAATCATGACCGGCCCTACAGGTCAAGTCTTTTGTTATATACAAGTGTATCTTTTCAGATGACAGCTTAAACTTTACTTAATATGATATAACTATTACATAACAGTTTTCCAACAGTTTTAGCAAATGTCATATTGGCGTAGATTTACACTGTTATTTTCCCCCGGTTGTTATTAGGACTGGTGTTCATACATATATTGTATATTTCCTGTCTGTTACACCTTCATATCCGTTAAAACCACCAAAGAAAGCAACTTGTTGTTAAGATAATAAATCAATTGATTCATCCGACTCTGATCGGAATTTGCCAATTAGAATTATATAGCGACCGTCAATACGGTACGATTGTGCAATTCTCTGCCTGCTAGTTTGTTTTGTAATGTATAACTGTTATTCTGTTGGTACGTGCAGAATACTTTTTTAGGTCACCTGAGCCACTCAGATGACCTATTGCCTTTGGTCTTCGTCCGTTGTCGTACGTCGTGCGTTGGTCGATAACAATTTTAGAATTTTAAATTTAACTTCTTAAAAATTACAAAGCCAATTGTTACCATTTTTGGTTTGAAGCATCTCTAGGATAAGAGAAATCTTAATTTGAAAATTATGAACTTATCACCCCTGAGCCTCATGGGCAGGGCAAAATATGCAAATAAAAAAAGAGCCAAATTTTCAAAAATCTTCTTCTCTATTCCCACACATTTACGGTCGTTGGAGATAAACTAAAGCATTGTTATTATGCCAATAACGTCCTCTTCTTGAATTGTGATTTTGTAACTATGATACCCCGCTGTATAAACAGCTGTACGGAATTTTGTGAAACTTTGTAGGTATTAAAAATACAATATGTAGATATGCATATTATCAGGAAATTTCGATTCCATATTTTTACTGGGAATTTCGGCCCTTTTGAACTATGTGCATATTACCGGGAAATTACAATTTCATTTTCTTTTGAATTTAGTATTTTGTTGTTGTTAAAGACAAAAGTATGGATGTACATCATCGTCTCAAGCCACGTTCCGGAGTCCGCATAGCTCTCTTCTAAAGATGGGAGAGGATCGTACGTATTAGCCGTGGTTTGCGACGGTCGGATGTACAAATATGCTGGAAATTTTAATGTGATTACTTTTTGGGAGTTATGCCATTGCCCTTATATTTATTGATTTTGTGTATTTAATTCTTACCTTGCCATTCATAATGTGCATTAAATTGTCAAGTAATGGAGGTGCGTGGGGTATGAGAGCTTGCTCACTTTTCATTTCATCGTACACAATAGCTCATAGTAAATGCATGCCTTCACAATACTTTGATAGCTGAAAAGGATTAGAAAGTGCAACTTCAATCACAAAAGTGCGCCTAGGCTATTCTACATTCTTGGGTACACTGTACAACCTTTATTTATTTATTGACAAGTGACCATTTAAGGCATGAAGGTCTCTTTTTACAAAAGTTTACAATTTGTGGCCCCTGGAGCTAGCCCCTAAGGGTATAGATAATCTGAGATTCCTCTGACTCTTACTCACCCCCCACCCCCTTTATGAATTGACGTTTGCAAACATCAAATAATAAAAGCGGCGGTAACAGTAAGAGGAGTCTCGGACTAGGGTTTAGACTCCAAAATGAAGCTTAAAATGCAAACATGAGACTCCCTGCGTGACAGGTACATCTACGGGCTATGGTACTCAGGTGACCGTCAAGGCTTATGGGCCTTTTGTTTCAAAATAAGAACATGATTCTTTTTACAAATTTCAAATTCATGTTAATGATTGTTATTTCTATGAATTAAAATTGCATACACGAACATGTTTTGGGGCTTCGATATTTATACATTTTTAAAATTAAATTTTAGCCAGTCCATCCTACATATGTTCTCGCGATTTGACACAAAACGGCGGTATCGCGGAATGAAATACTCGCGTAAAATAAGGTCTCTACAGTAGTCTAGATTTAGCGAATTTCTTTGTTTTGCAATTTCTTTAAAATAGAGCTGTGGTTTGGATCGAGCCACCCTTTGAAAAAAAAATAAATATGTGATTGCAAGAAGGTTAGCTGGGGAACTTTTGATCCCTCTTTGAAAATTACATGCAGATTCCTTGTATTTTCACATATTTTATAATTAATTCATGTATTATAAACATCACCTTAAGAAACTGAATGCATAATTTGAATAATTTTGCATGTAAACTCCCTGGCAATGGTGGTCAAGTTTTCTTAAATTAACCATGCAGGCTAGTTGTGTTTGAAGATTTTTCTGGGAATAATTAACAGCCCATACCCCTTTTTAAATAGATACGCGCCATTTGATTTACTAAACATTAAAAATCTCTTTCTGTCTATAGATTTCCTGATTTGCTGGACATGGAAAAAAAAAAACGAGTCCTGGGGAACTTTTGGGCCGATAATCCGACCCTACCTCGTGACCCACGTGATCTTGGAGAAATTAATTAATAATAAGTTTTAATTATGATTATATTGGATGAAACGCATTATTTAACATTGGCGATATAAGCATACTTACAGGACCGTGCACTACAACCCCCTTTCCTTTTCTTAGATTTTTACTATAAGTTTATTTTTTAATATATTCGATCAGTGCCTACTATCTATTCACGATATATTACTATAGTCAGGTACTCTTTACACAATTGCGCTAAAAAATATAGTTCTGTTCATGATCAGCAGATATAACATTACAATAAATGTTTAGAATATCGATGTATATGTAATACGTGGAAGAAAACAAAATTAACGTAAAATTATTTTGAAAAAAAACACCCTACCCCAAGAAATGTAAATGTGAAGTATTCATATTCCTACGCTCGCTGCCTCCTCAGTCTTTTTCACGAAAATGTATGTCATTCTTCGATTGACAATTGTTTCACTAATGAATATTGCTTATATTATTACAATAATTATAATAATTATATTAATTTCATGATTATTGTTCGTTAGCTATCACACAATCTCTCTTAATTATTTGTTGTGTATGAGTTTATGTTATTTCTTATCTTTCTTTTTTTTTTAAATGACGGAATGGTTACACAACGCCTGCACCACATTTCTGGTAGCACAGATGTGTGCACTGTTTGCTAATGACGGGTGGCAGTATTTAATTAATACGGACATGAAGAACTATATACGTCAGTTTCTTAACAAGTCCAGTGATTTTAACTTAAGAGATCGGCTGAGCACAGTGAAAATTCAAGTAATTTAACAGTCGAATATCTTGGATATGGGGTAACCCATATCTATTCTTGTATAAAGATAGCATGAATCATCAGGGACGTATATGTCCCTGGAATCATGTAAACTTTTGGCCTCGTAAAATAATGATGCATTAAATGAAAAAGTGTTCACATTATTATCATTAATTTTTACATTTGTAAACCAGAAATATAAACAACACAATAAAACAAACAACAAAAAATGGCATGGAAGTGCAGTTTGGGGTTCTTTGGGGGTATTAAGCCCACCGCATCCGGGTTACTTTTTTTTCGAATAAAAGATGAAAACGAGACTTAGCGCGAGGATGTTGGAAAGTGCGTAAAGATTTTGCATGAGTTTAATATAAAAGAATCGAATATAAAGGTAATATTTTGTCTTTCTTGTACGCCTTTTGCATAGTCAAATGTAATTTTACATACTTATGGAAGTGAATAATGAGAAGTTTTCTTATTATGTCCATGTTTGGGAGTGAACAGTTGCTGTTTTGCAGACGACGAACACTTCTCTTAGCTTTATAATTATATACAAGTTTGTGTTAAAAAATAGATATATATGATGTATGAAAGTAACCATTAAGGGTTTTGTTCTGTTGAGTAAAACTAGTAGCACCAATTATGGGATAACCTCCGCATCAGCGGGACAAAGCATGCAGGTGCATTGCGTGAGATCATTCTATTCGTAAATGAATTATTTCCTTCACTTCAGTCTTCTTAAAAAGTTGACTTAATTTGAGTTCAAAATCAGTTTATATCTTCATCACTTTAAATGATATGCATATGTTTACCATAAACCCAAAATGGCGGCGCTCAAGCATGAAGTGTAAACAAAGAAGCATCTAAACAAGAAATGTTTCAACAGGTTGGGCACGATTGGCTGTTCGTTCGCCCTAAAACGCGTTTGCCCTTGACGCCGTTCGCCCTACTTTCCATTCGCCTTAGGTCCGTTCGCCCTTGACGCCGTTCGCCATAGGTTTGTTCGCCTTATTTTTATATAGGATTAATGTATTTATATATTTTTGTTTTCTGATCGATTTAAACATTATAAAGAGATTAATTAAAGAAAACAATACAACCCTTTCCTCTTTTACCATTAATCACCAATTGACTGACGGTGACATGATATCAACCCGGAGACTTGTGAATTGATTTATTTAATTTTTTTAAATGTTACTACATTTTATATTCTTCTGTTATTTTTTGTAATTATTTTAAATTTCACCTCATAATATAACCATATTATATCTATGAAATCTCCGTATATATCTCATTTAGAGATCAATGGATTGTGTTATCAATGTAATTTCTTCAAAGATAGAATAGGTGATAATCATCTGCTTAGCTTCTGAATGAGCCAATAAAAGTCTCAATTTCTTTAATTGTTTAAAACATCAAGCGAATCATTATAAAAACAACAAGACGGTTATCGACAATTTAGGGCAATAAAATCTTACAATTATACCAATTACCGGTACGTCTTTTTTGACGAAGGAAAAACATAGAATAACGTTATACGAATAATTAATAAAAGTTCACACGTTTTAAGTTAAAATTAAATGAAATAACTTATGATGTGGTTTATTAAAAAAAAAAAACAAGGTGCGAACGAGGTTTAGGGCGAACGATAATTAGAGCGAACGGACCTAGGGCGAACGGACTCTGGCGAACAGGTAGATAGGGCGAACGAACCCGATACCGTTGGGCACGTGCCACCATTTGGTGGTTTGACTCCCATAAGGGCCATGGCCATTTGGTGCTTAAACAGATTGTTAATAATGCACATTCCAGAGTGTTTGCCAAGGAGGTAAACATGGTGTGATTTTCTGAAAAGATCAAAAAATTAATTGTAAGTAAAATTTATAAATTGGGGTACCATACAACCATTTGAGAAACCTGTGCCTAATCTTTTCAAAACAAAGAAAAGACATTATTATTAAAAGGGGAGATTTTACCATGTCAGTGATATCACAAGATAGTTTGTCATGTGTCATGTTTTTCATGTGCTGTTACAGTTTAAGGAGGTTGGCACCTGAAATAATAGTAATGCCAATCATCCGAAAACTACTTGGATATAAAGATGGGGACCTATAATGTTCATTTATTTTATTTGTGACTCATGTCACATGCCATTTTTTGGAAATATAGGGCCCCAAACAGAAATGATAATTTTCCTGAAATTTTTGCTAAAATTTGACATAGAAATTGATAATTTGAAGAAATCAAGCAAATATTTATATTTTGAATTATTATTTAGTTATGATTTTGATACAGTATGAAGTTGAACACATGTGGTGATTATAAAAGTAAAATCTAAGTCAAAGTTTTAAATTCCTTGCTTTACTGGTGGCTTCAAAGGCCAGTACATAATGAACACAACAACAGATGTTACAAAATTTTGGAGTAATCAAATTATAATGCAAATAAAGAAAATTATAGTAATGTCATCTTTCGAAAACTTTGCATACAAATAGATATACATATAATGTCTCATTTAAAAGTAAAACAAGTAGGGGTCACATCTCAAAAATTTGAGATAAAGCATAAAACAAGCTAATTTTAGGCCAAAATTGGAGTTGATTTTTTCTTAACTTCTTTGAAATATAAGCTAAATATGCCAAAATATATCGATAGAAATATCAAAATATTGTTTAAATATGTTTTTAAGAATATAATGAATATATCGTAATACACAAACTATCTAGAAAATTGGTCTGCGCTGAAAATTAGGTAGCTAAAGTAACAGTACTCTAAAACTAGTGAGTTATGAAAATTGTTCATTTCCTTCTTGAAAACCTTCCGCCACAAAATATAGTCCCTTACTAGACTCTGTAAAAATGTAATTTTTTTAAAACAATTTTATTTAACATAGTTTATTTGGCATTGTAAAATATAAATATACTACTCGAATTAATATGTGATGCAGAATTTTCAGACTAGAGGTGACCCGAAATGGCTACCCAAAACCTAAGGAGCGAACCTCTTTAAGCCACACATTCTTGCAGAGATTGGATGCCAACAAAATTCCTCAGAAATTTTATTTGAATGTAATTACTTGTCTCCATAATTCTTGGTGGTAGTGTGGTTTGTATGTCAAAATGGGGACAAGTTATGCACATGATTAAACATACTCCACACTCTAAGGTTGTGGTATGTGTTTAAAAGAAAATCTATAAAGCCTTAAAGGCAACTACTGTTAAGTCTTGTGTATAGCACACACTTTTTTTAAGGCAAAATTTGATCAAAAGTCGGGTGTGCGTGTTATACATAAGAACAAAATTTTGCCCCATTTTTCAGAGAGTGTTTCTGGATACTGCTGGAGCATGACTGCCAACATCGCATGTTATGCAAGTAAGGGCGAAACGATTACACGTGTAAAGGTGACGTTTCGATTAAATGCTCTAAACGTTTACAAATTTAGAAAACGTTTACACGAAGGTCATTATTAATGTCTACCAGAAATAAAGTTGAATACAAACAAGTTGTTTTATTTTAAAGAAAACACAGTCTTTCAATTGTATTCTGTTTTAATCCATACTAGAAACATGATATTTATATATAAACAAAAAAAAATCTAAAACCCAATACAATCAAACATATTTAATTCCGATTTCCGAGTAGCGAATACTAGCGATGTTTTATGGTTTTTGTTTATTTTTTCAAGTATATGTTCTAAAATCAGGGATTTATCAGTACCTTCTCAGGGGCCGAAATTCGGCCCCATTCCCAATTGAAAATAGGTTCATTTTTTCCCAATTTAGCAGTATTTTTTCCCAAATGGTGAACAATGCTTTTATGTTGAATTCTTTTGGAAAAATACTTCATAAAGTAATCAAAATGTCCTTAATTTTTCTCTGTTTAACTCATTTAACAAAACTGCAGTCATAATATAAGTTTTAAAACACCCTGGAAACATCGCCAACTTTTAATCCGAATTTCCTCTGTTTTTCTACACATCGTGATATTGTATCATACTGTAAATGTATCATGTAATTTCCATATACTGATTAATATTTGAGTAAAAGGTAAGCATTAGGAGTCATTTCAAATAGAAAAATATATTTTTAATGCATTTTTGCATTTTAAGAGACATAGGGGACTTTGCATGCATGTGCATGCATATCATTTCTTTGAAAGAGTTTATTAAAAAAAAAAGACTTATTCAAATGACCAGAAATAGGAATCTCAAACATAACTGTAAAAAATTGAATCATATATAAAAGTCTAGCTGTTTGGTTGTACAAATTCAGAAGTCTATGTGGATTACACCCTAAAATCATGATGTATTCTTAACATATAGAATTTTTCCCAATTTCACCAAATTGTCGATAAAATTTTCCCAATTCCCTAAAAATGGCATTTCCCATAATAGGCTGATAAATCCCTGAAAATAAATAAATATATTACGTTTTCACCAGTCTTTGAAAAGTGTTTCAATACTGTCAGCGGATCTTGGTATACTTAATTCGGGATTAAAACATCCATCTTTCCAAATTTAAATTTACAATGCTTTTTCTACATCCAGTATTTAGCCAAACAAACCATTATCGCAATATTGGGTGACGGTGTAGAGAGTGAATGAGTTAAATACGCTTCACATTCTTTCGTCATAAATACCAACAAATAAATAGTAATAACAATTCATATTACATCATAGTGATTAGTGAAAGAATGTTTTATTAAATAAGGGTTTCGTGAGTAAGTAGCCATAAAGATTCAACACAAAATATTCCCCCGTTTAAACGGTACCGTTTCCTTTACTGCTGCTTGTTTAAATGTTTACAAAATTCAGTAAACTTTTCACCCTTATATGCAAGTTGTTTTATTGAATTATACTTCAATATGATTATTCTGTATAGCGCGTCATCTGATTGTCTAGAGAGTCACGTGATGGCAAACAAAACGTCATGTCTCCCAGGAAATAAATATTGTGTCTCACCTCTTCGAAAATCTCGGGATTTTTCATTCCAAGCCAATATGAGCATACAATGTTGACAAATAGGATTAAATCAAAAATATTTAATCATTTAAACTCTCTTTATATCACAAAAACCAATTTTACTATATTTGATTCGAATTTATGAAAGAAACGAGAGACAATAACCAAAAAAAAACCCAAACAATCACAATGTTATTGCTTTCGACAAGTCGAAAAATTATTAGAAATCAACATATTTTGTATAATCATATGTTGTTAGGTATAATAAAACTTATTGCATGAATGTTCAGGAAATATGAAGATTTATTCCTCTCAAAAATCATATTTCCCTCAGGCGAAGCCCTCGGAAAAAATGATTTTTCTTGGGGGAAAAAATCTTCATATTTCCCTCACCATCATGCAATAAATGTATAGTGTTAACCATGTTAACTAAACTTATTTTGTCAAATTGCCTTATTCTTAGAATATTTATAATATCCACTTAGACCACTATTCCTTGCAACAAACAATTACTCGCCAGTGTATTATCCATTATGTAACCAGCCACCTGTTGACTTGTTACATAGTCAATGTTTAACAATTTACGGTGAAGCATGCCCCTCTCTAGTGTTGGACTTCACAGTTTTATTCGAATTAAGAAAGATTAGCAATAATTATGATTTGATTTAAAAGTTACTGATTTACATAGACACTGTTAAGAATAGATCAATTATTTGTACGACTTGATAATGATGATATATGACATGCAAACATTTGTTCACAATGTTTATTTAACAATAATCAAAGAATTGGACTAAATATCAATTAAGTCATTACTTTAGTTTTTGTTATGGTTTAGATCCGCAAATGTTATTACTTTTAAGCACTTTGAATACATCATTAACACATGCATATCATTCATCAATGACTTTTTCAAAAATCTCGATTAAAAATTTAAATTTTTTTGTGAGTATTATACATAGGTACAGCAGTTTTTTAACATTTTACACCCAACTTGGGGGTTGCGTATTATGCACAGGTGTGTGCAATACACAAGACTGTACGATAATGCAATACCATCTGTAATGAAATAAAATATTTCTACAGAAAAAAATTTAAAATTTCTGCAGAATAATTCAGAAATAAGGTTTGTAAGTCCAAATTAGGGCAAGTTTTTGTTTGCTGTAAATTGCAGGTTTTTGCATGTTCAGAACTGTAGCTTAATGGTCTGTTAACCCTTATTTTCCTAAAGAGCTACAATTCTGCAGGTCCTCAAGATAATATTATGGTAAACACTATGATAAGGTTTATGTAATTTTCAAGAAATTGCAGAAAATCTTTTTACAATCACTTTGTTTTGTTTTATACAGTGAATGGCGACAGGATTTGGGAGAGGTGGGAGAGGGGCTGCACTCTTGCAAGCACTAACCCAGCCAGTCAGGAAACCAGGAGAGCAAAATGAGGTATGAATCTGATTAGTCCTTGTTAGAATTGTTCATTGCATATTTGCCTGTAACTTGTGACAGACGTGACAGTTTGTTGACATACTGTACATGTCTATGTAAAGATTGGTATGTCAGCAGTATAATCCATTTGCTATGCAGATGATATACGAAATTAAATTATTTATTGAACATAATCATGCATGGACAATGAAAATTTAGAGTGAATAAAATAATTTTTACTTTGTCTTTTTTCAGTCCTTGAAAAACTGAAAAAATTAAGTATGTTTATCTATATGGAATACTTTGGTCACTAAGTAGCTTTTGTCAAGCAATCTACTTGACAAAGCATTTAAATTTCTTAAAATTTATTGTCCTCAGATGTGGGGACAAATTTTCAGTTTTGTTGGCCAAAATGTAATTCTCATAGAACTAAATACAAAAAATGAGTGGCTATCCATTTTGTGCGAGTTAACTGCCTTAACTGGGTTAGGACAGTTTACACCAATACACCTTATTATAAACTGCTTTAAGTACCCTTAAAATTTTTGACATTTTGAAAATGACTGTCAATAAATCATTGTGTATAATTGTTTCAGGAAATAACATACCTCACTCATTCATGTAAAATCCTGATAATTGTAAACTGAAGTATTTTTTTCTTAATTAAAGCCGGCCTCCTCGGGGGATGCCCCAGCTCCAGCTCCAGCACCAGCCCCCGCTGTATCTCCAGCAGCTAGTTCTGTAGGCAGGGGATCACTGGGAAGAGGAGCCTTTTTACAAGGAGTCCTACAGGGTGCTACAACCTCTAATGTAGCAAGAGGACAACCTACAGGTGGTGAGTTGGCCCACAGTAATGTGTTTTACTTTGTAGAAAGTATGTGAGGATCATAATGACAAGATTGTACCAATGGGAATTCATCTTTATGTTAAATGGTATTTGCGTTTGAAAATCTAACTAATGTTATTTGCTTTCTCTTCAGCGGCACAACCTGCCCGGTCAGTCCCTGTCTCAGGGGGTAGGGGAGTGGCCAATCTGCAGGCTCTTCTTCAGTAAGTCATGCTAATTATTTATGTTGTGTAATTAGTATTAACTCTTGAAATAAAAAGCAAGAAAGAAAAAAAAAGAATATTAAATCCGTACCAAATTTTAACTGATTTTTCAACATAGTCCTTTTGATTCCTTTTAGAACTGTGGGGAGGGGAGGGGGTATTACAGGGCCAACAGTGCCACCCCCGATGCCACAAGTCACACCCCAAACATCACTATCCACAGCCACAAGACCTAAGGAGACACCTGCCCCCTCTGTTGTGTCCCAGTCTGGAGTGGCTCCTAGTCAAGGTTCATCAGAACCTCCAAGTAACAGACTCAGCCGGATGGCTTTGGATCCATCACCTGTTGTACACAAATCTGGAACAAGTGGCAAACCGTAAGATCAAGATTTGGTCAAACCATGTCCCTTTGACACAAGGCCCCAAGACCATAAACCCAGAATAGTATCAAGAAAAAAAATTGATTAAAATATTTTGATATACAAGATTTATTGATTTATAAAGGATACCCCTTCGTTCAAAATTTAAGCTTATAAACACGTAGAGATTTCATTTCATTATTTGAGGAAAAAATTTGAAATTTGACTTTAGTCTTTTTCCAGTTTATGATCCTGGGGCTAACTGTTTGCTTTGAAAACTATCTAAATAAACTCTTATGTAAATAATTTTGAAATATTATTTACTTTTTCGAAAGGTGTCTTATATCTCACTTTGTTTCAAGCAAGATTGTTACCAAAAATCTTGAGAGTCAAAAAACATAGTTAAAAGATTGAAATGGTAATAAAAAAATAGCAAACAAACATGATTTGTTGTCAGTTTAGATTTTCTAGAGATATGTAAATTTTAGGCTAGCATAAAGGAAACAAATTATAAAACATTGTCAAGATTTTTCAAAGACATGCATTCAAACTTTGATCAATCTCTCAAACTTTCAGTTATACGTGTAGATTCACCATCACAAGTATTTAGTTTCAGTACTAACATCAAATGGTGTTGTATACATACAACAAACAACCTGATATATCAATTAATGCTTTGACTAAAATTTCTTTTTTGTTTTTATAGAATTAGTTTATCAGGCAATTACATCAGAATAAATTGTCGGAATGCAGGTGTTTATCAGTACCATGTTCATTTCTCACCAAGTATTGATTCAAAGAATATGAGATTTAAGCTCGTAAACAATGTTCGTGATGTTATTGGATTCACCAAGGCATTTGATGGATTCATCTTGTATTTGCCCCATCGTCTACAGGAACAGGTGAGTTTGTACAAAAGATCAGTCTTTTATTATTAATTATGTACAGTTTTATCTGTATGTTATTGTACAATAAAAAGTATGATCACCTTTTATTACTGTTGCTTTCAAATTGAGAAAAAAGCAAAGATTTAAATCTGCTGACTGCACCATTTTAGATAATACATGTAACTTAGAGAAACTATAAATAGCTATTTTTCCCCCCCCCCCCCCCAAAAAAAAACCAACCCAGTAAACTAACAAAAAATTAAAATAGATATACCCCTGTAGCATTGTCTTTTTGTCTTTTTGATGCATTTGCATGTAAGTATTTTTTTCATGCATTCAATTCTATTTCTTTAGGAAACTGTGTTGCACAGTAAACGACCTACGGATGGAGTTGATGTGACCATAACCATCAGACTGACCAAAGTTATCACACCAGAGCAATGTGTTGCATTGTATAACATCATATTCAGAAGGTTTGGCTGCTAGAATTTCTTCAGAATCATTTTAGTTTTATTTATTGTGACAATAATCACATTTGCACTTGTTTGTTTACCTTTGCATACTCAAACCCTAGTCTATTGCTATATATATACAGCTAAAATTTTATGTACAAGTTTAAATTGGAAGCCAATAAACAAATGAATTAACATGTTTCACAACATATTATGATTCCAAAAACATTACCATTTGTCAATGGATGCTTGCTTTGGCAGTGTTCTTGTTTTAATTATGAATTATTATATTGTACAATTTATTGTTTTCAGAATAATGAACATCCTTGAAATGGTTCAAGTTGGACGTTATTACTACAATCCTAAAACTCCATCCACTGTTCCACAGCACAGGTACGATTATATAGTAATAAGAGTCATTGAAGATTGTAGGCATTATTTAATATTTGATAGGGGAAAGGGAGGGTGATTAAAGACTCTAAAATTAAGTATTGGGTGTTTTATTTGATGTTTTAGACTGGAGGTGTGGCCAGGATATATCACTTCAGTGTCCCAGAATGAGGGAGGGCTGATGCTGCTAGTTGATGCTAGCCACAGAGTGTTGAGGACTGAAACCGTGCTGCAGCTGATGTAGGTTCAAGTGAAACTGTGATGTTATTGATGTACAAGAAAGAGTTGTGTGTCACTGTGACAGTTCATTAAACAAGGGATTTATGTTTACAGGAAAACTACGGTACAAAAGAACCCTAGTGGTTTCCAAGACGAGTGCACACGTTCCTTAGTAGGGACGATTGTGTTGACACGATACAACAACAAAACTTACCGTATTGATGACATTCTATGGGCCAAGACACCCCAGCACACCTTCAAAACAAGCTCAGGATCAGAACTGTCATTTGTTGACTACTATAGGTAATATTTTACTGGAGAAATGTTTTACATACATGTATACTATACATGTACAACTTTAGAATTGTTGTTGAGGTAAAGTAATAAATTTTATCATTATTGATATATTCAATATTGAAATATCGATCAGTATTGAACAAATTATTCCAGTTTATTACTGACTGGTGAATCATTTTCGTGAAAAGTTTTATACCCAGTTTGGTTGAATATAGAACTAAATGCATAATTTGACGACACAGGACTTTTGCCAACTGAAATTGGACATTTTTTTAATTTCATTTTAGAAGAAGCATTTGATGATTACTCTTGTGGTGTCTTTAACCCACTAATGTTGAAGGATGAATTGCGTATTTGTGACTATGTACAGTTTCATTTGAAGTATAATGAAGAAAGTTAAGAATTTTTTTAAGAACCAACTTTGTTTTCTCTCTAGTAATGCTTACCACAAAGAAATCACAGACTTGGAGCAACCTCTGCTCCTTCACAGGCCAAAGAAAAAGCAGCTTCCTGGGGTAAATAGTGGATCGAACTATGCCAAATTTTGTATCTAAACACCTGTTATTTAAACCTGAAGATGCATTTTATACATGTATTAGTGCATTAGAATATTGCTTTGGATTCAAGATTGTATATAATCTACTGAGAAATGCTTGCTTTATGAAAAAATGTTGTCAATAGACTTAAGGTCATTGCACTAACTGTAAGACAATGTTTAGAACTAGATTTGCTCTTTGTAGGGAAAAGTTCCTGAAAAGAGTGAAGCCATCTGTCTCATCCCTGAATTCTGTTATTTGACTGGCCTTACCGATGAATTGAGACAGGACTTTAGGGTCATGAAGGTATGATCGGTGCTTAAATTGACTTTACTACAGAAAAAATGTACATAAAGTAGGTTTCACCATTCAGAATATTTTGTCCATACTTTATGTAGGACCTTGCGTCTCACACACGTGTAACACCAGAGCAAAGAGTGGCCACCATGAGGAAGTTTATCAATGCAGTGAATGGCAATCCAGAAGCCAAGAAAGAGCTGGATAACTGGGGACTGAGCTTTGCAGATAACACAATTGATGTAAGGGTTCTAATATAAAAATATTTTTGGAAGCTTAATGTTGAATTCTTTTTGTAAAAGAACAGCATTATCTCTGATTTTGGAAAATGTTAGTCTAAACAAATTTCGTTTTGTTGGCTGAATTCAGCCTTAGTCTAAATGTACCTTAGTAGTAGTTTTCCAAAAGAACAAATTATTAGTGCGAGTATTTAAAAAAGAAAATTTACTGTGCAGTGTACAAACATGAGACATTTTACAGTACATGCATATGATGTATTCATTTTACCCTTTGTAGATAGATGGTAGACTTGCTCAACAAGAGAAGATCATTTTTGGAGGCAATTTTACCTGTATGGCTGGCCCTCAGGCAGACTGGGGCAGGGATGCCACTCGAAACAAAGTCCTCACAGCTGTAGATCTCAGGAACTGGACTGTGCTGTTTAGCAAGAAGGATGCTGGCAAAGCTTCAGAATTCATCAACATGATGCAGACCTGCTGCCGACAGATGGGTATCCAATGTAATAAGCCAACGTGTTGTGAACTCCATGATGATCGTGTGGACACACTATCTAGGAGTCTCAGGGACAACATCAATCCATCTGTATGTATCACAAAAGAATTTACCCTCCTGCATTATGGTAACATTGAAATTTTGTAGTTCAGGTACTGAGCCAGAGGTTAAGGCGAATGGAAGTTGCTGTCAATTTGCTTTAAAACAAAAACTCTTGCCAAAGACAGTACTATTGACTGTAGATCCCATTTTTGTATGCAAGTGCTGGATTGTGTGTTGAAGTACAGGACTGCTCTTTTGTGTCAAATTGTGAGAACTTAAAATCACCCAGATAGATTTCCAATGACTTTGATTTTATAACAACATATTTTTCGTAGTGGCCTTCTGTGGAAAGGGGGGTGGGGGGTTGTTGTTGTTGGTTTTTTCCCCATAAAAATCCCTTGTGTTTAAATAGAAATCTACAGTACTCAAATTGGATAATGTTGTGGTATTGTTCTTTTGACTAGGTTCAGTGTATGGTGGTTATCTGTCCAACATCTAGGGACGACAAATACAATGCCATCAAGAAAATCTGTTGTGTGGAGATGCCTGTCCCATCCCAGGTAAACCAGTGTGTCATTTCATAATGTGAAATATTCATTATACATTCATTCAAATATTATCTCTTGATAATTAAAAAATTCAGACTCTGTTAATCAGATATTCTGGATTGGGGAACAAATGTTTACTTAGGACAATTTTATTTATAATTTGCCTTTTATAGGATAAATCAATCATTTGTGCAAATGCAGAGTAAATAAAGTTTATTCCTGTGGTACTGTGGAATCATTGCAAATAATGGAGGCTCAATTTTGGTAGATTTCATGAGTCCTCTTAATCCATTTTTTTACATAACAAATTATGAAATACAGTATTAACTCATTGATCCTGCCAGTAAATCCATGAATTACGTTTTCATGAACCTGTGAACTATTGTCAAATTGCCCCCCCCCCCCCCCCC
>WFKH01007768.1:7231455-7276201 GCA_016163765.1 Magallana hongkongensis | reverse complement strand
CCCCCCCCCCCCCCCCAAAAAAAAATAAATGTTCCACAGTATTTAAAGTTGTACTGTGATAATTCTTCTCTTTTTACAGGTTATAATTGCCAAAACCATTGCTAGGCCAGACAAACTCAGGAGTGTAACACAGAAGATAGCTCTGCAAATAAACTGCAAGCTGGGAGGAGAGCTGTGGGGATTGGACATTCCAATGGTATTTATGTTGAAATATAGTCATTTTGAGCAACTTTGCAGACTTGAGTTGTACAAATCAAATTTTCTCTCTTCCTTTAATAAATATTATTATTAAACTTTCATGTTAAATACTGAAATCTGATTGGTTTAGACGCAGTTGACAATCCGTTCTCATACCCTCAGCGTTAGCAACACACTTGGCAACGGGCCGATAGAACAAATTGTTACATGCGCGTAAATTATGCACGTACGGTTCGCTGTAGAACTCAAGTCTTTTCCATATAAAAGCAGTAAAATTTGCTATAAAATTAAGACATTCAGTATAATAAAATAAATAGTGCCTGTTTGGGAGGGTACCAGTTGAAATTGACACCCCTCGAAAACCATTGTCAACCCCTGCGTCGGTTGACAATGGTTTTCTCGGGGTGTCAATTTCAACTGGTACCCTCCCAAGCAGGCACTATTTATATAATACTAGATGTGTTTATTGTAGTCCAATTTGATGGTGGTTGGTATCGATGTATACCATGATGCTTCACGCAACAAGAGATCAATAGCTGGATTTGTGGCCAGCACCAACAAGATGTGCAGCCGCTGGTACTCCAAGACTGTTCTCCAGATGCCGGGCCAGGAGCTGATTGATGGACTCAAACTCTGTCTGACCTCGTCCATCAGGAAGTATCACGAGGTACTAATACTTCACCAGTGCAGTTCATCGTACTGCATTAGTTTATGCAATCAAACCTCTTATTGAGTATGCATGACATTTACTACTGTACATGAAATTAAACCCCTTGTGTATGATTTAAGGTAAACCATGTGTTCCCGGAGAAGATAGTGGTTTTCCGTGATGGTGTAGGGGATGGAGATCTTGGATACATTGACCATGAAGTTCAACAGCTGCAGCAGTGTTTTGGTAACTTTGGAGGAGAGTACAATCCCAAACTGTCAGTGGTCATTGTACAGAAGAGGATCAATGCTAGGATTTTCCTCAAGGTATCAGAATTTTGTTAAATATGCAAAGTTATGATTTAAACAAGTATTACAAGTTTTATGCACTCAATTTCAGCATTTGTTTACACGTATATTAGCAATTTTTTACCTTATGAAAGCAGACAAATTCATCTACATGTCTATGACATAATGAAGCATGTGCTTGCTCACAAAGAACATGGGTGGTTTTAATGGAACCTTTTCATGTTTGCTTCAAAATTTAAATGACCAATATGCAAAAAAGAAAACTAGATAGAAACACCTAACAATTCTGAAGTTCTTATTCAGCAGGTTTTAAATATGTATGTTTAAACAAAAAAGGAATGGGATTGGTAAAGATAAATTAAATCTAATTACTTCAGTAAGAGACCAATTTTCTTTTGAAGAATCAAAGAAACTTTGACAATCCACCACCAGGAACCATTGTGGACCATACAATTACACGAAGAGACAAGTAAGCATTTACATGTACTACTGCTTTAATGAAGATGCATAGCTCAAGAACATTGATATTAATTAAATGCCCATCAACATTTGGTACCTGTAATCCTAGAATTCCAACATGTTTCATTTAATTACTTTTAACACAGGTGATGAAATTTTGTCTATTTTCTCTGTTCTTGTTGATGCTCTGTTTTTCATGATAGACTACTTGTACCATATTTGAAACAATTGTTAACTTAGTAAAATGTCATCGGTGCTTTCTTTGTGTAAAGTTCATTTTATTAGAAGCTTCTTTCCCCTTCAATATTTTGTTGGTATTTATGCTGTAAACCATCTTTCATTTGCAACAAATTTATTGAGAGATTTATCAGTGGTACATGTAGTTTGCCTAAGTAGATGAACAATTACAAATACATAAAAGGGTTGGAAATATTCAGGATGACCAAGTTAATGGGAACCTCACAGAATGTTTTCCAAATGATTAATAGTTTGTTTAAAGTGATAGTTAATCAGTGGATCAAATGTAAAAGTTTTTCCAATGCAACAGCAATCCTTGATAATGACTAACTCTTTCAAAGGTTTCAATGTAGTGGATTATACTGGTTTCTATTTGCAGGTTTGACTTCTTCATTGTGTCTCAACATGTCAGACAAGGCACAGTCTCCCCTACTCATTACATCTGTGTCCATGACAGCATTGGGATGAAGGCTGATCATCTCCAGAGGTTGTCCTATAAGATGACTCATCTGTATTACAACTGGCCAGGAACAGTCAGGGTTCCAGCCCCCTGTCAGGTACTGATCATCCCAACTAACAGTTAATAGTAAAAAAGTCAATGTTTATGTTTCTTTCATTACTTAGTTTCATTACTTAGCAGGACATGATGTGATGGATACATTTCATCTCTTTTGTAGTATGCACACAAGCTAGCCTATTTGGTGGGACAGAACATTCACAAGGAGCCAAGTGCAGAGCTGTCCGATAGGTTATTCTTCTTGTGAGAATTAGGCCTTAATACTCAGGAACAATTTACAGGCAGCAGTTTCATTGATGTTATCTTTTGAAATTTCTTTCGTATTTTTGCAAAGTAGCATGGATTACCTTCAGTAATTAGATGACCATCTATTGTTTATTTTTGAAGAGCAAATTAGCTTGATTCATTTTTATTAAAAAGTACACTGCCATTTACTTTTACTCTGAAAATTTTCTGGGACATTTTAATTTCATTTATACTGCCCAGTGGCATTAAATTGTTGGTTGTGATCGACAGTCTCAATCTATGCATTGATTTTATTTTTATTTAGTGATTGGAATTGTCAGTGAATGTTTCATTTTGTTCAATATAGTCTTTAATAAATACTTGCTTCCAAGTGCCTTAAGTCTAGATTGTACTGAGAGAAATGTACTTTGTTTGCAAAAGTCGACTTTGTTGAGTACCACATCTACTCGGTATTGCTTCCCTTTTTATCACTGGTTAATATACCACCACAGGAAATGTTGTGAGAATTCTTTATTGTGTAGACTCCTTTCATAAGTTCACCTCACCATGTCAAGTGAGGGTATTTATAAGAAGAGATGCTCATTTCTGTATATTGTAGACATAGTGGGTTTTTTTTACCAATGGATAAAGGTAATAGTTATTAAGGAGGTATGGGACACCTCCATATTGTGACATTCTTTGGTATTTTATAGTCAAGTATTGTAATATTTGGAAATTTTAAAACAGCGATAATATTTTTCATCCACATTAATATCTCAGGGTGTCCCATGCCACCTTAATTTGAACTAGGTAGAAACGTGTTTGTAAGAATTGAAGGGACATCTTTAGAATTATTTTCAATTCAAAAGCTTCACAATTCTATATTATTTCAAGTTATTTAGGAATGTTAAGGACCTCAGGCCAGGTGTTTGTCCAATACAAACTAGTAACTTGTAAAAGTGGAATAAGCAGTGTCTTGCCGTTATCTTAAAGTGCACGTACCGGTACATTTACATGTGTATACCTTATGGAGAATTATTGGACAGAAATTCTTTTTGTCAGTTTTGTAAAGTAATAATAGCCATTTATCCTATTCACAGTTACAGTGTACATATATCTTTCTTATCAGAGGGATAATGTAGATGTGTCTTAAAATAACAAATTATTATGTTTCACATGCATACTGATAATGCCAGTGCCATTGATGAGTAAAAACCATAAATAATATTTTAAAATGCCAGTAACCAAATTTTAAAGTTATTCATTGTTGTTTGAAAGTAGTACATTCTGGTGCTATTAAAATGTTCATTGTTCACTTCTTTATCCTACGAAATGTGTCGTGTTCAGTTTAGCTTTTTCAAGAAGAGATGCTTAGCCAATTTATAAAAGAGAGTATTGGTGATGCCATAGTTTTGCTTTTCTCAAGATGTACTTCTGATGCCAACAGGCTTGGCCATAACACCTGTCTGTATTTAGCAAAACATCACATTCTTTTAAATGCTTCAGATTATAGCTAAAAATTGGAATTTTATCAATGCTTTTCATCTTTTAGAAGTTCTACAGGTTTGATTCATGTATATATATGTATATAAAAATTTTCTCCAATACAGAAGCATGAGAATAAATCTTTCTTACTGCAATTTACCAGTATGATGGTGTTTTGTATTAAACAAAATTTTGTTGGATGTTTTAATGCACTACCCATAAAAATCATGTACAATGTTGCCAATCTTTGTATTCTGTTGATCAATACAAGTGTATATTGCATCAAGATTATAACCTGTTTATTGTTTGATATTTTTTTAATACTGTAATCCTAAGATGTAATAAATTGTTGAAGTTGGGCCTTGCTTTTGTGTTGTAAAATTTTCACAAATTGGTGAATAAATACAAATGAACTTGCATTGGCCCACAATAATTCGGTCATTCTTGAAAATCATCATTTTCTTCTCGACACCCTACCTTAAATTTGGAAGTAAGGTTTGGTAGGTAAATCTCTCCTTTTTTTGGCGGGGGGGGGGGGTGTACACCGAAGATGACAGAAATGAAACTTTTTGTCTAACTTGTAAGGGTCATACAATTATCACTGATAATTGATGAGATGAATAATGCATTTAATAAGTTAAAGGAACCAGTATATTAATACTCAGACAAATTAATTTAAGCAAGTTGGATTGTGACTTGTTTTGTGACTGAAACACAATAGGATTTCTCAAGAAATATTGACAGAAATCCTTGATGAATGTAAATACATGTACATGTATAAATAAGAGAAAAGAAGTCAAATAAATTCAATGATGCAACTTGCATGTAATACTTTCATAATGATCAAATTTAGTAATCATATTGGCTTCATTTGTTTTCCAAAATTGCCAATAAGACTAGTTTGATTTCTAAATTAACATCTAAAATTCTCAAACTTGCACAGTAATTTTGAGGACCGGTAAAGTAGGTTGCATCAATCAATGTGACTATACTGACCAACATTCTTTAAAAAGAATCTTGCTCTAATAAATGTCTTTTATCCAAAACAACGCACAGCAAAACTTCTATTCATATTCTATTGTACATCACTTTGTATGAGAATACAATTAATATTTTAGATTGAAAATGCAGCAGTTTACTATTACACTTATCTAAAAGTGAAAGGAGTGTCTGGGAATCTAGTCTCTGGTGTAATGCTTTTTTCCTGAGAAAGTAATGAGGATTTTTATTTGGTCATACTCAAAACACTACACTCTTTGCTTTACACACATAGAGGAATGCCAGCAGTTCATGTGATCCATGTAGATGAACAATGGAGTGTCATCAACACCACATATATAGTTTCAACAGGCTTGGACTGCATCTTGTTTGGGGCAAGCTTTGTTTAATTGAAGAACAGAAAATCAGCTGTTGGGGTCTGACTCAAAACCTTCACGAAGTGATATCTCGTACTCGAGACGTGCTTCCAATGCGGCTATGTAGTCGCTGGGAAGGTTCCTCTCTTCTCCAACTCTCTGAGCTATGGCACTAGCACTATCATTCTGTCAGAGAGAACAAAATTTCTCATCCATTGCCATCACTAATACAATGAATTATAGCAATATATCGGATCCATAGAAAGTTATATTGCAAAGTAATCATCTTGTATGGTTAACATAAAATCACACTCCATCTTGTTTTAGGACTTAAACTATACCTTACACACTGACATCTTGAATACTGATCCATCTTTGTCCTCAAATTCCAAAATAAACATTTCTGAAATAAATACAGAATATTTAACACTAATGTGAATTACAAAATTTTTGTTTTTAACCAAATATTTATCTTCCAAAGTCAAAGGTTTCTGATCCACTCCTCTCCTCACAAACCCTTGGCAGAAGAATTTTCCCTATCAAATATTTCCTGTATAAACAGAACCTTCCACAATCAGTGACCCCCATCTAGCAACCGGGTTTAAGGTAAGTCTAAGAATATTTTGTGTAATAGTTGGCATTTATTTTAATTAACAGGTTAAAACCTCCATTTCCTTCAGAGGGATATTTTCTATGTAAATTTGCAACTGCCTTCCTCTTTAATATGAAGGCATAAATAGATCAAACCATCCTCTTCCTTCAGTGGCTTTCTTCTTATTTTCTGTTTTATTTTTTTATTTCAAAAGAATATTTTTAGATAAATTTCAATGCAATTATTGATATTCAAACTTACCCACCCCTGAATGATTACATGTACCTGGTACAATATGACAAAAAAAAAAAAAAATGTGTACTAAACATGATGTAACTTGCTTTTACATTACATGTACTTCCCAGAGTGCCAAATTATAATACATGTATAAAAATATCAGCTATCAGTTTAACTGTTATCTAATTAAGTAGAACCCTCTGTACCATCCAAATTTATTTCAGAAAGATTTTTCTTTATAATATCTTGGTAACATTAACATCATCCCCTACATTATTTACTTTTTAATTTTATTCTCCATTTAGAAGGGAATCTGACCCTTCATTTTCAAAAACATCAAGGCCCTTTATTCAAGGATGTTTTGTGCCAAGTTTGGTTGAAATTGGCCCAATGATCAAAAATGTAAAGTTTAAACACAGGCAGGTGCTTGAAAAAGTTTGATGTACCGGTAGAAATTTATTTAAGCTTTCAGCTCATACAAGCTAAAGTTTGCTTTTATCACAAAATCCTTCAATGATTCATAAATATGAATCCCGTTGCTAAAAGAATTCAAGAGATACCATTAGTGTTTGCAAAATCAAGCAAAAACATGTACAAGTATTACAGGAATTGCTATCCAAAGCAAACACTGATTACCTTTTAACTTTGTTGGAGGGACATACACATGGATATCTGGCTTTTTCTGCTTGTTCTGTCTTTGCTTGGGTTTCTCTGTAAGTTTAGCTTTAACCTCCTTGTCATATGTGTCTCTTTAAAAAAACAAATGTGTAGATCAAAATAACACTAAATTTAATAACAACAAATTTACACATCTAGAGGTAGGTAAGAGGACTTTAAATGGAGAATTGAATGCAGATAATGTACAAGACCAATTCAAATATCATGTCGATATACCATGTTCGAAAGTACAAACGTGATGTTTCGACATTATGTCATTCCCTATGTATACCATAAGGAACATTTTCTGCATACATATGGGGATGGCATAATTTCAAAACACTGAACGTTTCCTGCCACTCATGATACAGTATATTATTAGTTTCATTTGTAGTTGACTCAATATGGTATATATATGCTTCAAATAGTTAAAGAAAAAATCCAATATAAAATGTATCAAATATTGGTAGAAGTTGTAATGTCATATTGTGTACTAAGAATATTTATCATTTCTCTGAGAGAGGATGGCAAGAAAGTGGGAAATACTCATATTTCCCAGGATGGTGGAAAATACTGGGAAATGAAGTACAACTACCTACTAGTACATGTACTTCAAACTAAGTCTTAATCAAATCTGTTGGGATGTAGACAATATTACACCTTGTTAGCTATGGTATTTTATCGTCGTCTTCGATTTTAACAAGTTTTGACTATTCAGTAATGCATTGGGCATTTACTTATGAATAATCAAAACATGGTTCATTCATAACCAGTGTTATTTGTTTTAAGACTTAAGTCAGGTACAGGTGCATCTATACAGTTATCATAAACATGAAACCAAAAGTTCCAGTTTATGGTTTCTTTGATGTATGTGAAAAATTGGCAAAGAAAATTGTGAAAAATATAGTGTGATTGTGTCACTACCTCAGTATGCAACACAACTAAGAATAAACCAATTACCCCCACTCAAATTAAATATCTCCCCAAAACAGCAGCATATAAGTGTCAAGAGTCAATTTGTTAAAACAATATGCATGATTGTTTGATTGATGCTGGTAACACCTATACAATAATTATAACAGGATTTAAGTTTATTTTTGCTTTGAATGATCATAAATCTGTAAAATACCAAATTTTGGGTTGAAAAAGCTGGACTGAAACATGTATTCTAGCTGCTATGTGATGCTTTGGGGAACAGACGATCTGGTGAATTCAAGATTCATAACACTGACAGTGAAATGGCAAAGCATGCTGAATTGTGTTTTTATGCTTTCTGTTTATATCTTATTTCCTAAACACATATTTTACATTCAACAAATCAAACAAATAAAGAATTTAAATTTGTGTTTCTCAGTATATTCTAGTTTAGTGAAAATCAGTAGTATTTACTAGGACAGGAAATACCGGTTTTACCACTGCTAATTCCCAGCACCAGTATTTCTTGGCAAACCCTATTTCTCTCTATTTAAAACCTAGTTGAAAGCATTTCCTAATTATCTCTTTGCATGAGATGTAAATAATGTTGTGTGAACAAGATAATAAGTTGAACGCACAAGATATTAAGTAGTGGGCATTATAGAATAAATTGTGCGCATAAAATATTACACTAAGTCGTGCATACAAAATAACAAGTCATATGCACAACATAATATGTCATCCTAAATGTATCACCATACAATATAAGATCTTTAAACAAGAGGCTCAGGGGCCACAATGCTCACCTAAGAAAAAATAGCAATAATTCTGATCAAATCAACTTTATGATATCAAATACAAAATATTTTGACAATGTAGTAGAGAATGTCTTGTTTATAAAAAGATCTTCAAAACTTTTGCACATATTCTTATTTAAAACGTCAAACCCCTTTTGTTGTTTCAGTTTTTGGGAAGTTGATTTTCACAGATTTTTCACTACTTATTCCTATGTAAAAATTCAACCCCCATTTCACCCCATCCTTCCCCCACGGATCATGATTTGAACCAACTTTTATCTTTACTATCTGAGAATACTTCCATACAAGTTTCAGCTGTTCTGGCCAACTTCAGCTTTCAGCTCTGGTGAGCTAACGAATTATGGTTGGTCGCAGGATACTGATTCCGTCACTTTTTGAAGAATTTTAATGAAAATACACATACCTATCAAAGAAGTACAATTGAAATCGATTTAAGGCGAAAAATCCCAGATTTCTTCATTGACACTCGGAGAAATTAACATGGACAAAAACAAATTTCTTACGGAGATTTATAATGGGAAATGTTTACATCTTTTCTCCATTCTGAAGTAATTGGGACACCTCGCACAATTTTTCAATAATATCATTCGGGTACTCTTCATGTCTTCTGCAATGCAAAATCCCCTTAGACTTTCTATTTTTGATTGTGTATTGAAACCTGAAGTGGTAGAGGGGGCGTTTCACAACAAAAATTAAAAATCTGGACTTTTTTCATTGTAGTGGATGAACGTAGTTTGGGCACAGAGGCATTTATGATTATCTAAATATTAAGCAAAAAGTAGTGGAAGCAGAAACTTGGGACAGAGTTAGCCTAAGTGAAATTTAAACCAGCGCCCAAAAACCAGGTACGTTGCGAATACCATTAAATTTACGTAAAACAATAATGTTAAAGTAAGAAAAAATATTGCTTTCCTATATATTTAAATAAATATACCTATCAACTTGGTTTTGAATGATACTTTTCATAAAACCATGTTTCATATCAAGTTTTGTCCGCAATCCAGCAGCCATGTTGAATTTCAGCATGCTAAGCAAGTTTTTAATTAGTTTCGTAAAACAAAAAGGCTAACAGTTGTTTAAAAATACTTAAGAAAATTTTGAAAAAAAAGACTTTCTCTAAAATTGTTTGGCTTAAATGAATTAGATAAAATAATGAAAATTCTAAAATTATGATTCTATGTACGAACTGTTAATTATTTTAAAACAGTTTTGATGACGTACTACACATCAGAGGTAAACTATGGCGGAAAATGTGGAATCGAAAGACATCGATACGCAGGATAATCCAATGAGAAGCATTTTAAAACGACGAAAAAAAGAGGAAGAAAGTGAAGAAAATCCAGTTAAATCAGTTTTGAAAAAGCCGAGAACTCTAAGTCAGGATGAAAATGAGGCAACTACCCCACAGCCCCGGAGTATTCTTAGAAAGAAATCGGACAATGCAAACGAAAACAGACATGGGACTCGGAAAGTAGAAACTGGAGAAACTTTTGAAACTTCGCCAGTCAAGATTAAAACTGAAAAAACATCGGATTCGTCATCCCCTAAGAAGGCAAGCGAGGAAACTCGGTTGAGTTCGTTAAAAGCAGATAAATTGGTAGCTGTACCTAAAGCAGCTGATGATGATGACGACTATGGTAATTGACAAACTCATACTTTGTTAACATCCAATTGTCCTATTTAGTGAAATATTGCAATGGAATGGATTGCCAAAAACAGCATTCCATTATTGGTGACAAGATTTTGCTCTACCGACAGGAGCCGACAGTTGAAGGTTTACATTGTAAATAATCACTTGTATGTTTTACAAATTGACCATTTGGAGGGCGAAGCCAATGTAAAACTATATTATTTTTCATTGACTATTTATGTATATGAATTCATGAAACGTTCAAAATTGGATCTGTTTATCCATTCTTTATGCCAAAGGTCGCCTGCTCAGCTATGACATCATATTAGATTAGGACATCGTGACAATTTCAGTCAAATTTAGAATGCTCCAAAGAATAATCATTAAGTAGACCAGTTGCAGAAGAATAACACTTTTTATCTTGTAAACAATATTTTCAAGAGCATAAATTTGAAATGCTGGGTTTTTAATCAGATCAAATTTTCTTTAGAAGGGATTCAAAATGGTATAGAACTTGAACCACAATTTTCAAGTTTATTAGGAATAGTTTGTTATCTTTAAAATATACTTTATTATCACATATATATACATGTTATCTGTAGGAAAAGCTTTGCTTTCACTGACCCTTCGGGCCTGTGAGAGGAGTTCACATTCTATCAATGAGTTTCACAAGCATAAAAGAAGAAGCACCTGTCGCTTCTATAGTAAAAAAAAAAACTGCTTACTCTTTTGCATGGTCATTGACTTGCTCCTGGCATATAAAAAATTTGTAAGGAAAAATTATGCAGTTTTTATTAATTTATTTGTAGAGGCAGTTCAGGATCCTAAAGTTGATAGAAGTCGTTCTTGTCCCTACCTTGACACAATCAACAGGTAAACTTGTTAATCTGATCCCTGCCTTGACACAACAATCAACAAGTATACTTGTTAATCTGATCCCTACCATGACACAATCAACAGGTAAACTTGTTTATCTGATCCCTACCTTACGATGGCCGATATGGGCCAGACAGAAAGTAACCACGAGTTGTGTTTGATCTGCCGGCAATTCTTAGATGCCTGCAAATCTTAAATGTGGGCAAATCTTACTTATTGTTCAATGAAAATACCAGAGGATATAGAGGTAAAAAAAGTGAAGTTATCTTAATTGACAAAGGGTTTGACAAAAAACATGGCAGTGCTCATAGCTCATCAGTTTTCAAGGGCCTAATTAAAGGAGAATGTACCAGACATCTGAGAAATACTAGTGATCAAGCCATATTACAAAGTATTTTTAAAGATTTTCTTTGTACAGATATACATTTAAAGTTTATTCATAATTTTCATTTGGAGTTAGGTGCCCACAATTTAAAAATATGACATCAGAAAGTTTACCTTTTCCCACCATTTTCGCATTTTTAGCATAAAAGGACGTTTTCAAGCAGTTTTTCTTTTAGAAAACATTGAGCGATTTCAACAAACAAAATATTTTCACCAAAGATGTATCTATCCAGTACTTATAAGAGACAAAAAGTTTGTTCATGTTCAAAGCGTCGCTTTATATTTCCCATTCGAAAAAAGATAAGAAAAATGTCAAAAAATGACTGATTTTGATTGAATTATAAAAAAAGCGTCACTTCTGACTTCAGTTTTTCTTTTAGAAAACATTGAGCGATTTCAACAAACAAAATATTTTCACCAAAGATGTATCTATCCAGTACTTATAAGAGACAAAAAGTTTGTTCGTGTTCAAAGCGTCGCTCTATATTTCCCATTCGAAAAAAGATAAGAAAAATGTAAAAAAATGACTGATTTTGATTGAATTATAAAAATAGCGTCACTTCTGACGTCATATACTGCCAGTGAGTGCAAATAAATCAAATAAATAGATGAAAAATATATTCTATATCTACTCTTCTAAAATATAACACGACAATTTAATATATATGAAAAACTTTTAAAATTGGCGAATTATGGGGGCCAAATTTGACTAATATCATATATAGTCCTTTAACCCATGTATAAAAGGGTTAAGGAAACAACTTATGAAATACTGGGATAACATACAACCTGACGAAGTATGCAAAAATTATTCACAACACCTCCTATGGTTGCATACAGTAAACACAAAAATATAGGTGATCTAATCATTAGATCCAAATTAAAATCAAATTAAGTTCAAAGAGATTAATTGATTTATGCATAAGGTGAACTCCTGACGAGGCGGGCCTTATTACAAATTTGAAATGACGTGCTATTAATACTGCTGAAACACTCTTAATTATTTATGACATATATAAGCAATTGACCAAATGCTTCATTAAGAGTATCGGGTTCTAATAAGTTTAAGACATGTCTGGATGTTAGGATGCCGTCATTTTTTTGCACAAAGTCAATGTCGTAGTTTCGGAAGGCCCTCAAAAATGTCGGCACGCAATTCCCCCCTTACTTCTCCTCATACTCTGCTTTTTTTCAACCCTTTCAACCAATTAAGATAACTTGACTTTTGTGACCTCAATATCTTCTGGTATTTTAATTAAACATTAAATATAAGATTTGTGCACATTTAAGATTTGCCAGCAACTAAGAATTGACGGCAAATCAACACAACTCGTGGTTACTTTTTGTCCGGCCCATAGCGGCCATCGTACTACCTTGACACAATCAACAAGTATACTTGTTAATCTGATCACTACCTTGTTACAATCAACAGGTAATCTTGTTAATCTGATCCCTACCTTGACACAATCAACAGGTAAACTTGTTATTCTGACCCTTACCTTGACACAATCAACAGGTACAATTAACAGGTATACTTGTTAACCTGAGACACTCTGATTTTTAGACACAATAAACAGGTAAACTCATTAATCTGAGACACTCTCATGCTTACACCCATCTTTTTATATTAAACATTATGGGGCATAATGTCAGAACCCAATCCATATTGAAAAAAGAGAATTCTCTGACGTTGTGTCAGAGACGTCACCTGTAATAATATAACTCTAAATGATCAACACTGAGAAATTGGAAAACCATTCTATCAGCATTGATTCACATGCATGTCTTATCATAGAAGCAGAAATGATTATGTTGTACAGGTAGGTAATTGAGCAACACCAACTGGCATCTAAGAATTCCTGCTTCTAGAGTCAAAGCTTGTTTGAGCTCTGACTCTATACCCTTTTTACAAGGTTCATGTTAAAGGAAGGGCATAAGCATTAGGGACATCTTGGATTAGATGTTTGACAACTGTCTTTCTTATAATATTACATATGATGTACTAGTATTGTTGTAATCATGTGTTTGACTTATGTAATTTTGTTTATCTTGCAGATCAGTCCTTGACTTTGATTTTGAGAAGCTTTGTTCTGTGTCTCTCTCTCACATAAATGTCTATGCCTGTCTAGTCTGTGGAAAGTACTTCCAAGGTATTTTGATTTGCAATGTATAATAAGCACCATGCAGTCCCAGGACACTTGATTGTCTATAACTGAGGCCCATGAAATGCCCTTGTCCCAATTAAGATTACTTTTTTTTCCCTTAAACAAATGAGTTTAACATGTATTTAACCCAATTATCCTTATCCTTCAAAATTAAGAAAATTTACATTATAGTCTGTCCCAAGTTATTGCTTCCATCACTTTTTGATGATTTTTAATAAAAATACACATACCTGTGAAAAAAGTACAGTTGAAATTGATGAAAGGGAAAATATCCAAGATATCTTCATTGACAAATTATCATTTTTCACTCATAAAAGTTCACAGGAGTGAAAACAAATTTCTTACGGAGATTTATAATGGGAAATGTTTACATCTTTTCTCCATTCGGAAGTACTCGGGACACCTCGCGCAATTTTTCAACGTTATCATCCGGGCTTAATTGTGGCTGATGCAATGCAAAATCCCCGTAGACTTTCTATTTTGGGATGTGTATTAAAACCTGAAGCGGTAGAGGGGGCGTTTCAAAACAGATAATCTGGACATTTTTCATATTAGTGGATGAACATAGTTTGAGCACAAAGGTATTTATTATTATCAAAATATGAAGTGAAAAGTGGTGGAAGCAAAAACTCGGGACAGAGTATAAATGTTATGATAACTAACCATGTTACTTGTATTTCTGTGTTATGAAAAAGAATGAAATCTGTAACAAAACACAAGAAACCCATAATACTATGAGTTTTATTATATAATGACTTTCTTTATATTCCCGAAAATGTCATCAATGTTGCTAAATTTTTCCAATTGAAATGGCCTTGACCCCAGTACAAAATTGTGGTACAAGAGCATTGCAGTCTTAAATTATGTATTTGTGATTTTTATTGTGGGAATGTTGTACTGAAATCACTTAACATTTCAGGACGAGGAAAGCTCTCCCATGCCTATACTCACAGTGTTCTGGATAGCCATCATGTGTTTCTGAATTTATTGACCCAGAAGTTTTACTGCTTGCCTGACAATTATCAGATCATTGACTCTTCTCTAGATGACATCATTGTAAGCTTATTTTGAATTCACATGCGAGGGTGTATTTTTTCTTGAGCATTTTCAGCTGTTTATGTTATGTATATTAAAAAAAAAATTCCAGTTTATCTTACTGAAAGTTGTTTTGACTGTATATCTACTTTTAAATAAAATAGGTAAGTGAATATTATTGAAAGATTCAACATTTTCTTAGGACAGTATTTTGTGAAATAGAAGGAAAAATAAAGACTTTATATTAATGTTTTCTTTTAAAATTATTTTAATGCGTCAACACAGTGTTCCAGTAACATATTTTGCAAGAGTATTGATGGAGAAATTATGCTTTTGCAATAGTTACATATTTTATTTCGGTATTTTTCCAAAGAAATTTTTTATTTTGTTAGTTGTTAACAACTATTTATGTATTTGGTCTTCTTTGTTTCAGTATGTTCTAAATCCCACATTTAGGAATGAGCACATAGCATCCTTGGACTCGAGCAGTAAACTTTCCCGTGCATACGACGGCACCACTTATCTACCTGGTATGTCATTGATTTCAATACTTAATGCACAGCAATTTAAAAACAAATTCATGTGAAAGGAAACAAAGTCAGTAGTGGAGCCTGATTATTTATCTGATTTCAGGAATTGTGGGTCTGAACAATATCAAGGAGAATGACTACTGCAATGTGATACTACAGGTTTGTAAGAGTGATCTGTTGATAGGTTTGTCCTTATTATAAAACTTCGAGGGGTATATGTGTCTAAGAGACTATGATATCAGACAGAATTTACATGTATGAGCCAATCATTTTGTGATCACACAAACAATGAATGTAAGTCGCAGTTTCATTTATTTCAGGCCTTGTCGCATGTGACACCCTTGAGAAATTTTTTTTTACAAGAAGACAACTACAAGAAAATCAAGAGGCCCCCAGGAGACCAGATGTTTCTAACTGTCCAGAGATTTGGAGAACTACTGAGGAAGCTGTGGAATCCAAGAAATTTCAAGGCCCATGTCAGTCCCCACGAGATGTTACAAGCTGTTGTGTTGTGCAGTAAAAAGAAATTTCAGATCACAGAACAAGGTATATAATGCAATGTATCTGTAAAAGAGTTTTTATAAAGGATAATTAGGGGTAGCTGAACTATTACCGTAATTAAATTTCTCTTGATCTGCTTAGATGTGAAGTTTGATTATCTGTGAGACCTTAATTAGCACATACATTTACTGCACGATATCATAGACCATCCATGTTGTGCCTTCAGGTGATGCCCTGGAGTTCATGTCCTGGTTTTTAAATGCTCTACACTTGGCAATGAATGGAACCAAGAAGCTGAACAGCACCATTGTCAACAAAACTTTTAGAGGGAAAATGAGAGTGTATACAAGAAAGGTTTTGCCAATTGATTTGGTGAGTTTTTACTGGCCTTTGTGCAAAAAAAAAATAATTGTCATGATTTGCAAAGATTGTATTGTGTAAATCTACATGCAATTTTCAAATTGATATTTATGAGGTGTCTTTTGTTTGTTGAAGAAAATGCAAATTGTATTATTTTCTTTTACATGATGTTTAATTGCTATCAGCTTCTTTTCAGTTGATCTTGATTAATTTTTCTTTTTCTTTTTTTTTCAGAAAGAAGAGGAAAAAGAGAAACTTCTGTTGACAGATGAATATTTAGGTACACACTGTAGTTTTAATGTACAATTTACTACTAAAAAACTCTGTAAGCAATGATTGTAATAGTTAAAAAAGAAAACAATCTTATGATCCTGTCCACAATTTAGAGCATGCCGAGGAGATTCCCTGGCTGTACCTGACCTGTGATCTCCCCCCACCCCCACTTTACCCGGACGAACTCCAGGAGAACATCATTCCTCAGGTTCCCTTTGCTTCACTCCTGACCAAGTTTAATGGAGTCTCGGAGAAGGAGTATAAAACTCACAAGGATTCCCAGCTGAAACGCTTCCAGATCACCAGATTACCCAACTTCCTCATCATTTTCATCAAGGTAATATGTAGCCTAGTCTTAGATGACTAATTTTACCACTATTGTTAACTGGGTTTTCCAACGGAAAAATCCGGTTATTGAAATGGTGAAAATGGCGGGCGGGCGGGCGAGCGGCTGCCAAAAGGGTACCCTTATTGTACGGATAACTTCTCCTACAGTTTTCAAGATAGGAAGTTGTTCTTTTGCAGATCAATTGTACATATATCAGAGGTGTGCATATTACTAGGATTTTGATTTCTGATAATTTATGAAAAAAATACCAGCTTTTGAACTTAGTCATTTTTTGGCAAAATATTGCATATAGGGTACCCCTATTGTACGGATAACTCCTCCTACAGTTTTCAAGATAGGAAGTTGTTCTTTTGCAGATTAATTGTACATATATCAGAGGTGTACATATATCAGAGGTGTGCATATTGCTAGGATTTTGATTTCTGATAATTTATGAAAAAAATCTCAGCTTTTGAACTTAGTCATTTTGTAGGCAAAATATTGCATATAGGGTACTCCATTTCTCTGGATACGGTAGGCAGTGTTTATCAATTCAGGGTTGACATGGATTATGGATACAGTTCACATAAAAGAAAAACCGGTTTGCTGTCACTTTGACAGCTTTTCACTTGTTATTTGTTAATAAGAAGACTTGATTCAGAGCATGCACATCTTATCTCCTCAGAGATATAGTAAAGAATATTACTGATTGTCTAATAAGACAACAAGCCAATTGAACTTCTTCTTTTATTTCATTGTAAGAAAAAGCATTAAGTTTACGCTAATAAATTGCATGTAATATACTTCTCATTCAGAGAATTGTTATTCAAACATATGAATCTCATTTCAGAGGTTCACAAAAAATTATTTTATCAAAGAAAAGAATCCTACTATTGTTAACTTTCCGATCAAGTAAGTATTTAGTTTGTAATTTGACATTCATAATTTCATTTCTTTAACTCAGATGGGGCAAATTTTTAGGCATTTTTCTTTCTTGTTAATTTGTTCTGTAAAAAAGTATTGTTATTTATAAGGTCCTATCATTCAGGTCATACAAGTTTGTGGTATTTGATATGATGCTAAATACTCAATGCTGAAAGGGGAAAAGTAAAAATGTAAACCATATCGTTGGTTGTTGGTCCAATCTTTAGCATAAAAGATAAGTTTTCAATACAAAATGAATTCAGTATTATGTTATAGAATTTAATTATCTTCATTGATTTCAGGAACATTGATTTTGGAGATTTGTTAGCTCCAGAGCACCGAGTTTTACACAGAAACACCACCTACGACCTGATGGCCAACATTGTACATGATGGAGAGCCAGAGCGTGGCAAGGGGACATACAGAGTTCATGTTCTACACAAGGTAACACAATGCTTTAAGTTAACTTAGAACTTTGACTTGTGTTTCTCATTACAATAGGATTTAGAGTTACAATTGATATGTTGTTTAACTGATTTGAGTTATACTGAATATATGAAGATTCTCTAATTCTATATTGGTTGGAGTGGTTAATTTTGTTTGCAGTTTTCTGTAAATTGAGGAACAAACCATTGATGTTATTGTTAATGTGATCTTGTACTGAACTGTGTTTCTGAACATCTGACAGGGTACCCAGAAATGGTATGAGATGCAGGACCTTCATGTCACAGACATCCTACCCCAGATGATTCCATTGTCAGAGAGCTATATACAGGTGGGTGAATTAGAAGTCATTTCTATGATAACAAGTTTGATGGCATTACAGAACTTTTCCTTTGTTTGCTGACGGTTAAATCAATAAAGTTTCCAATCTTAAAAGCCCTGTGGATAGAATGCTCTTACTGGTATTCCTTTTTCCAAAGAACTAGGTGGAGAAGTGAGAGGTCCTCTTACTGAGTTTTTTTTTGTCAAAGTAAATGTGATCTTGTGCTCTCCAATGTCTCTGACCACTCAACAAAGAAGACAAGAAATTATCAACATTAGTGTTCAGAATGTTAGGGCTTATATGACAAAGGTCTTAAACAACTACTAACTACAGTAAAATTCGGTTATAGCAAAGTCCTAGGGACTAATGGATTTACTTTGTTAAATCCATTATTCATTAAAACCGTATAACGAATTCGTAATAATAAGTATTGCGAATTCACTATATAGATGTTTTCTTTCATCAGACTACATTATTTGCTAATTGAGGCTTAGAATGAAAATACATTCTTTTGAAACCTATAATAACGGGATTGTAAATTGAAGAATTTATGTGTAACCAAATTCATTCAAACTATTATGTCAAATGGCAATGCTAACTTTTCTTGCTATAAAGAAATTTGTTATAAATATCTTATATTACATCATTCTTCACCTCTACGGGACTCAAAATGAGTTCACTATATCTGTAAATTCGTTATATCCGAGTTCGTTATAACCGTAAAATTTTGCAAAGATTTGTTAAGAATTCTGCCGGGGACTTAAAAAAAACTTCGCTATATCCGAGATTTCGCTATATCCGTGTTCGTACTAAACGAGTTTTACTGTACAGTTACTTCCCTTGCAGTTTTTCTGATTGATCCTAGACTTTTGTCAACTCGTCTTGGGGACAGAAGACCATCTAAATTAGTTACTAATGTGAAGATTTTATAGATCAAAGGTCAATATTTCAAAATTTTTGAAACTAACCAGATACTTTCTATGAAGGAACATAAAATAAATACATTTACAAGGTTTGATATATAATTGTAAACATCAAAAACATTTTTCTACTTGTTATCTGTAGCACTAAACTAACTGTAGGAAATGGTTACTTATGGTTGTATGATGTTTTATTTATTGTAGATATTTGAGTTAAGAAAAGATATACCTAACCCAGTGTATGGTAAAGATCCTGTGGAACTCTCAGGAACACTCCCAGAGTCAATGGAAGTGGGGAAAACGGCTGACACCTGAATCTGACTGGTTACAGCCAAGGCTGCTGTGTGTCTGTCTGTCTTGACTCTAGATGCTTTTTATATCTTACTTATACTGGTACACTGTACAGTGTGTCCAAGATCTCCAATTAAATCACTTGTGTACTGGTATATCAGAGTTGGATTTGATTTCTCAAGAAGGGCTTTTGCAGAATGTTGTATAACTTCATTTATTTATTCCCATCTAACACACATTTGCTTAATTTACTGTAAGTGAGCTAGCGTAAACCTTTTAATTAGTCGAGACCAAGTTCCATTTTAGCTAACATTTTGTGTTTTGAATCAAATGACCACTATTACTTTGTGTATCTCTTCCTTTTTTCCAAGGTCATTCTATTTGATGACATTTGTATTTTTGGGGAGATATGGATTCTAAATGAACAGCTTGAAAACCTCTCACAACATTAATATGTTATTTTATTAAGAAGAGAATTGTTTCCAATGATGAATAATGCACACCTTTTTGGAACCTTATGGATTTTTTAAATGTCACGAAAGTATGTTTAAGGTTGTTAAGATTTCGTCATTTTTCTACTTTTAGAATTATAGATTCATTTAATAATGCCCTGGATGCCTGTTGTCTCCATTTGCATAAACAGTAGGAATGGCTTGCTTGGGGCTTTAACTTTTTTCCAGATAATGTAGCTTTACAACCTACACATTCTTCTCTGTCACCTTCTAGTTGGAATGGTAAATGGATTGTCACAGTCCAAAGGAACTTTTTTCCGTTGCCCATTTGTTCGGCAGACTTGTGATATCGAATTGTTAATGGTTTTGTCAAAGGTATTGGCATTTTTAGTCAAATAATTGAAACACTCATTGATTTCTTTGAGTCTGTAAACATTTGACAACCATGTATTCCAGTAAGAACTCTTTCAAAACCGTTTTTGATAACAGATAACACTAGGAAAACATTATATTTAAACTGCGCCATCTCAACCGGAGCTCAATAGAATACCTTGTTTATTTTGAATTTAGTGAAAACGTCTGCTCCGGTCTAGGGATCTAATCGTAGTGGACTACTACTCCGGCTTAAAATTAAATCCCTTCTTGCAAATCTTTAGGATTATGTGTCTTCAATTAATGTAAAACCTATTAATTGAATTGCCGCATTGCTTGTCATTGCTTCAATTAAATGCGCGTTTTTCACGAGAGTTATTGAGGGTCTGGTTTTACTGCAGTGACATTTAATATAGAAGTCTCCTGGAGTGACGCTGTAAGACTTGTGCCTATATAAACATCTAAGCTTTTAATGCAGATTAGGTGTGACTGTTTGTTGTTGGGACACGGCGCGCTGGTACCGGTTTGTGAAGCGGCGAATTAACACAACACGTTTTATCTACTGGGCTACAGGCGACTTTGCTTGCAATGTCCTCTGTCCTAATCACTGCACAACACCTCGAACAGACCGAATTCTGGGCTAATGTCTGTCTCCGAGCAGTTTGAACAATGCTTTGATTGTTTTTTGTAACAGAGTATTACCTGTCATTATCTTGCGTCTTATCGATTCACTCTTCCCAATAATTCTAGATTAAATTCAAACATCCAAGATAGGAGTGAAATGTTGCCCGCAATTCCGCTCAGATGTCCGTAAGTTTGGACAGTCTGAGTATGCTGACAGGTCTAATGAACCAGAAATAATTAAAAGGATTACTATCTACAATCCCTGTTTGATTTAAATTGCACAATAAATTCTTCCTAAATCGATAGAGATTTTCGTGTATATTTACCTCTGCAAATGTTCAGAATGGTCTATCTTAAATTACATTCCGCTTAAATATATAGTCGTGGATTATATGTTGAGGATCTTTAAAGAACCATTTCCTTTTAACTAGAGCTTTAATGGCTGATCAGTTCTGAATAGGTCTGGAACAAAAAAACAGGGGAAATAATACCGACTTTTATCGATACATGCGCAAATTAATGACAAATGTGCCGGGGTAACGGGCAATCGTTGCTAGGGACTACCCGGTGTTTGAATGTGGAGCACAGGTCTTCTATGCGGACCAGTAGCCTATGTGAGCTTGTATACATAAATATATACTGTCTGGGAAGAAAAAGTGTGACTGGAATATAATTTTGTGGAAGGTACTTTCAAACATCAGACATGTCGCAGGTAGGAATACCTCGACCAGCCTCGATGGGGCAAAAAATGGGAGTCAGCCTGCCCCAGATTGAGCATCCCTTGTCTCGCATGGGTAACCCCACAAACATGGACATAAGGGGGGTATCCCGGTCAGGGGACCGACCTCTCTCCCACCCCTCGGGACGACCCCTTGCCAACGAGAATGTGTATAGCGGTAGAAAGAGCGTGAGCGCTCACGGTCGGGACAGCAGGCTGGGCTCTAGACAGATGATGCAGGCGCCCCTCCCCATAGATAGCATCCCCGAGGGGGTGGAGGTCACGTATGGGGATCCAGCGAAGACCAGGCTACCCGTGTTTGGTAAGATTTGTTTTTATACCATAAAGAACTGCTTTGGTTGAAATCTACTTATATTAGAACTGATAGTTACTGCATCCAATCACCATCTTCATTTGGAGGTCGGAAAGGATATTGAGATGAATATGTCTTGTTGGGGAGATGTAGTTTTTGTATGTTTCCCCACAAAAGTTAGGAAATGAACTGTGTATTGTTATCACTGTTTCTCATAATTTATTTTCTCCTCATCAAATACTAATATAAAGTTTAAACTGTCCTTCAGACCTGTGATATGGGTATTGAAATTTGGGAGGTTTCTAGATTGTTAGGTTTTCACTATAAAATTGTGAGTTATCAAACAAACTTACAAGCTTTAAGATCTACCTTTCTCTAAGTGGTAAATATACGGTAAAGGTGTTTACTTTGGCAGAAATGATTGGAAACCAAAGACCAACAAGTGGTTTGTTTAATAATCCCAACCTTTCTTAGGAGTTTCCTGACTACGGACCAGATCATTTTAGCACGGATGTGTCGCTCGTGGACCGACGGAAAACCCCCTTTCACGCCATTCAATATATCTCTCGGACCCTTCCGTTTCATTCCCAAATTGAACAAAATCTCATTCGTCAATATTCATTGCAAAGAACATCTTAACTAGCTTTGTTTGCATATTTTTCAAAAGTATGTTTTTATTCAATAATAATTCTTTACAACTGACTTCAGTCTGAGTGGCGATTTAAACAGCGGCGATTCATTAACCACAGAAGCGGGTGTCGCTGAACGCGCCCGTCTCCCTGGCCACGGGATTAACAGCGGGTTAATGAACGAGAACAATAGCGGCAGCGAAATTAAAATTCACACATTTCAAAATTATCAGACTATCTTAATTAATCCTGAGAATAATGTGTTTCACAGCTTTCCTTACATTGGCTTATAACTTTTTTTTAATCCCGGGATATTTTGGTATTGATTTCATTTAAATGAAAAAAAAAGAGCTATCAGACCTTGCTAGTTTTTGCTATCTTAAAAATTTAACCTTACCGATAAAAGAAAACCCTGGCGGGACGACAATTTATATTGATATTTGAATTCATTACAGGGCCCAGTCACAGTAAAGCGAACAAGGGTAGATTTTTTGTTATAATTATAGACTCTAGTTTCTTTCAGATAAAACACAGAGTTTTTCTCTCTAGGAACATTAGCATTTCTTTATAGTTCACGCCTGAGCTGACAATTTTATTCAGTGTAGATCTGAAAAGTTCACCTTATAATACTGTCGGTAGTGTGCGATATATCACACGGATTAGATATTTTATGGCTCTATATTGTCCCCTATCACACCTGATCTCCTCCTCATACAGGGGGTTTCATTTGAGGTTTCCTGGTCGATACCTCGTATATCATCGCTACAGTATATGTTAACCTGTTTGTCGCTAGCTAGATATTATGCCACTTTACATATCTCTATATAGGAATGTAAATCAATTTCTGGCATTGTAAGCAACCTTTTCTCGTCTGAAATTTAAATCTAAAACACAATAACATTTTTCTATTCAGCACAACTTGATTGTTACAATTAGAAAAAAAAGAGAATTATCTGATAGTGAACTTTTCCAGTCGTACAAAAGACACTCTATTCCCTAGGTCCTAGTTAATTATGCAGATATTTTATAGTTCCACGAACTGATTTTTAACCTTATTTCAAATTTCCAAAGAATCTATACGGTGTATATGACCAATGTGAATTTTAAAAAAAAAATGCCCCCTGTATTTTAGTATTAACAATCTGATATCGAGTGACACCTATAGATACGACACCCCATCCCCCCACCCCCACCCCCCGAGTGGTGGACACATACTGGTCCCATGCAGTCCCCAGCTTGCAATGTCATCAATTGCAAGGGTGGATGGACTGTATAAATATTTTTTACTCTGCTTTAGTCTGCCTTTCTGTCACTTTTCTCAAAATCACTAATGGTCAATATAACTGTCTAATAAATAGTTTCCTTGTAGAATGTAGATCAAGTTTAAATTCTTCTCCTTTTTAACCTGTCTGAGTAGTACATGTGTTTTCTGATATTTACACTGAATGCTTGTGTTACAGGAAGTCGTGCCGACGTGGGCAGCCGTATGGATAATGGAGCCCCGCCCAGCAGGATGTCCTCTCGGCTCTCACAGGTCTCTACCCAGGCCAGGCTGGAAATCGACGAAGTAAGATTGGTTGCAAATATGGCTGCATTTGTTCACCATCACACTAGGTGGTTTGAGGTGTTCATAAACCTGATCAATGGGTTAATCTTTGCATAAATGAGTTTAATTAACTATTTAAACAAACTAATGTATGTTTGTTTAACAGAACGACACATTGGATTTCGATAATTTGCAGAGTACCGCAATCTGTAGCAAATAAGCCCCATACCTTATGAACAGTTCAGCAATTACAGTTTTCAAAATGTTTACTGTCGATATAATTGATTTCTTACACTAACAGATAGAGACAATGCTGAAGCAAAGAATAAAGGGAAGTTATTACGAAATCAAGAAGAAGTTTAAGGACAATGATCCAGAGCAAAAAGGGAACGTATCCAGGTATGGAAATAGAGGTTTCTCGGAGAAAGGAAATTGGCGATATCTATTGCAAAGATCAGACATATAAGGTGTAACGATGGCGGTATGGGGTTTTCTTTACAGAGAGGCCTTCTACAGGATCCTGATGACCATATTGAACAGGAACGTGTCGCAGAACGTCTTTAACAGGCTGATGGACAGACTAGGCTTCAAGGACAAACAGATCATCAACTACAGCGAGTTCTTCGCCTACTTCCACGAGGCTCAGGCTCAGAACGACTACCCCCGCTGGATGGACCCTGTCCAGAGAATGTGGCCAGACAAAGCAATAATGACGTCATCTCAAGTCCATGCCCAACTTAAAGAGAAAGTGCGACAAAAGTAAGTCGGGTTTGCTTTAACTCGATTGCGATTAACATGGCACTTTTGGTTACAGTGTTTCACGACCTGCTGTGTTTTTGTTTCAGGTTCCTAGATATTGCCGATTTAATACCTCAAATGAATCCTGGAGGCACTGGAAGAATTCTGAAACCAGAATTTAAGCAAATGCTGAATAAGTTAATGTTTTACATGGAAGACACAGAATTTGAGAAACTGTGGAAAAAGTACGATCCTTGAAATTCACTTAACATGGTTGACATGATTTCTACAAAATTTGGTATGTTCGAATTCGGAGAACAAATGCTGTTGCTTTTTTAGGTACGACCCCAATAATAGCGGCACTGTGAATGGAGCCCAGTTCCTGAACGCTCTGGGAATTCAGATGGAAAATGGAGAGGAGAGACAGGCGTCTCCTCAACTTATCACCGGTAAGACACGCGGCCCCGATCTATAGAAAGAGGAGTGTGTATCAAAAATAACAGTCAATTGATATATCATAATGTTGGTTTAAAATGATAGGAAAAGACGCGAAGAAGGTGGCTAAAAAGGTGACCTTGAAGGAAGGTAAGCCTAACAAAGAGTGGGTTGGTTGACAGCATGCAAAGGAGAACTGTTTGGGCTTGTAGAATTCTCCTCGTGTTTGTAGTGCAATCCATTTGGAAAAAATTGATGGAATTCTTTAAAGAGCAATTTGCATCAATCACCATTGATCGCCAAAATAAACGGCATTTAAACATATCCCGGCTGCACTTGCATTTCCTGGTTAAGATGGATTTGCGAGTTTGGTAGAATTAGGAGTGGGTTAGATGGATGGGTATTAGGTAGACACTGGTTCTGGTAGTCACATAATGTACAACCCTACCTTAGTGATTTTGTAGTACCCTTCCATTAGAGCAGATCCGTGTAGAATATCATCTTGTAAAGACCTGTCATGACAGCTGTTTGTTTTTGAATTTCTGTTTAAATTGTTGATCTTTGGTTTTGCTATATTAACACCGAGTGTCGTTCAAGAGAAACTTGTTTCTGTTCAAAATTACCTGTTCTATCAATAACTTGCGGCAGGTTTTCCTGTACGTGACGGAACAATGAAATTTCAGACAGAATCAAGTGCTCTTGCAGTTTTGATGTAAATGTACAAGAATCTAATTGTACATGACCAAGTTCTTAGAGACGTCTATGGGTGTGTTTCAGGACCTTCGTCTAATAGAACCCCTAGGAAGAAAGAGATCGAGAGGAAACAATCCCTGGACATAGAGCGCTGGCTGAAGAACAAGTTCAGAGAGGGTTGTCACCAAATGCAAGAAGCGTTTGAAGCCAAAGACCCAACCAACAGCGGCGTGGTGTGTAGAGCTAACATTTAGCATGGTTCCTCTAATTTTACAGTGTTATAAGACTTTTTGATAAGTATTGTAAATCTTGTTATTGTTTTACCCCGACAGGTAAGCTTTGACGTCTTTCTGGAAGTCCTGGCCCAGTATCACCTTAAGTTGGAGAAGAAGTTACTGGCCGCCTTCCTGTCCCGATGCGCCGTACAGGCCCGTAGAGATGGAGTTCCATACAGGGATTTCCTTCACCGATTCCAAGATCGTTCTGAAGTCGGCATGACCCACAATATCCTGACCAATACAAAGCACAGGCTAGTCAGATTGTTAGTTATCAAATTTTATTCCTACAGTGGTGCAGTAGGCGTGCGGTGGATCCTGTTATGTACCTATGCCGTGAGCTGTAGTTGAGCCGACCATCTATTGGCCTGGTTGTAGAGGGCGCTCTAGGCTCTATTGCTCAATGGTGACCGCCATCATCATATCGATCATCTATATCGTTTTTGTTTTGTCTTTTCCTTTTTTTTGTGTTTAAACTATCTGACTTTCAGAAACCTGGTACCTTTCAGATATGTGTTTTCTCTGTGTCCAGCTTTTAGTACACCTCTTTTAGAGACTGGAGTTGTTATACGTAGTTGCAACACTTTGTGTGAATTGTATTCCATTTTCATCACATTAAACTTTAAGATTGATTTTCTTGTCATAATTTTGAAATTTGCTGGTTACAGAGTGAATGACAGGCCCGCCAGTCCTAGCCAGGTGTCCACCATGAGTGGTATCGAGGTCCAACTAATGAACATGTTCCAGAGAGACTTCCTGGCCCTGCTCGGTACCTTCAAGTACGTCCTCACTTGTCTTTAACCAACAACTTTCAGTTATAAAATCATATTTACAAAAATTCGAGATGGATATTTTGTAGAATTAAATGAATGTTTATTCTTTTTTCCCTTGCTAATCAGGAGCATAGACAAGTTGGGTCTAAACGTGATAAGTCAAGAGGAATTCCGAGCGGCCATCGAGAGTCGGTTCAACTTCCATCTCCAGGACGACCAGTTCGAGGCTTTCGTGGATAGACTTCCTCTGGACGAGGATGGAAACATCAAATACGCGGACTTCATGCAACAGTTTGACACAAAGTAAATATATCAAGTGTTTTAGTTTTCTGTTCTGCTGTAAAATTCATCACATGAACTTTTCAAAATATAACAGCGTTAATTATTAATTCTAGGGGTAAAGCTAAGAGCCTATTCGAAAAACAGCCGGGCGTCGATCTAAGCGGTCCTCCAAAAGTACCCAGTCCTATCCTTGAGGTGAGCCCTCCTGAGGTTGATGAGGGAGTGGATCGACTGGTGGTGGACGAGCCGGTGTTCGCTGACTACGCTCAGGTGCGCCGCTCTCCACAGGAACTCTTCAAAATCATCAAAGACCTCATGAACAGACGATTCCAAGATATAGAAAGAGTATTTTATGAGTTAGATGAAATTAACAGCGAGAGACTGTCGCAAGAAATGATGTTCCAACTTTTGAAAAGGTACTATAGTACACGATACTTTCATAACTTGAAATAATCTCCAGAGTTTCCTTTTTCATTTGCGTGTACTGTAATTACACTAGTTTTCATTGAGATACCGGTAAGCAAACTGCCGTTTGTTCCATCTATTCAGATTCGATATCAGACCAGAAGTTTCCCGCGGAGAAATCAGAGACCTATGGAAAACGTTCATCACCAACACAGACAAGACCTTGGACTACAATGAGTTTGTTCGCCACTTTGGATTCTCTAAGAAGTCGGCCTCCTTCCCCAATGCTAAGATGAATCCACCCAAGAGAGGCGATGCTGACTTCATGATCAGATCAAGGAAGCTCAATTGTGCCGCAGACATGTTGGAGGATAGTTTGAGATCAAAGGTTAATAAAGATATTTTTAGTTGGATCTTACTTTACTATTACTTTTACTAAGTATTTAAATATTGGTATATTGAAAGATACAGACAGATTGCTTAGAAAACACCATCTAACAACCAGCCAATTTTCTGAGCGAACCTCAGTTTGTAGGCCTCTTTAATACTAGTATCAGGGGGTTTATTACATGTTCAGGTAACCCTCTTTTCATTATCTTACATTCTATTACATGGTGTCTGACAGGTTGATTACATGTGGGAGGACCTGAGGAAGGAGTTTGTAGAGATGGATCCCTACGGCACAGGCTTCATCTCTAGAGAGGAGTTCAAGGACGTCCTGACCGAACTCTGCGTCCACCTGAGCGAGTTTGAGATCAACAAGCTAAGCGACAAATTCGACTTGAAACGAGACGGACGGTAAGTCCTCAGCAATGCTCAGTATACACGTTGTTAAAAGATCTACGATACCGAATGGTTAAACAATTATTTGACTACAAGGATTTATTTTCATGATATATACCTACTCATTCCAGCGTTTCCTATATCGAGTTTTTGAAGCCGTTTGCTCTGAGGAAACAGATTTGGCGCCATGGCAACAACATGCTTTCTCTTCTTGCTCATCCACAACCGGAACTGCCAATCCATGACATTGTGGAACCTCCACAAAAGGGTCTCCATGGCATCACCTCCAAACTGAGGCAGAAGGTAATGCGCGGATAACTCTATTGACAGAATTAACTTATATTAGAAAATGTTGTCATGTACATGTAAATTCTCTGTTTTCATTCGGCTTCATTTCTGTCCACAGCTTGCGGGAGACTGGAAGAACCTTCGACGGGCTTTCAGAAAACTAGACACCCGGAATGAGGGATACCTGTCGGTCCCAGAGTTCCGCTCAGTGCTGAAGCTAGCCAACGTCATTCTGGACGAAGACGAGGTCTACCATGTGCTCACCCAGTTTGACCACAACATGTCCGGCAAAATTCCATACGAAAAATTCATTGATGAAACATTTAAACCCCCAACAAGACAGAGTGTACGAAAAATCTAATTAACCTTGTTAACAAATGTCAAGTTATGATGAATGAAGCCTGCTTACGAGGTGTTTAGCGACTGTGCATGATTGTTTAAATATGAACGCCGATTACATATATTTTAAAGACTTCCCCCGAATATGTCACCATTATTCTCATACCTGTATTATATTTATTGGTAAGGATGTGACGTAATATGCTTATCATGCTTCGCGCCATTATTCGTCCGCGAGTCGGGCGTTGTTGTGATGATTTTGTGGTGCATCTCTTTATTTGTTCTAGATTCCAGATATTGTGTATTTATATTTATTTCTTCAGTATTAAAAGGTTTAGGTGTGCACGCAATGGATTCACAGACGAGATAAAAAAAAAACAACAACAATCTAATTTTTACTCAGGATGCACCCAAATAAATCCGTACGTTAGTATGCCCAGTTCAATATGAAAACCTTATTTTGTGATAGTATTAATTACGTGTTTGATATTTTGTATATTAAAGTTCAGCGGTATTTGTAGCACAATCCATCCACGACTAATGGTATACAACTCGGCAAAGGACTGGTGCCGATGTGATGAGAAACTGTGATATTTCTTTGTCTTTGTCTATCCACTAACATTTATTTGTTACAATATCGTTTTACAATAAACTTGTATTTTTTTTAAAAGTGTGTTTGTCTGTCCTGTCAATCCTACATACGTTACTCTTTAGACTCAATTGTTATTATTATATTATTATTATTGCATAGTATTTTATTTTTACACCCCATGGAAACAAGGTTTATTTTTCATTTTGAAGGAGGATATATTTAGGAATCATCATTTTCCGATTCAATGTCATTTTACCAAAACTTATTTTATTCAAACAATATTTTATATAATGAATAATGGATTGGACATCAGGCAATGCCTTTATAAGTCCTCCCCATATCTAATGCGAAGGGCACATCTATTAATGACCATGCAGGAATTTTAAATGCTCTCAATGTAGCTAAAGTTTCTTCTTATATAAAGGTAGAAATCTATCTGACTTTGGAGACCTGCAATGAATTAAAATACCAGATGTAGTGTACTAATGAGATCGAATAAAAGTTCAAAGAATTTTTTGGTCCAATCTAAGATCAATGATACTCCTACATGCGCGGATCCAGAAAATTTTACCCCGGGGGGGGGAGGAGGGCGGGGTCCGAGGTATATTTGCGATGATTTTATTATGTAAAGTTAATACATTTTAATTTTCATGGGGGGTCCGAACCCCCGAACCCCCCTTAGATCCGCGCATGTCGTACATACTGGGTCAGGACACAAAGAGACAAATATATATATTCTACGATAAAAGTTTACACCCTAAGATAAATATATCACCCTTGCTCTATATTTACATTGAGAAGGTTACGAATTATTATAGAGTGAGTGTGAAATTTACATTGAGGAGGTAACGAATTATTATAGAGTGAATGTGAAACATGAAACATACATAATCATATAGACGAAATCGAATGTTAGAAAAACGAGGTCTTAGGTATTGTATGCTGAGGGGCGAATGAACCATACACTTATCCATAAATGGTTGGTACTAGGTGATCCTTAGGATATTCTTTTTTCAAATTCAGAAGAGAATGTCAAATTTTTAGCACTGCCCTGGGTTGTTGGAATAGATTTGAAAACAAGTGGAAAGGGGGTTGTTTGTCTTTTACACATGCAGCAATAAAAGACTCATGTAACAAGGTAATTTCCAGCACCCAAAGCTCAGGTTTGTGAATGGGTATCTAGTGACCAACATCTAAAGAGAATTCGTCAAGACTATTTCCGGATCACGTCATCTTTTTAAAACAGTCTTCAGCAAAATGATGTACAGTAGAGATAGGCGGAAGAGTAACATCGTTTGAACATTTCAACAATCTTTAACTCTCATTTTCCATTCTTTCTTACAATGATGCAATTAGAAACTTTAGAAGGTATTTCGATCTTATTTGATCTTCTTTAAAGATAAATGTATAACAATCATACTGAATACATAGTGCTCAAGAATGTTTGGGGTCAAAAAACTTGATACTAGAGGCATTGAGAAATGGACTTTATCAATTTGACATCATTTACAGATGAAGCAAGACAGAAGAATGTCAAAGGTTCTGACAACAACAGATCTCAAAGCTTATGACATGCATATGCTGACAAGAAACAAAACAACTACATGCCCTCCTATATAGCTACCAGGTATACTACATGTTCTGAGAAATTAGGCTTACTCATTCTCTAAGGAATCAGGTATACTCAGTGTTCTAAGGAACTAGGTATACTCATTGTTCTAAGAAATTAGGTAAACCAATTGTTCTAAGAAATTAGGTATACTAATTGTTGTAAGGAATCAGGTATACTCATTATTCTAAGGAATCCGATATACTCAATCTTCCGCGGAATAAGGTACACTCAATATTCTAAGGAATCAGGTATACTCATTGTTCTAAGGAATAAGGTATACTCGTTGTTCCAAGGAATCAGGAATACTCATTGCTCTAAGGAATAAGGTACACTCATTGTTCTAAGGAATCAGGTATACCCAATGTTCTAAGGAATTAGGTAAACCTATTGTTCTAAGAAATTAGGTATACTAATTGTTCCAAGGAAGGTATACTCATTGTTCTAAGGAATTAGGTAAACCAATTGTTCTAAGAAATTATAAATAGGTATACTAATTGTTCCAAGGAATCAGGTATAGTCAATGTTCTAAGGAATTACGTATACTCATTTTTCTAAGGAATCAGATAAACTCGTTGTTCTAAGGAATTAGGTATACTCATTGTTCTATGGAATAAGGTATACTCATTGTTCAAAGGAATCAGGTATTCTCAGTGTTCCAAGGAATAAGGTATACTCAGTGTTCCAAGGAATCAGGTATACTCATTGTTCTAAGGAATCAGGTATACTTAGTATTCCAAGAAATCACATTTACGTATTGTTCTAAGGAATCAGGTAAACTCATTGTTCTAAGGAATTAGATACACTAATTGTTCCAAATAATTCTCCTTCAGCTAATTCGACAGAGTTTTAACCTTTTTATATGTTTGTGGAACAGAAATCATTTTCAAATAAACTTTCAAAGCATCATTAAGTTCATTTGCAGGAAATCGTTTAAACCTACAAACAGCCCATGAGATTGTATCTAAAACCATCCATCCGGTTAATTCAAGAGAAATCTAAAGGCAGATTTGAGAACCATACACAGATCATACGTTCGTTGATAAAGCCTTGAATAAAATCAACAAGATAGCTGCAGGACTTTTACCAAAAATTAGATGAAATTTTTCAGAGCCCTTACTTGCATCTCAGAAATTGGACAAAACTACTTTAACATACAAGATTTGGACACTTTTAAATCGCTTAACACTGTACTTATTTGTGAATGTCACCCACCTAAAGCATTATTTTGACCGTGATGAAAAGAAAAAACAACATTCCCAACTTTGAGCAGTTCAAAACCAAGATCAAGGTGGAGGAAACACAGACGATACTTAGGACATAAACGATAAAATACAACCAGCTCCTGAAGCTCAAGTTGGTGCCCATGCAAAAGTCAAGCGGTTATCCGGGACAATGACACCCAGCAGTACCCTTATGACATCAGACAGCACTACAAATATCGTCATTAAGACTGGCATTTAAAAGTAAACGGACAGTTAGAACCTAAAAGATATTACTTGTACTTTTAAAAATCTACACTTTCTAGTCAGTTTCTTTACATTTCCATTTTCATAAAAAAAGGCAACTACTAGTAATTATGCTTGGACGAGTCTTTTAGTATTAAAGATGTTTTGGACAATTAACTACTAATAAATGTCAAATCTACAATGTTTTTTTTTCTCTGCATTAAAAGTCAAACGATTAACAGAATTTAGAACAATTTGATATACATATACAATCACATTATCAACCATTTCCACACAATAGTACCGTTCTTGATAACCAAGAAACGCTCCTCGACTTTCTTTTTTTAACTTAAAATTTTTCTTTTCCTTAAAATAGATATGGATAATTACATTCTTCTAAAATTACACAAACAAATTACAAAGAAAATTGGCCAATTTTTTTTTTAACAATATAGAATCAAGCTTGAAACAGTCATTTACTTGTTTGTGTCCTTTTTTTTGGTATTTTTTTTTTTACATACCTTTTCTTTTATAGCCAGCAGATCATTATTAAGATAATCACAGGGCAAACAATTACCGAAGTATAAGCCCGATTTTACTTTTAAATGCATTGTCCATGCAAGTGTCCCATGGTTTATGGCTACATTTTTACATCAAATAGAACTTGAACCTAATCAAAAAATGTAAACAAGGTCACCAATAATAGATAACTTATATTTATAGAACATAATTGCATAGCATTTTGCAACTTTAGATAAATCAACCATAGCTACAAGTCGTGTCAATGAATGACACAGACATGCGTCCTGCTTACTCATCGAAAACTTATGTAAAATTCACACTTTCTGAACTGTGAAGCTTTACAAGTAAAATGTACCTATTTATGTTTCATACTTGCAGGTTTCGTCAAAGCAGGGCATAAAAAAGATGAGCGATTAAGATGGCGCAAACGCCCATTAGTTTAATCGTAAAATACAAATTAAATATTTCCATTAAAATCTTTTTTGATATTTTAATACCATTTTGCAAAAGAACAATGTCTCACAATAGTCATTTAGAGTTTATTAACAAACACAAAGTACAAAATAATTGCCTAATACTTTGATGGTATCGAATCCGAAAACGGTAGAATTTTGGCTGACATTAGAAATACCAAAGTTAATCATTACAAACTTTAAAAATTTAAAAGTAGAATTTGAAGAAAAAAAATTAGTGACCACGTCCCTTTAATTTCCCAGAAGCATCATCCCCTCTAGTTGGGATTGAATATGACCTATACATGGGATCTGACCTGTCCAATTTATTCAATAAATGTAGAGATCACATACAAAATACACCATCCTAATATGCATCATCCTGATTCCATGAATTTTTTTTTATTTCAGAACTGAGTTATATGTATCAAATTCAGCATCCGAATCAAGACTAGTATGATGTATTTCTAGATGAATCATTCCTGAAAGTAACTTTTAGTTAAATGGTCCTAAGCATCGTTACAAACAACGGTCAATATGTACGATCTTCTCGCATCTAAGAAAGAGAGCAAAGCAGACTTTGGATCGTATCTTGAGACGATTGGTCTAAAGATACTTCAGAATAAGACTTGTCTCTATTCATTGAACTAGAAAATATTGTTCACATTCAGCATTTGAAGCAAAACCAGCATAGCAATAGTTAATTAAGAGTAGAATGCTTAAACGAATCAAACCTGTTCACTCGTCATTCGGAAATTATAAGTTAAATTCAGCATCCGAATCATGATTTGAATTTTGTATACCCAAATGCATCACAACTGCAAGTTTGGTTAAGGTTGGGCCTATAAATAAAAACGTACAGACCCAGTATCTTAAGCATGAATTGTGTCATGCATTTCTACAAACATCATCATGCAATTGTACTTACGTCTCACTATTACTTTGGTATGGAATAGTTTCTGAAACTTTAACCCGTTCACTCATCTGGAAAATGTAGACCAGATAAAGCATAACCAACGATGACTACTATACATGTATACCATGCATCCCCGTTAGCTGGCATTCGTCTGTGTTACTGCGGTGTAGGAATGGACCATATAGTTGCCATTGAGTGAACCCGCATCATGCATAGGTCAAATACAGCATTCAAAGCATGACCAGTTGCATTCTTAGACGCATTATCCATGCAAGGTTGGATTGGGTAGGGGCCATAATTACTTAAGTGTGGAACAATTTCTCAAAAACCTTATTGTGTTCATGGTTCATAATTGCAAAAGAAAACTCAGACCTGTTCTCCTATTTGGAAAATATAGGTCTAGTATCTTTAACCTGAATATGACTTCTTTCGGAAATATAGGTAACATGCAACATCCGAAACATGATCAGCATCTTGCATTTTCAGACACTTCATCCATGCTAGTTGAGATTATGTAGGCTTATATAGGACCAGTGTCAAGAACTTCTATATGAAAATGTAGGTCACAAAGAGCATTCGGACGCAATTATCCCGAGATGCAACTGCCCAAGTTTTTTCTAAGATAAATAGGGTTTATAGATGTTTGGCAATGAAGCTAATAAAATAGCAAAATTGTCATGATAGCAAGGAAAATATAGTTTAGTGAAGGGTATATATAAATAATACATTGCAAGAAGGATAACTCTCTTTTGGCGTTGATCATGATAAACTTCGAAAAATGGAAATTTGTATATCAATTTTGGAATGAAACAAAAAAATCCGATCGATTTTGAACATATTTTATTGTATATATATAAGATACATATACAAATGGTTCGGACACAAGTTCTGACAACTTACTAGGTCTTTACCATAAATAGAAAAATTATACAAAACTTACAACTGTTATAACATGATATTAAATTGTTATTACAATAAATGAAAATAATTGATATATTCGAGAATAAGAAACATGCACATAGACTATATTAAACAAATCTACCAGTTTCGTTGATATACAATTGAACTAATGAAAATAATTGCTTGTTAATTTCAAGGGATAATGACTCATCGCCCCATAATAAAAGATGAGTATTAATTATATGAAAATGGTCTAGTTGTAGCTAGCAGATTAAGAAAAAAATTATTTCTAGCGATAGTATAATTTTTGCATTTGAAGAAAAAATGGTAAGCATCTTCAGGTGATCCACACCGACAATTACCGCTTTCTATAATATTTATTCTGTGTAAATCATAGTTGACTATGCAATGGTGTCTTAGCTTGGTATTTATTATGTTTAGCTTGCGTTTATCATGTGTAAAAAAGGAGGGAGCTTTAGTTATGTTTTTAGTTTTATATAATGAATTCTTAAATCTTTGTATGGAAGTTTCATTTCTTACTCCTATACTTAATGTATTCCACAATTGAATAGTGTCAGGTATAAATGATTTCTTAAATAATTCTGTTCTACACCTAGGTAAACTATAATTTTCAATGTTCCTAGTTCTATATGCAGAATCGTTGCTCCTAGTATTAGGAAAAATCTGAGAGAAATATTCAGGGACACACTTTTTTTGGGATCTTGTACGTAGTGGTAAGTTTAGACGTCATTCTTCTAGCAGAAAGAGTTTCCCAGCCCGTTTCAAAATATAAGGATGTTTTTTCCTTACAAATGTAATGTACGTTTTGGAAATGCTGTTTTTTCCAAGACTAAATTTAAGTTTTTTCAAGAGACCTAATTTTGTTAGTGCTTTGTTTACTATAATACTAATGTGCTCCGACCATTTTAGATCGCTTGCTAGATGTAAACCTAAGTGTTTGTGTGTTGAGATATATTCTAACTTACAATGCTGAAAAAATAATTCGGGTAATTCGTAGCTTGATTTTGTGGTAAAAAAGACAGTCTTAGTTTTGTTTGGATTGAATTTAAGTAACCATCGACTAGACCACTGTTCCAAAATGTATAAATCATGATTGATATTATGTTCAATGCTAAAAAAAATCATGCCATGCATATTGGATACAATTGTCATCTGCGAAAAGTCGACAAAATGATAACATATTGTTTGAGACATCATTAACATATATCAAAAAAAGCAAGGGTCCTAACACTGAACCTTGCGGTACACCCGATTTTATACAAGTATTAGATGATAAAACATCTTTGTACATTACTTTTTGACTTCTATTACATAAATAACTTTAAACCATTGTAAAACATTGCCGGTTATTCCGTATGTTTCTAATTTAAAAAGGAGACCTTTGTGCCAAACTCTATTAAAAGCTTTTGATAAGTCACAAAAAACTATACAACGTGATTTCCCGTCATCAATACTTTTCACAATATTGATAACAATCGATAACAAATCATCTCATTCTAACATCCTTTCTATGTCCATTCATATTTGTGGCTTGTTACAATATATGAATACGTATTCCATTGTTTTATACAATTAAATATGTTCAATTCGATTCTGAATTATGCGACACCATGAGGCGACATTTAATATGTTCTTGCATTTTCTGACATAAAAAAGGAATTATATTACATCAATAATTCGAATTCTCGACATAAAAAAAATATAATTCTCGATATTAAAAATTCGAATTTAAATAATCTACTTTTGATACCGGCAGAATTATGATGTTGGTTTAAAAAAAAAAAATAATAATCGAATTCTTGATATAAAAAAATCATTTGTTTGATATAAAAAATTCCAACTCTTGACATTAGTAGATACTCTGATGTAAAAAAAATTCTGATCAGAAAATATAAAAACTATATAAAATTACGATCGACATCATGAGTGCTTTGTGTGATGTGCTATCTTCATCTTCCCACCAGAATTTTTTGCGAGCCTGTAGATGCATGCGAGGAATTATAAAGTTGTCTAAATGGTACATGTAATGAAAATGACCAGAATGGTCAAGAACACTTTTAAAATGAGATTAAAAAAGGAAAGTTTTCGTAGAATCTCAAAAACAACAAATTTAAGAGAGCAAATCGGGCACTGTAGTTCGGCGTTTTCTGCAGGTAATATCATTATTTATCCGAAGAATCTTCACTTTTATTTCAAAAAATCTGATATAAGAAAATATATGTTTGTTTGTTTTTTTTTAATCCAGTAATCAGTAATAATATAGTATAATTTCTAAATAAAAAAGAAAATCGATAATATAATTAAAACGTGTTTTTAATTTCCGAAATCTCGATCATTTTTATGTCAGGTAATGGCTGCAAAAATTTGAATTTCTAATATCAAAAAATCATTTTCTGATATTCGGAAATTGTATCTTTAGGCCTTTGTATCAGAAATTCATATCAGAAAATACCTGAAAATATTAAAACGACGCCTCTTGCATAAGAAGTTTGCCCTGTCTGACTGTCACAATACATTCGTTATCATTCATTTAATACTCATTGTACTGGATTTTGGTTAATATCAACATTTCTTACTGTGTCTATAGACCCTGAATAGATATACATGTAATATTCATAGAAAAATACGGTACTGATATATAAATGTATATGTAAATTTGTGTATACATTCCACCAATGTTTTTTGTCTTTTCCCTATCAAATAAAAGATAGTTTACATAGTAACTAAGCAACAGATTTTTTATCTTTATTTTGATATTGATGTAAGCGGTCGCACCGACTGTGCGCAAGCGCAGATAACTTTTCTGGTGCATTATGGGATTGAATAGCCATTTTCGTGTTACAAATATAAACAGTGTCAAACATCATTGAACATATGAAGTGATAGCAAAAAACAAGAACAGAAGCAGAACAACTTACGTTTGACCAAAACAGGCTACGAGCTCACAAAGAGTAAAGCACATCCTGACATCATTTCATTACATCTATTTTATCCGTGAAATCATGGTCATATTTGACACTTAGCAGAAATGACCATGTTAGGACGGTATGTTCGAAGACAAGTGCCTTTAGAAATGTAAGTAATATACCTGACAAGGGAAACTAGATTCCTTAGATTCATGATAAAACACCAAATGATGTATGTCCTGTAGCAACATCTAGAGCTCTTTAATTTTAAAGGGTATATAGTTACATATCAGTGTATGGGTTGTGTGGGATGAGCAGACTGGCTTCATCATGGATAAAGGCCATACCTGCCCACTTTTTCAATGAAAATAGTTTCTGCTGTAGAAAATTTAAAAATGATATGTCTTATATTCTGAGAACAGTTTTGTCATTAATGTAACTTTTAAATACATTAATGCATGCAGTAAATGTTAAACACACTCATACATGTGATAAGTTGAAGACCCCAAAACTGCAGTACAGGAGCCTCAAAAGAGTGTGACACTGCTGCACATATATGAGCCGGTCCTATGATATCGCGGTAGTTAAATCATTTTGTCAAAAAATCTATCAATACGGAAATATTTCCAGAAACTAATGTTATTGTGAGTTTCCTCTATTATATACCTCAGTGATGTTCAATGTGTCTCTGTTTACTATGTCTAAAAATATCCCGACGTCAAATGTCAATTTCAGCGCGTTCTACTATTCGTAAACAGAAATACCGCGATACCATAGAACCCGCGATATGATAGGAAACAAGTATACTTTACCAGAAGATCTGTAGCTATACGGGAAAAAATCAAGTCTGATGTGTAGTAAAACTACAAAAAAAAAAAACTTACTTTACTTGCAATTTAAGATGTAAACAAAATTGTGCTATATTGGAATGATTAACCTAATTCTAAAAGAAATTCTCTGCAAATATATGATACCAAAATATTCATCAGGCAATTTTTACTACAAATGGTGTACCTCTGAAATTCATTTAAACACCCTCACCTAGCACCTGTAAAATGCAGTAGTTAGCTTTATATACATTGAAAATTAGGTGACTTTCAATTTTCATAAATTTAACATATATACTTCTGTTTTGGTGAGAGTTGGGTCACAGATCTGCAGCTTACTATAGTTAAATGAAAACTTCTATGTAGACAATATGTGACTATAAAACTGCACCAGTGAATTTAGAACAATATATTTATGGTGCTACAGCAGTCAAAGCATGGGTAATGTCCGTCATGTACCATTAAAAATATTTAAAACTGGGTATTTAATATGTCAATTTTGGTTTACACTGAAACAGCAAGAAACACGAAACCTGCAGGTGCCGGTAATTTTATGTATCACTAAATCTATAAGATTAGTTGACTCTCCTTTTGATAAAAATCCCTTTCCAAATATCTGAGAATTTAAATAAAATAATAGATTTATGTAAACCCCCCCCCTCCCCCCCACAAATAAAAAGAGGAAAGGTATGCCACTCCAGTTTGTTCACCGTACATTACTACCCCATCATCATTTTGGAACTATAAACCATGTATCCACTTTATTTATTCAACAAGCACAGGTTGATATTATTGCAGTTAATATATCTCTTTCTTATTATTTTTTTAAAATGAATTTTCATTCTTCTATAATCTAGCTGCAGGTCTGTAGCTCCCGGTTTGAAATAATTCGAATGGATGACATGGGAGCTACAGTGCCTCCCATAGTAAAAAAACTGCAATTTACAGCGCACAAAAAATTGCACTAGTTTTGGACTGATTAACCTTATTTACAAACAAATTCTGTGGAAAAAATTAGTACCATTAAATTCTTCCTGCAATTTACTACTGATATGTCTCTTTACTTGCCTCAGACTTTCTCTGAAACACGCTAACCGACCTCGGAAAATAAAGTATGTTAAATTCATGTCAGGATCGAGAGTCGCCATTTTTACATGTAAACAAACTGCACCACTTCACTATACGGGGCTGGTGATGGTGTTTAAAAGAATATCAGAGGCAAGTAAAGTGACGATATCTGTAGTAAAATGTCTGAGGAATTTTTTGGAATCAAATATTTGTACAGAATGTGTTAGGAAATAAGATTAATCAGTCCAAAACTAGTGCATTTTTTTGTGCGCCATAAATTGCAGTTTTTTACTAATCCTACTATACCATGTCAAATGTGTTTTTTGAAGACAAGCTAGGTAACTGAGGCAGAAGTCAACATCTTTCAGTGACATAATGTACACTCTTATAGGATAAAATCTGGGGAGTCTTTTTGCATGCCAATATATGTAAACCGGTTTTGTGGGATGTTATCGTACCATACTGACAGAAAGATAATTAGTTCACTGTTACTTAGCGGAGTGGCATACCTTTTTTTTTTTAAATGCAGGTCGGGGATAGTTTTACATAAATCGTTTATTTTCAGTTAATTTTCAGATATTTGGAATGGGAGATGTTGTGTACATGACTTTAAAGGAATTTCTATCAAAAGAAGAGTCAACTACCCCGGGGGTAGAAATTGGGGGTTGGGGGAGGGTGGAGGGGGTCCTGTCCTCAAGCACCTGTGATCTGTCAGCTCTTTTAGATGAAGGACTGCTGGAAGTGAAGGAATTCTAAGATGCAGTCAAAAGATTTTTCATGGGTTGTAACCTTTTTATAGGATTCTCATTTTACTTTCTAGTGCATTTAAGTTTTATAAGGGGCTGTCTATCTGGCAAAGTTTAAAAACCTGAAAATGTTTAAAAAATGTATTCCCTACACATGCCTTTCTTTTAGGTTGGAATTTATAGAAAAAATTAACACAATATATTCTTTAGACCTAAATTTAATTTCCACCATAAATGCTTCTCTGCAGGGTAAATTTCAGTCAATCAGCTACAGGTAACTCCATAGGTCAAATAAACCATGTAATATGAATGTGAACAACATCAGTTTAACAAAAATTTTAGCGAGTCAAATGCTCAAACGAAAATCAACAGAAGTTTTCAGGTGAAATCCTTGATAAACCTAACAGCTTCAGCAGCCAATATGATTTATATGACAGGATTTTGATGATGAGGCCAAAAGAAAGAGTAATTCACACTCAAAATCATTGTTCACTTCATTGGTTATCACACTGTCAACATATCAAAGTTGTAATGTATCAAGCAGTAGTTTATTGTGTCTGTCTTAACAAAGAGTTACTTATCTTTGGGCTATTAGCCTTAAAAAGTAATGCACCGAACAAAGTGAGCAAGACTTGTGACATTGTAATAATTTTCTTTGAAGTAAGAAGAAGCAAGAAAATTAAAATTTCCTCTTTTTGGTTGCTATTTTTATCCTAGGTCTGGTCTTAAACTCTTTCAAGTGAACTAGTTATATTAATTACTTTGTATAGAATTTTTTTATTTCTTCAGTTTTGAAATGAATATCATTTCAATGGAATTTGTTCATTGCAAGATTATTAGGGTCTTCAGTCTTCAGTCTTCAGCGGAAGACCCTACTATTATTCTATTGTTTCTTTTTCACTTTTCTTATTATTATTATTATTATTCTTTTTTTTCTTACCGATTTTGTGCAGACGATTTCTCGGAGATTACTGCATCGATCTTGTTAAAATTTTCAAGATATACGCGCATTTATCTGAAGTTGATGTTTTCTGATCAATTTTTAAAAATTCACTTCCGGTCGGAAGTTATCGTCCGTTTACGATTTTTAAAAGTCAATTTTGTCGGCTAGAGATCTAGAAAACGAGTAAAGGTAGAGGGCTGAAAGTTTACGGGATGCTAGACATAGCGTTTTTGTCTTGCACCTGGGTCAAGAAAATGTCCGCCGTCACTTCCGGTTGTCACCAGACAGAAATTCAAAAATTCGAATTTTTGAACTTTTTTATTTTTTAATATTTTTCTTTCATATTTTTGAAGCAGATAGTGACCATTTTACTGATTCAGAATATGTAATTTGTTTTAAAATCGATCGACGCATTCTCTAGATATTAAGCGTCAAAGTCCTGAAGCGAGAGTCCGAGTAGCTCAGTCGTTATGGTTGTGGACAGTGCCCAGGCGACCTGGGTTCAAGCCCCGAGTGCCGAAAATTTTTTTTTTTTTTTTTTTTTTGCGTAGACTCGCAATTTTATCTTTAAAACGATGAGTTTTATCACTTTTATTCAAAAATCGGACGGAAGACCCATTCGTTGCTCGCAACGAGAACGATCTAGTGTTTTATATATAACCTTCCACCATGCACCTTCACAAAAAACCCCTAGACATAGTTTGTATCTTTTCCTTCTCAACTTATGAAGGAACTAAATATTCTGAATAATTTGGTAGAATTTTTTTTATATTTCCAGTGACATTAAGATACATGGACCAAGATATATTGACATTTTGTGAACAATTGATGGAATGTTTTAAGGGACAGGTTATAATTGGTCACATTTAGCATGTATCAGTTTCAATAACCAATAATATTCACTTGACTGATGTTTCTGTGACAAGAACAGCAATGCACTTGGTAACCAAGGGGCTTGTCCCATTATAAAACGTACAGGTGTATTCTCATGAAATCCCAGAATGTCTGAGCAGTGATTGATCATTGCTTTTATGCTTTAAATCTGCTTCTCAAAGACTATAGAGTAGACAGAAAAGAGGTGGGTGATGCCATCCTTCTATGCAGTTCAAAAACAGAGCTTAGTTTATTAGCTGGCTTGACTAGATAATGCAAATAATGTTCCAAATGAGGATGATCAATTATTTCCCCTTAATTAATTTGTAGTCAAAATCTTGTGCAAGAGGAATGTGCATTATTATTGAAGTATTATACAAGGTTTTTAAAGAGCCAAACATAGCTGTCCTGAGCCATTGTTTGGCATTCGGTGCACAGTTTGGTTGGATAAAAGGAAGCAATGATGTGCATCTGCTCAGTTGGTTATGAACCAATCCAAAACAACGACCTTTAGATCTCATTTGAATTGGCAAGGTTAATGAGAAAATCTTACCTTACCATCAAAATGCACTTGATAACACATAATACCTCCAAATCTTCAAAAGACCTTCCATAATGTTTATGTTATCTCACCCATTGTATCAAAGGCTTGTTTTTAAAATGCAGATTTTTATCTCAGTATTTAAAATATCCCCTTTGAATTCAAAATAACATTGAGCTAAAATATAATCTAAGCAAAAATATATATTATGAACCAAAGTATATCCTACACATTTTCTGTACATATTTCCAAAGATAAGCATTTGGGGTTTTTTTGTGTCAAGAGGATATATTCTTTATTTTAGTTCTGTTGCATTTTCAAAGTAGTTTAATACTTAATTTTAACAAACTCATGATTCTACATGTATCTCAAGTAGATTAAATGCCTGCAATTTGTTGGTTAACCTTGTATGGACCAACTTGTTTTGATTATCTTGACAATCAGATATCTGGTCTTGATGCTATCAAATCTTTACAACAACCAACCTGCTAGCAATGAAGAAACTATGAGGCAACATACATAATTGAATTTAAATTTGTTATACATGTCCAATCCCAATTAAAAATTCTTGCCTGTATTATTAAATATCCTGTGTGGTCCAGATATTTAGCTGAAGATAGATACTAACAAAAAAGCAACCAATTTTTGCATTTTTGACATGTAATTTTCATGTAGAAACCTGTGATATTTTATCATGGAAGTCATCAGAGACATTGTCATGTTTGCAGAGATCATGGTAATTGTGGTGGCGGGGTTTCCGAAAGTGTCATCTTTCTAGTCATTACTTGTAATTCGGTAAGGAATAAACACCACAGGAAGAATTCTGACTTTTGTTGCATGGCAATTGTATTGGTAATAGAATTTTGCAACTATGATTAAATTGTCTGAATTCAAATAATAACTAAGATGTATGGCACTAATTAAAATTTCTTTTCACATATTGCACCTTCTTTAGATAAGTAAGCTTGGAGACTATCGACCGTGAAATCAATGACACTGAAGTCTTCTTGATTAGTTAAATCTTTTTTCAGTTTCATGATATTCAGGCGTAATATAATACATCATAGACTTATGAATCTCAT
>WFKH01007768.1:7195454-7231445 GCA_016163765.1 Magallana hongkongensis | reverse complement strand
ATACATCATAGACTTATGAATCTCATGATGTTCCCTTATTTATATACGTGTATATATCCAGATGTTCCCTTATTTATATACGTGTATATATCCAGATGTTCCCATATTTATATATGTGTGTATATCCAGATGTTCCCTTATTTATATACGTGTATATATCCAGATGATTAATGATAAAATGCCAATGGATCAATTTAATAAATTTGAAGTATTGTATTTGTTTGTAGTTAATATTGAGCTTGTATGCTAAATATTTGGTTTAACATGGTATATCCCTGTTCCAGCGATAACTCCTGGCATTAGGTGGCACAAGATGGATTTTTGGAACATGTTTGATAAAACACTTTTCACTGATAGTGCTTCTTCTGTCACCATTGCATCTAAATTAACTTTCTTTTTTAATTCAAGCTCTTAAAGCCTATGTTTTTAGACCACTGAATGTAAACTCAAGGGTCGTTTTACATGGGAACACCATTTCATTGTGTACAGTCACTCTTTAAGTCATATCTGTACAAGTGTTCGATCTTAAAAGGGCAACTGAATCTATAAAACATATGAAGTTATGCAAAAGTTAACATTTCTACCCCCTTGCTTGTTTGTGTTCTTTTCTTTGATAAAAGATAAAGAAATTCAAGATCCAGAAATAAGTTGCTTTGAAGTAGAAAATGTTTGCAAATAAATGTAGAGGTCTTTTTATAAAGCATTCAGTTGTTATTGATTTGAACTGAAACTTTACAAAAAAGCTGTTGGAGATTCACTTAATTTCTTTTGATGGTTATTCAGTCATGAATTTGCCGTAAATTGCCCAGAAATATATTAATATTGCCAAGAGTTGATATTTAAAAATGTTGTCTTTGATTTGAATATTGAACGTAGTGTTTGTGATGGTTAGTAACACATCAACTCAATTCTGTGTCACGTTCCTGAATAAAGTCACAGCTATGTTACAATCTACAATTCTTTCTTAGTTTTACATAATTCTAATTTAGTTGAATAATAAAAAATATAATTCTACTTGTGCTTGATTCTTGATAGAGAAACGTTTTATTGTTTCCGTCCTATAGTCTGTTGGAAGATTTTTCATTCATGAATTTTATGTATATCCTTAAAGCCCTTCCATCTTTGATCTCTGTGTTTTTTGTTGGTTTTTTTTTGGGGGGGGGGGGGTGTAAAGCAGTTTGGTAACTTTACAAATCAATTTAGGTTTCTTCTGTTGTGAAAATCTAGATTGCTGAGAAAATCAATCCAAGTTAACTGTTTATTGAGAAAACAAATCCAAGTTACTGATCATTGAGGTAACCAGACCAAGTTGCTGCTTATTGAGAAAAACTAATCCAAGATGCTGCATACTGAGAAAACCAAACCTGAAGTTACACCTTGTAGAGAAAACCAATCCAAGATGCTGCTTACTGAGAAAATCAAACCTGAAGTTACAGCTTGTAGAGAAAACCAAATCAATCTTATTTAGAAAACTAACCAAATTGGTGCTCATTAAGAAAACAATCCAAGCTTAAGTACTGTAGCTGCTTAAAACTGATGAAGTTGCTGTGTATTGAGAAAGAACAATCCAAATTGCTGTTTATTTAGGAAATATAAGCCAAATTGCCACTCTACGTTGTTGGTTTATAATTGAGAAAACTGATCTATGATGGTGACTAAATTTTTGCTTTTGAATTGAGAAAACTCACCAAATTGATGATGACGTAAGTAAAAAGTAAAAACCTATTTTATTATAGCTGATCAAGAAAAGCTCTCAAGGTTTCTTCCATTTTAGGAAATCATTCCAGTTGTCCATAGCTGATCTAGGAACCAAATCCAGGTTACTTTACACTGATTAAAGTGTTCCATTTTGTATAAAGTCCACTCCAGAACTGCTAGTTAAGAAATCAATCTAAGATACAATTTTTGGACCTTATTTTCTTTCCCCTCAGCCCAACATTTCTTAGACTTACCAAATATTGCCTGCATGTAAGGGTGACCTTAACACAAGCTCAAGGTCCATATTTTCTCTATCCTTCCCAATCTGTCTCAGACTTTACCAAAATATGCTTGTTGGTAAGAAGTGTGCAATGACTTTGAAGAACCAATTTTCTTTGTCAAATGCCAAGTTCATAGCAAACCTTTATGTAAAATCCTTTTCCTGACCAGATTTGGTCTCCTATTGGCATTATCTTATACTTCAAATATAGTGCTTGCTGGGTAAAGGATGTACAATGATACTGAACGAAATTTCTTAGTCAGAGGTAAAAGTTAAAGAAAAGCCCCATACAATACTTTATTAATGCTGGGCGATTTGAGATGGTCACCATCTCAATAATAAATTTTTTCCTGGAAAATCACAATAAACAGACAGTTGTGGTCAAGCAGCATTGAGTTAGAAACATATATTCATGGTTTATCTTATTTACACACCAAGTATTTCCTCCACTCTTCCAAGAAAAGAAAACCTTTTGCTTATGTTGTGGCAAGGTGAGCTTTGAAAACCCCCCAATTCAATTGTCCTTTTAGATCAACTGAGTACTATGATGATACCATGATTACACAATATACAAGTACCAAAGTACCAGCAGTGAGCAGTGAATGAAATTATTATTCATTCAGGAACTAGATTTTATTGACATCATTCCAAGAATTCAGTGAGTTCAAAGTTTGTAAGATATTGGTAATGTCTCTCTTGCCTGACAAATGATCATATTGTAAGGTCATCCTTCAAACAAATCTTATAAATTATATAGGTAGACGGGATACATGTTAGCCACTAAACAGTGGAATATTGATCCAACCTTGCAATGGATTACAGGCCGTCTTATTGCGCCGTCCTGTAGATCTTGTCATATAAATTTCCCTTCTTAGGGCTGGATAGAAAATTTGTTAGAACCGTATGCCTATCAAATTAAATGTCACGTGGTGTGTTTGGATTTTCTTGCAAGACAGTTTTTAGTCTTTGATGAATATAACCACATGCCTTGACTAAAACTTTGTATTGTCTTAAATGCCACAAGGCAATATATATAAAAAGATCTATTTAAATGTTCACCTTGTACCAGGTAGGTGGAAATCGCTATAGAGCTGGCTTTTAATATCGGATAGCTTCTGTACAGAACCTCTGTAATGTTTTAAGAGGGAATTAAGTGAATGTCAAATGGAGTGTAAGGAAAGAGAAAGACTGGGTAACGGAACATTACCGCGGCTGTAGTACACAGCCAAGGGAACTTCATATCACGTCCGACCTGGAACAATTACTGTGCCTGTATCTTTCATTAGATGAAAGGAAATTATTTAACAAGTGTATTCATGTGGTCTGTTTATCTTACAGTAGTGCAAATGTGTATTTATGGGAACATAATGTGATATTGGAAAAGCGACTTTAATGTTTGCTCAGAATTGTTGACGCACTTGAAATTCAACGTCAAAAAATTGTGTTGGAATAGAAGTTTCTCATATAAAGTGATCTGAAATGAAGATTTATAGGTCCTTTCAGAAGGCCGTGTAATTCTCTTCATTCCTTCAGGTGTATGTTTGTTTGTTTTCATGTACTTGTTGACAAAGGTTGTCCCAATTACTGGGTATAATACAGTTATATATCAGTGAGCCGTAAATTTCTTTAGAAGAAGTGGCCTCTCCCAATAAATTCACAGACAACATTTTTTATATATGTGTGGAGCTGAATTTCTGTTGATATAGAAGAGAAGGATTTTTGGAACTATCTGATACATATCGACATGTGAATTATGTTACATTTAGAAATAAGAGGTTCGAACCCTCGGCCCAATGTGCCGTCGCGGATTGGATACACGGTTACTGAGCGGTCCCTGAGTGTTACACCCACGCCCCGACAACATCGACTTCTGCCTGTCACACCAGGGTAGGTCATTGCACAAATTCGGAAATCCAGCAGGGATGAAATTTTTGTGATTTCTGTAATGCATATTAAACTATTTAATGATCTCACCATTTTAAATTGCCCTTTTTTCAGATAAAATTTATTTTAAATATGGGAATATGGGAAAAAAATTTATTGAAAGCTTTTGTGTGAAAAAAGGGACATGTTTATTTGTGAGTGTTACATGGTTTTTTTTAATGATATCATATTAACTTGATTATTATATGGAAGTGATATATGAGTATAATTGAATTCATTTTATGATGAAATTTATGGATCAAGTTTGTTTGTACTGTCACAGATATTCTGCTGGCATGAAGACAAAATAGTGCACATTTACTCTGCAATGGTTGGAATCCTGAGTTTACATTAGCGGGGTGTCTTTTTGTGTATTGTTATTTATGTGCCAGGTTTGTGTTTTATCATTGGGCCACCTAGTATCAGAAGGAGATCTAGATTGTGTATCATTAACCAGGGGACTTGGCCAAATGGAATCATTTGTCATTTCTAGTGACATGAATGGGTTTAGAAGGTTTAGAAAAGCTACAATATTCTTTTGTACACAGTAGATATGAATAAATCCCAAGCCAGCTTAACCTGTTTTCTCATTAAGCTCATTTTTCACCAAACTTTAAAACAAGACCAATGGCAAAAGCAGCTTAGTCGAAAATACCCCAGTACCCTGACTTTGTTCTAACTGTAGGATAATATGTGTAACAAATTCAACAAGTTATTCATAGCCATGGGATCGAGAAGAAAATACCGGTACTCGCAGACATTGTAGAGCAAAACATATAGGTGCCAATTCCTTTTTGAAACATTTTCTTTTATATTGAAATTGACTGAAGTACTGATTGGTCACTAAAAGAAATTAAGGTGTTAAATCTTGAAAAACAGAATATGACAGAAACACCAATTAAGAGAAAGATTAGTAAGAAAGCAATTGAATAGCTCATGCAATTTACATAAAAGGAGAAATGCCTACTGGAGTGTTCAGAGTTTGTTTCAGTATGAGTTATTATTGCTTCACAGATGGGGTATTACGAGATTAGCATGCAATGAATATATTTGAGAAAATTGATATTTTACCAGGAAAACTATTTCTACCTGATTAAACTTACCTATGTGGTTTTGTTGTGTATGCCTTTTATTTTTTTAGATTTAAAATTTCATTGCAATTATTCCCTTCAAATTATCTTCAATTCATTTCTACCCAAAGAGGATATACTCTTTCACTTGTTATGAGAGAACAGTTGAATAGACCTAACCTTGAGTAAAGAATTTTATTGTGTTTACACGCAATGAATCAGCAGCTCTCTTTTGTGAATATAAATAAATAAACAGTTTTTGCACATTTGGTTTATTTTGAAATTCTTTGACAATGCAAATTTGATGGCATGTAGTGTCCTTATTCAACCTTTTCTTATTCCTGACTGGAATGACCTCACATGATGATTACCAATGGTCTTCTGACAAAGGATTCTGTATTGTTTGTGAAGTTTCTGGTTGTTTTGGTCACACACTTACTGTATTTATCTTTGTCTTTGAAAATACATTGTATGGTGATATTCAATCTACATGTATTTAGGATGTACTTGAAGGTTGATCTTCTTTTAAATTGGTAGTTTAATTAGATTTGAGATTATAGATTGATCGAGGTTTAAATTTGTTTTCTCGATACTGTTCTTGAATGTTTTTTTAACAACTTGCTCAGGTTATTTTATTGATCTCTAAAGAAATGTTCACATACATTACAGAAATTGTTTTGTCAAATGATGTCAGATACTGACTATTTAAGGAGACACTGCTGACTGCATTTACCAGTCACATTTATGTTTTGTACACTTTGCTATGGATGTGTTAAATTCTGTACATTGGCAGCAATAGGAAAATGAATTTCAATGGTTTTCAGGTAGTCAAACATTGGTCTATTGACATTTTAGACAGTGCAAACAGAGTATGCAATGTAAAGATACCCAATCCATTATGATCCATTTTCTCCATTTATTTGATAATTTTAACTTAGTTCTTATAGCCAATGAATAAAAAATTGGTTAATTGTCTCCAATTTATTTGATATACAATGTATTTCTCTATATTTGTCTCCTTTTTTAACTGTGGAAAAAATACTATAATGGGTCTGTGAATGAAATTGGAACTGTAATGAAAATGTGCAAAATTTAGGATTTTAGAATTCAACTTATCTTTGTCCTTTTCATTGGAGAGTATTTTTATGATAAAATAATGAACTAAATAAAACAAGAAGTGATTTATATTGGACAAAAATTTTCTTAAAAGAAAAAAAATATTTCGGCCAAGTACTGCACTTTACATATTCCATTCCATAATATAAGTATTCAATCCCTGAGTTGCCATGAACTGGTCTAGATGTTTTATCATTAGGGGTGGATACTTCAACTGCTAGGGTGAATCAGAAGCCTCTGTTTACCTGGGGATGAGCACCTGTGACCTCTAGTGACCTGTCATGCTTGATACCAGGATCTGTATTTTTGGCAGCATGTGCGAAGCAATAAATTGTTTGATCTTTGATTATTGAGCTCCAGGTTTCCAGAGTTTGTTTATTTTCAGGAACTCTCTGAAAAATGTATGTTTGAAGCAATCAATCACTTGCCAGCTTGCTTTTACAAGATTTATCCTCCACTAGTTTTATAAGTAATATTGTGTACAAAATATCTACAAGTTGTGGATTAGTTAATGCAAATTTCCTGTGGAAGCTTAGAGTGCCGGATTTGTGTTCTTGATGGTACCGTGCTAAGATGTACCGGGTATGCCCTTTCTTTGATAAATCCAGGCAGAAAAAAAGTTTATAAAGCAGCTTTTAAAAACAAGAGCAAAAAAAACCTGAATGGCTCTGGTTTCAGAATTTCAATGATTTATTAACTTGTTGAAAATGGGAATTAACTCTAGATGTAATTTTATTAATGAAGAAAAAAGGCCTTATGTATTTAAACTAATTTTTATTGATAGGTATATTTTTTTTAATGACTTCCGATCAAGAGTTTTGATATCATTCATCTTCAAAAATTGATTTTGATAATAAAAAGTTGATGAGAGCAAGATGCCTGTAAATTAAAATAAGAAACAATAGATAGCTAGATTTTACTTCATAATGAGCATATTGCAACAATTACTGTGTCCATCTCTTTGTTTCCAAAGTGACAGTGCAAACAAAATTCCTTCAAAATGGCTTTCTATTGATAGGTTAAAAAGATAGCTACCTTCTATTTCATTGTTTGTGCATACAGAAACATGTCAATAAAGAGATCTGTAAGATATGAAATGTGGGACAAGGAATACAGGGGACAAGTGTTTGATCCGAGAGGCTTACCGACTCGTCAGTGGGAGAATTGGAAGAAGGACTGAGCTTCTTTTGTTGGTCTCAAACAGTACATGATATAGATTGAGATTAGTATTGTCAGTAAATTCCAATATAATTTCATATGATGGATATTATCAAAGATTACTTGTATAAACATGTTGAAATGTCACAACATATGCTGACCCTGGGTAAATCTTGCTACAAAACAGGAAGATCAAAATTTTTAAATATAAAGTAATAATAACAAAACATAAACAATATAGGTGCTACACTGTTATAATAATTCAATGGGCTTAGTTTTCCCATATTTGTTTTTGTTTAAATGATTTTTGTAAAGATCTGATAGGAAGAGGAAAGTTTAAGAGCTTAATGAGAACTGCAATGCTTTGGAATTCAATGTATTGGTAGTTTTTTTGGTGTTCAAGACTTAGGGCTATAGTACAATTCAGAATATACAATAAAGGTACATCTAATGATTATCATTAATAATTATTCTTATCACTGAGATGTAAGTAATCTGAATTGGAGGAAGATTGCAATAAGTCACATTTGAAGGACCAAGATTTTGAAATCTCAAACAAAAATTGCATTCTAGCAGCTAGCTATTATATAGAATTGACAATGTGTTTAACTGCTTTGCCGTTTAAAGTAAAAAACTTTTTTGAATTGCGTGCAGAATGAGCATCCATGTATTGACAAATGTTGGTATTTAGCATATACAAAGTAGAATTCATTATTGATCAGCTCTGTATACAGACTACAGACGAAGAGCATATACAACCTGTAAACATCAAAATTTATTTTTAAAAGTTTGTCAATAGAAATTATGTCTCCTTTCATCCCTGTGCAATAGTCTGTAATTATGATTGCACAATCTCTCAGAAGATTTGTCATGTTTCCCGGCTATAGGTTTATGTTTACTAGATACCCAAAGACAGAGAGATAGATCAAATATTAACTCCTTTGATATCCATGTTGCATTGTCTATTATCAATGTTTTGATCATTCTTCATACTAAGTAATTAAACTGAAATGTATTGTCAAGTTATGTATTGAGTCCCTTATATCATGTTTTTATTACTATTTTTTTTTGTTATTTGATGTTGAAGAAGATTGCAGTTGAATGGAGAGAGAGAGAGAGAGAGAGAGAGAGAGAGGAACAAAGTCTTATTTACATCTGTAAAATACCAGTAATTCTTAAAACATTTTTGAAAATGACTTTCTTTTACTCATAAATCAAACAGCAGCAGAAAATTCTAACCACTGCATTCAATTACCTAAGAAGTTGAGGGCACTGGAGTTCTTATTTTTGTGTATGTGCTGTGATGCATGATCTATCTGTCCGACAGCAAAAATCAGCTAGAAATGTAACATAGTCGAACCTTTGTCATACACTCTGCAATTTAGGTGCATGAACATTGTGGTAGGTGTCTTGGAGAAAAAGGAATTATTGAACAGGGACAAACATTTTTCATATAAATTATGTTTTGCCTCTGTCTTTTGTAACATCTAAGATCAAATTATATTTCCTTGTCTGTGTTTTGAACCTCGCAGACCGTTGACTGCAAAAGGAGTTGCCTCCCTTTTCATAGGCCGAATCACTACGCATCACTTACAAATCATGTTTTTAAAGCTGATTGCAATGATGAAATATGAGAGATGTAGTTTTATTAATTCATTGAAATTGAGTGTGACAATTTTACCATTTCCCGTTGGTGTTATATTTTTAATGGACACAGCTGACAATGATCCATCAATATTGCAGGTTGCTTGATTATTGTGGTGACTTTATTGAAAAGAATTGATATCATGTAGCAACAACAGCTAATAATGATACGCACATGAAACCATAGGAAAAATTTATCTAAAATGAGAAGGACGACAGCACAAGAAACAATGAACCTTCACCATGCAATTGTGCAAAATGTAATTGTGCAAAATGCAAATGACTGTATCTATACGCACAAATGATATGCTTAATGCTCAGTGACAAAGACACTGCTGATGAATTAGTATACTCTATTTAGTTTATTAATTATTAATTGTTAAATGATTTTCTAAGTAAGGTTGCCTTCTTTTTATTGATACAACCTTGATCATGAGACTAAATACATTGCTCTTCATATAGTGATTTATTATTATTATATTAATAGTACTGATACAGGTATAAAGGTAAAATTTATGTACATGTGATGTAAGTAAAAAGTCAAGAAATGTAATTCAGTGCTAAGAAGACTGATAGAATAATGGTATCATTTTCTCTATGCCTTTTAAAAGCTGCAGAACTTCTTATACCAACATCTGTCTCTGAGGCATTGATCCTCTTGAAAAATTGATATGGTAAATGTACATCAACAAAAATACTGTTACCATTGTCAATATTTATAATTTTGTTAAATTAAATCAATAGAAAGGTGTAACTTTACTCTCCCCGCACTCTTGAGTACTAAATTACTATCATGATAAATTATCTGATGGCTGCTTAATCAATCCTATGAAATATTAATGTAATATTCCTGAAGCAGTTACATCACTTTTATCTAGCATTGTAGAAATCCCCTAGTCGTAAGACGGTCATAATTACGTTTTCTTCCTGACCTTAAAGTCAGAATAATCAGGGAGAGCTAACTGAACATTACCATATGTAGACGACCCAATCTACTAATGAAATACTGATATTAAGAAGAGCAAGGTGTACTATTTGAGTTTGCTGTTGGTATTAGCTGCTTGAGAATGTATGAATCGGTAGCAGTCTGAAGAGCATCTCTTTGAATTTGATTGTAATGTCATTGGTAGGGAGGAGGCTCTGAAAAAGCTGTCAAATGATAGCATTTTAACTGATGAAGGCAACTAATGTAGTTAGCATTTAATGTCAGATTTCTGGTGACATATGATTCTGAGAGGACAGATGGAATTATCAGCACTATAGCAGCTTTATCATAAGTCTTTTTCATGTAGCAATACATCACTTTTAATCTCCAGAAAACCCTTTCTTCCCATTTGCACAAATGTGTGCCTCAGATTCATTCTAAGAGATATAAAAGAAAAGTCGCTAAGAAGCCATTAACTTGACAAGATTTGTGATTCTGCAGTATAAACTCAGCATAAACGTATGGCATTTAATTTCTGATAATAGATTTGTTCTTTGCATTGATAGGTGATATTTGTGAAAATGTCAGGGAAGATAATACTTATAATTCCCAATCCCCCTTATCACAAATTCCTCCTTACCAACCAAGATAATGCTATCATGGCTCCAGGCTTTGAGAGGAATATTAGCTTCCATTCCAGTAGATGGTGGAGCTCAGTGATTGTCACCCAACAGGGTTGAGAGCCAGTTCATTGATGACAGTGTTTGCTACATGTAAATGCCCGTATACAGCTAAGATAGTAAAGCTCACTGTTCAAGTCGCATGTTGTTTGTTTGTGATAGTTTTCATTGGATAGTCGATAGAAAGTTAAATTGACTGCCAGTGTGGGCACTGTCTACAATGGAATGGGCCACGCTTCATCTCTCACTATGAACATCACATAAGAAATGATGTGCATTTATTTTTAAGCTGCTCCACCATTGTGTACTGTTTGGAATGTTGTCATACCTGATAATTGACTTACACTATTGCTAGAAACATTTTGACACTTCTCAGTGTGTAGGTAAACATGTAAGCATAGCTGTGTTCACAAGAATCTATTGCCAATTATGTTGGATTAACCTTTTCTCTCTGTGACCATCGGAAAGGATCTTGATTTAATTCATCAGGAACTTTTAACAAATCCGTTCTGGGACTTTAAGCATGGCGTGATCTTGTTGCTCAGTAAGATGGACCCAGGCAGGGTCCAAGGGTGGGAGTAACAGACAAAACAATGGGGACAGATGTGATGTTAAGACATGTTCACATGTCTCATCCAAACCCCAAATACTGGAAGCTTAGCCTGGATGTGAAGTCGGTCAGTAGGGGAGGGGTAGGGCATAGGACCATCAAACTTCCTCACCGCCGCTCATATGGTCTCTCACGATCTATTGTCTGTGTCAGTGCAAAAATTCATAAAAGGTAAAACCAAACATTTTCACGAAACATGGTTCTGCTTTCTCTCTTTTTTTTTTAATGGAATTGTAAATTTACATACATTAAATTGAATTTGAATTAAAAATCATTGTGAATGCAGGGGTTGCTATATGATATCTCTATCTTCTATGAGTTAGAGGTATAACCATTAAAGATGCTTCAATATATCATTTAATTTATTTTAGAATTGTTATCAATAAATGTGTATCTGTTACCCAAAGAATCAATAAGGTTCCTAAAATTCTGCTTCCTCCGATAACTTAGATAAATTAAAAATTAAAAATGATTCTTTTCTTTAAATTATGCATTGTCAATTATTTTTTTTCATTTACAGGTTGGAAAAATAATTTCGTTCTCACCATATAATTTATTTGATCCTTTTGCCTAGAGCTTTTTGTTTTTTGTGTAAAAAATTGTAGGGGTAATGTTTTCTTTGTTATTCAAATATGAAATTTATTGCCCTGAACAAAAAAAAATTGGGCTTGGGAACAGTAATATTTTATATTGTCTACCAGTGGTACATAGATAAAACATAGTCGATCCTTTTTCATTCATATTAATATATATATAAATATGCAACATATGCCATTGTGTGAAGTCTGTGGCTTTTATGTATTTGTAGAATCTTTAAAAACAATTCTGTACTAAAAGTAGCTGTTACGTTTATTCAAAATATGTTTTAAAGAACAAACCACTTAAATCTAAAGAGAATTGTTGATGGGTTTCCCTTTGAGGTGCTAGGTGCGTACAATGAAAATATACCAGGTACACACAAATTTACCTCCAACAATTGTAAAACAGACTTTATAGCTTGTCACCAAAGTACTTGAAAACTAACAAGACTCTAATAAAGATATGTGATTGTAATGTTAAGGTAAAGATCATGAGGCACATTTCCTTTGAGGAATTTTCACGACCCTATATAAGCTATGAATATCAGCAAGAACAAGGTCTTTAGAATCAAATTTAGCATTAAATCTGAAATAACCTGTAGGTGATTAAGACAAATCAATAGAGCTTGTTTCATTTCAATGCCGTTGTTTTGGAGTAAGTTTGCACTGGTCAACGGTGGTTTACACTTGAACATTATGTGCTGAGATAAGATAGGGTCGTTATTGACCAAAAGAATTAAGTCAAATACAAGAATTAGTGCAAGGTTTTATTAAAGGTAGAGCCAGGAACTGGTCAGCAGGGATAGGGAAAGATTGTTTGAATAGAAAATGGACATGTTGCCAAAGCCTTTGTGCTTGCGTACAACTTGTAAACATGATTGATTTCGGTTATGGAAGTCAAGGTGCCCTTTGGGTGAAAGATATTTTGGCCGTCATGGCAAAACTTTACATGTCATTGGTCAGTTCTCATGTTTCATTATTGAAGAAAATAAACATGATATGCTAAGAAAAAATCATAAGAAGAAAAAATACAGATGTAATTTTCTTGATATATTTACCAAAAGATGCAATGACTTGTATAAAACTTGTATAAATGAAATGAACTTGATATTAACTTTTTCAAAATCTTTTAAAAAATTCTCAGCTTGATCGAGCTTTCATCTTAGCATATCAGATGTGTTTTATTAGTTAAAAGCATGGTCATAATACATTTGTACTAGCATTTGATTCATTAAAAAAAATCTTGTATATCATATGTGCATTTAACCTAATCTGTTTAGAGATAGATGAAGGCTAATAAACCTGCCCACGTCTGTAACGAAAATATAAATGTACGGTAAAACTTCTTAATTACAAAAACTGAAAAGAAAGAAAAAATTGTACATTGTAAAGGAAAGGTGACATTCAAAGGCATAGGTTTCAGAAAGGAAAATTCATGTGTGTGATAGTTGATTCCATAAGGAAGTTGAACAATAGTTAGTCTGGTTGTATAATAGTTAGCTATATTTTGTGAATTAATGTCGATTCAGATCTGAGTACATGTACATCACCAATGGAACTTTACGGTCATTGTATCATCCATAGTGCACCCTTGTGTTTTAGTACATATATATTGGTGGATTAATGACTGCTTTCTCTTATCTGATGTAAAAAGAAATTAAAGGCACACTAGTATCTTTGTTCCTACCTTTTTCATACAATTAACAATGTTAATATGGGTAAAAATTGATGTAAAATAATTTTTATAAAGCTCTTTCCTTCAAGAAAAACCTGTAATTATTGCATTCATTTTTGGTTTGAGATTTGGGAGAGGGATAATGCTTAAATCTAGTGATGATCTTGTTTAATATTTGATATTTAGTGTTCTAAGTAGCATTATTGTATGTTTTTGCTTGGTTTATTTACAGACGAGGCATTCCGCAAGGGTCCCTCCATGACCCCTACCCCTCAATAGAAACCCAGCCTCCCCTCCCCACAGACTTCTTGGCCACTGTGACAGAGGCTCTCACAAGGTAAGACAGATCTCATTCATGTAGGATCAGCCTATTGAAACCAGCTGTGTGTTGTTCATAATCAATCAAAGATTGTAATATATCCAAGAAGTTGAAGACTGTAGAGCCAAATAAGGAAATTGACGACTGTAGGAATCTGTTACATGTTTATGAAAGGGCAAATTCTCTAGAAAATACCCAGTTTTCTTCGCTATTACAATCTTTTACAGCTGTTTTTTATATGTTCTTTTTCATCATCAAAAAAACTTTTTTGTGATCAGTTTATTTTTGCCTTAAGAGCATTTCATCCAATAAAGTGCATTGTTATCATTGCATTTTTATTCTCTTTTGTTTATATTTGTCACTGGAAGAATTAAAGAATCTTTTTTAAAGTTGTATATTATTTTGTGATGGAAATTAACATGAAGTGGTAAATGATCTTTAGGAGGGATGCCTTCAGTTTTTGATGTTTCATTTTTGAAATAAACAAAATTAATAACCTTAACTTTGTATTTCTAATGCTCATTGCTCCTCAAATTTTTTGTCCAATAGCAATCTTCATTTCAGCTAACAATCTGTAATTCATGAGGTCAAGACCAGCAGGGTTTAAAAAAAAAGAGAAATTTTGACCTTTTAAAGAATTCCGTAAATGCTTTTTATGGCCAAATACTGTTCACTTTATTTCTGAGTGCACTGTGAGTTAATATGGACTATTTCCTATGTTACAGTTACCATGGTACCCCCTCCAGCAGTGGTAGGTCTACCCCTACAATCACCGAGGCACAGATCGTACACACCGTACAGGTTGGGGAGTGGGGCACCGGAAACACGACAGAGAGGAGCAGCACAGGATCCACCTCCACTGGCTACTCCTGGGATGTAAGTCACCCTTAAACCCAACACATGCTTAATTGAAAATGGTTACCCATGACTGTATCAATGACTATTACCCCATTAAATTGAATATGTCCATTTGAAGACCAAGAGAAAAAAATCATTTAGATTGTCAAAACAAATACAACACTGGATATTTAAATTGCAGTATTTGTTTGTAACTAACATATACTGGTAGTAATAAACTGTTTATAGTTTAAATAAGAAACTTCATGGAGTTTGTTTAAAAATATTGTGTTGTTATGAAGGGTTGGGAGGTACTTTTTATTGCAAGTTATAAAAAGCATCATATGCTAATTTGATATTTGATTTTGATGATATCAATGAGCATTTTGTCTTAATGATATGAATCTTTAAAGATTTTTTTTAATATGAATGAACATGTTAACTGGAAGATGATCCATTCAGACTCGGCAATGGGTGATTTGTTTCTGAATAAACAAAATTTTAAAGCTTAGATCAAATTACCATTTAAAGTCTAGAAAAAGCAATAGGGAAGTTATTTTTTTAAAAATAAAAGCATTTTGAATATTATTTAGAAAAAAAATATACTGTTAAATTGAAAATGGTATAAAAATCCATCAGTTTGAAATGATTGACAGTAAATAATATCAGACAGTAATTGGGACCATGGAATGGAATTGTCTCGTGTGCTGACTTCTGTGACACATCTGGTGTTTCCCACTCTCTCCCTGGGGACATTATGATGACATCACAGATTGATATTGCCATGGTGATAAAAAATATTGTGGAAGCTGTATCAGGAATTGATATCCAAGCAGCTGATACACCTAGTTGGTAGCCGCCCCATTTCATCTCAGATAAAAGGCTTATTCAGGCAACAGCAAAGTCAACCACTTCAAATTTAGCAATAAATTGTTCACTTGTAAGGGGGCCCAAAATCTGGGGGATATTGTATTCATATTCTGGTGTTGAAGAAATGTCAAGAATTTAGATTGAGACTTCCAACTAGAGTAAATATAAACTGGGGAGGCATCTGAAAACATTAGCCAGAAGGACAAATATTAACAAAACTTTTATCACAATTCCTAGAAATACCAGGTGATAGTTGTTTGATAGTAAAAAAACCCAGATGCTACTTAACCCTCTAACATTAGGGTACTGCCATGATAATTGTAAATTCATTAAATGAATGTTTGGTTTTATCTATACCATTTGTTTAAAAAAAAATTCGGTAAACTTCAAAACAAGGCAGATTGTTTTTTGACAATGTAAATGGCCACCTAAGAAATTGCTTGGTAATTTAAAAATATTTTAATTGTAAGCTCGCCCATATGTAACTAACTTACTGGAGATATATTAAAAATGATTTTTAGAACCTTGCTACATTGCAGAGTGATGGTTAAGAGAATAAGAATTATTCTAGTGTAATGGAACTGAATTCTCTAATGGATTCTAAAACATAATGTCAAGCTTCAATGACTTTGTAAGATATGAAAATAAGACCAATTACAGAAGTCAGTGCCTGTCTTTTTATGAAAATTAATGTTGCAAGTTTTAAAAGCTTTTTGTTAGAAACCTCAAGTCCTTTGAAACAGACAGCAGAATTTGAACTTTGTCAACAGCTTCCACATGATAAGAATAGAGTTTTGAATGGCAGAGTCTCCGGAGAGAGGCTATCTGTCATTTTGACATACAGAAGTATGTCCCAGCTCTAGGGCCCTGCTATTTTGGGTCTGGAATAAGTCGATTATCACACTCTCTGTGTTTTCTATTCCACATTCTAAGTGTTCTATCAATACCTGATGGCATGGTCGTAACTTTCCTCTTCACTAATCAGTTGGTTTATACCCGTTGGTGCCCTGCAGAAAGAAGCAGTTGACATCTCTTGGATACCGGAGTGCCATGTTGATTTACCCTCTTCTCTGTTTAATCCCCAGCATAAATCAATATAATCAGCCATTTTATGGCAAATTAATAACAAATTTTCTATTAGTTTAGGGATGAATATATTGATGAAAAGTTTTGTTCTTCATTTTGAATTCAGTAGAATTGATGGACCAAGTTCCACAGTAAATAATTACATACCACTCGAATATACTGGTAGTTTGATTAATTAGATACCTTAAAGTGATTAATATTCACAGAGTGTAATTTTCAATGTGAGTTGTTTTTCTCTAGATTTGAAGTATTCAATTTTACATTTGTGCCTGTTGTTTTATACGAATGATTATTTCATCATTAATTAACATTCTGAAAAAGTTATTTCATAATACAATTTACTATTTTTTGGAAGATTTTCTTTACTATTTGCAGTTTTTTCATGATCAAGTCCATATATTTTAAGGCATGGGACCTAAATTTTAAATTTCTATTCATGATAAATTCACTTAGTTTTAATACATACCAGTACTGTAAACCTATGTGCTGCCTAATCCCATTCAATATATTATATTGAATAAAATATTGTTTAACTAAAATGTATGTCTCATCCAAGTGCAACTTATTTCTGACTCTAATTTGATGATTAAATTCAAAATAGTGATAATAAGAGCAGAATGAACCATATTAGAAACAAGCAAGGTTTTAAATATATCCAGGGCAGTATGCAAGCATCATATTGTCTCAACTGAACACCCAGAATATCAGATACATTAATTGTGTTAAAGGACCCAGTTTACATTGCATTGCATTCATATATTCTTACTGAAATCTAATTTGAGTTTATTTTAGACATGCATTTCTGGTGTACAACATTATTTATGACATTTACAGGAATTTGACAAGCAAGCTGCCAAAACTGTACAAAACTTGTTTGATGAGATAGACTCTGTGCTGTTTGAACAGAGCGGCGGGGCCCCGCCCTACATACACAAGGAGTGTCAGGAATGGGGAGCTCAGTTCCCACATCTCAGGTGTGTGTCGCCACGTCTCTCATGTTCTCATCAATGTCTGAGAAGACGATATAAAGGGAGTTACATTTCACTCAGCCTGTCCTTTAATGAAAAATGATGGTTAATAGAAATTGGATCAAATTCTCAAGGACATGCATTCAATACTGAAATTCAAATTTTTGATTATTTAATATTGGAAGAACACATGTGAAATCTATTGTGAGTTTCATTGTTCGTCATACACAACATGTCGAGAACTTGTCCCAGTAGAATCAGGACAAATTTTTTGGTTCACTATGACACTTTCAATTTACACTTCCTTTTCTTTTTTTAATTCATATTAAGTTACAATATTCTCTAAGCATGATACACCTATCAAGAAATTATATAACTTTGAACTATGTTATATTTCATATTAATAATTTACCCAGTAATACTTCTTTAATTTGTTTATTTCATATTTGTGTGAATTTTGAATCTTTTTCTTATAGAATTCTGGGAAATCAGCTAATGAGTCCAAAGGACCAAGGGTTTCAGCTGATAGAACGTGAGGGGTCGCGGCCGATGACCGGGAGCCTGGGATTGGTGGACGTCACAGAAAATGAAATCGCAGCTACTCAAGATATTCAGGGGTGAGTCGACAGCTAAGTAATGGAGTCGAAAAAGGAGGCTCATTGAAGATATAAAATGATTAAAATTACTGTTTATTGATTTTTCTCTTTTCTGATTAATTAGTAATAGTTTGTAATTTCATCTAACTTTGTAATAAAGGATGTTGGGCAAGTATGAATAAATTTTAAATGATGCTCTAAATTTTCATGATAGGGGTTCAATTCATGCGTCAGTGTTAACGAGGTAAATTCTGGTCAATAATTAATTTAGAACACCTAAAAATAGATCTATCCCCATCCACTGTCCCTATGTAATTACTTCCCAGCAGCTTGTCCTGCAGATACCATCTTTTTTTTTTCAAGTGGATGATGAGAATGAATTTTTAAATATTTATTGTTCATGTTTATGAGTTTCCATAGCAATCTATTGGCATATCTGATAAACCTGGGTGTACTGAGAGGCAGTAATTTAACAATCAGTCTGCATGGTTTTGATATTAGCCTGATTAGGTTGTTATATTTTATGACATGGCATCATGGAATTACAGTCACAACAGTCAGATAACACACACTTGATCCATGCCTGCAGTCCCTGGGCTGTTACATCACCTATTACTGCTGAGTCACTGTGTTATCATTAGCCATTATAATGCACACATGCACAGATAATGATGTTTCCATTCTTCAGGTTTATGACATGGAACCCGCTTTGTAAATATCTAAATCAGAGGATTTATGGAAAAACCAATATTGTTGATGACTTAAAAGCTATTATGTTTGCTAGGATATTGACCTAAATTCACAAAACAGAATAAAATCTACAATATGTTTGTCTGTCTGTTACTCTGTCAGTTGATTTTGATATTTAGATATTAATTACAGTTTTTCTCTTATTATTTTTTTTGAAGGAGGGGGGGGGGGGGGGGGTTGCTCTGTAATATGACTATTTTTCCAGAACTGTTGACAGTGGAACAAGTAATTTCAATATTGATTGTACTTTAAAAATAAAAACGGAAAATATAGTTAATCCCAGTTTCTCTGTATTTAATTAGTAGTTAAACTAAATTTGTTAACGTGTTAAGATTCAGGTGGAGAAGGGAGTATATATATATGAAATGTAAATTCAAAGAGTATGAGTAGATATGGATGAATGTAGTTCTGTGTTGTTCTCAACAAAACATACATATTCTCACCAAATTAATATCAGTACCAAATTATAATGTAAAGAAAAATTAAATAAAGACCAATACATACTATGAACTCGCTTTTCTGTTCAGCAAACAGTAATCATGGCTGGTGTTCTTAAACACAGAATACAAGTACATGTAATGCTTTGTAAGGAATAAAATCCTCCATGTGTCACATGTACCGATGACAACGGTACTATGCACAAATAAATATGAAACAAATAAAGGACAATCTTTAAACAGTACCATAATAATTGTTCATTTACTGTGATCTTCTTGTTTTGTAGATTATCATTATCAGGGAAAAAGGTTCAAGCTAGGAAGCCCCCGGTGGAGGCTCGATCCAACAGGCAGGGCTCTGATGCTCCATTCACTGAGTTCACTCATCTAGAGGAGGAAATATTTGAACAGGAGGGAGATTACGAGGAAATCATAGCAATCGAATATAAAGACGTGTAAGTGACATGAAAACATGTACAGGGTATTAGCCAAAACTCTTGAAAAAAAAAGATGATAAATATACAAAAAAACCCTTTATTTTAGGTATGAGGAAAGCTCAAATGACAAGAAACAATTAACGCCCAGAAGGAGAAGGGTTGGGTATCCTCCAATAACGCCCAATGCCAGCATCAAAGACAGTGTCATCAGCTCAGCATTTGACACCATCTGGCAGGAGGTAAAATCAGTAGATGTTTAATACATTGCTTCAAACTGTAAACTGTTATTACATATTCACCTTATAATTCTAAATTTAGATTGTATCATGGATGCAGCCCCTCACCAGGAAATACACAATGATGGTACTCGGTAAGTCAAACTTCTAATTAAAATTATTAAGACCAGAATATTGTACTAGTTATGGCTATGTTAATTGGACGTTTTATGTATTTTTAACGTAGATGAGAGAAAGCCTATTCGAGTACCCATTTTGGATCAGATCCGTGCGGATCATCCGCTTCCTTCATCCAGGGAACCTTCCTTCAGCTTCCTTAACAACAAGGTACAGCATGCTAAGGTGTCCAGGTAAAACTGTGCTCATTCTCTGTGTTGATGTTGATATTGCTTTTACCTGGAATGTTTTTACCTACTTAGATACAGAGGTCCAACACAACAATAGGAGTGACTGGGCCTCGATTAGAAAATGTTCTTCACATATCTACAAAGAAACTACAGAGTCGGGAAGCCACATCACTTACGTAAGGCATATTCAGATCTTAATTCATGATCAAAAACAGTCTGAGGCAACATCTAAGCCTCGGTTTTATGTGAAAAGACTTTTCTATGTTAGATTTTGTTCCAAAATACAGTTTATTTAGAAAGTTAATCTTAATATTGCAAGAATGCAAACTATCAGTTTTGAGATACATACTTCATAGAGCTCAGTTTCCCCAATTTTAGATTAGTGATATTGAACCATTACTTTTAACCTGTGAAAAGTACAGTAGCTAATCACACTACATCTTCTGTTTCTGTTGATATGTATACCTTGCTTACATTTTGAATTGCTAGGTAGGTATTTGTGAAACAAAAGGATTATTTGAAAAAAAATTGTATGGATTGAAAAGCCCTGGTCATGTTGCAACATGTTGCATTCAGTGACAAGAAATCCAATCCAGAGCAACATTTCATTGGTAATGCCAGGAGAAAGCATTTGGCTGCAACCTCTTGTCAGCTTTTCGTAATAAGCTTATCAAATGAATTGGTTATTTTGTAGCGACTCAGACCCAATAATTAACACGGCCCGCCCTGCCTCCAGTGCCAACCCCTCCCTCAAGATGTCAAACCGTCCAATCAGTGTTAAGCTGACTAATCAGCGGAGCACCAGAAGCGGCCTCATTAGACTCGCCCCCATTGACAACAGATCAAAAACCCCTAACGTGGTAAGAGTTCTGCCACTTGACATTGCTTCTGTTCATTTTCTGTTATGCTTGCAATGATTTGCAGATTTTCATGCATACCACATTTTTCATTTGCTCAGCTTATCCGAGAGACGAAACACAGAGTGAGTTTTCATATTGTCTTCTCATTTCTATATGTCTTTGGTTAGAGGGTGTATAAGACCAACTTAGAACAATAGAAGTCATGTACCGTAGACAATAAGGTGCATTTAGACACACAAGCACAAGACCACTGCACTTCATTTTCCTTGTGCATTGAAATTTATTTATGATAATTTTGGATTTGCATTGCAATTTATGATAAATTACCCCAAAAGGATTAAACACCCTTTTCATTGTTGAAATAGAAGTCTCCAGTGATCGATTGTGCCTGTGTTTAGAAACTGAGTACTTGTAACCTTCATTAGAAAGTTGCTGGTTCTCAAAAAAGCATGAAAAATTTCAGAAAGTATAAGCTATATTAACTACAATGAAACTTGTTTAGTAGATAGTAGTCTCACCCAGCTCTGTACATTCCCAATTCTTGGTAATTTTTAACAATAGGTTTACCGGTATATGGAACAGTTAAAGCAAAATTTCTGTATTCATAATCTTTATATTAATCATTGATAATTTATCCAAATGTTTGAAGGTTTTTGTAGTTCATTGTTAAATCACTAGGAACAAATAATCTTGGAGTAGAATACATTTATAATAACAAAGATACTAATGCTCTTATTATCAGTAACTAAAAGTACATCTCTTTCATTTTAACCTAATTGTTAAATGTTTCCAACATCATGATAATGAATCTTTACAAATATTTGTATGAATTCTCTTTAAATTTATAGCAAGCTTTTAATTTATAGCAAGCAATGATATTAATATTGTGAATTATTTCCAATACACCTAAAAATGATTATGTCTCATTTTTAACTCTCATTGTACCGGTATATCTATCATGCCATGTAGTCCCTATCATTTCAAACTTCTCAACAAGTTTTTTAAATTCATTGTACAGTACAAAGACATTGTGTTTTTAGCATGATCTACTTTGTATATAGCTGAAAGACAGATTGTGTTACATCAAATTCCATTATTTTAGTTAAAGAACAGGTGCAAGAAAATTAGGTTACTGCATGCACTGCATACACCCATGTAAATAGATTTTGGACATTGCTTAACACTGGTAATATCTTACTTTTTAAAGTTGATGTAAAATCAAAGTATGAGTGTTGTGTTCCCAAAATGTGATGTACATGTACATATAGTACACATAAAATGCATACAAATACATAGAAATTAAAAATGACTAATAAATGATTCTTTTATTTATACAAATTTCTGTCAAGTTTTTGGGAAAGTTTTAGAAATATGTTATTTTCAGATATTTCAATCCATAAATTTTTACTGTAAAGCAAGTGTTGAGGGATTTTCTGAATTAAAAATGCCTTAAGAGTTAATGCTATTTGTATCTGCACCAATTAGAGCACAAAGATAATTGTTAGATATTTACACCCTGATGTTTTGCCCAACTCCAGGTTATTCAAATAATCTAAGCACTCTTTTTCAAAGAAATTTGCTCAAAATATTTAATTTTTATAGTTTATATTTAATTCAGGAGTGTTCCATCATCTAAATAATATCCATTGATTGGAAATTAAAAGAATTTTCTTGGGATGTAGAATATTTCCTTAGCATGTGGAATTATGTAACTACAAATGCACTCAATATGACTACATTAGATAAGATTGTATTCAATTTACAGGAGGATGAAAAACCGGGGCCGAGTGGGGCTCTTAAAGTGACTCGTATTACCCCTCACAGTGAGCGCCTCTCCTCCCCACCCACACATCACCAAAGAAACGGGACCTTACCCCCTCTGGGCTCTGAACGGGATGTAGTTCCCAGTCCTAGCCAGGGACGAACACAGGTAAGGAGTTAGCCACATGTATGTTGTATGTACTCTCCTGCTAAAGCTCTGTAGACAGTCTCGTACATGGATCAGAACATTTCTCTGTGCTTTACTTTTTGTGTAGAAAATTGGATTAAAGATTTTATTTGTACACTCATACAGAATAATAGTGGTGAATGGATATATTATCTAAATTTTCTCTCCTTAATAATTTACATTTTTTGTCTGCTTTTAGAAAAAAGTGTATAGTGCAAATCGTGCAAGTAGTGCTGTAGATAAAGATATCCGAAGCTTTAGAGATAGGTACACTATGTCGTCTGATGCCAGGCCAAGTACAACTCATGCAATGCGGGTAAGTGCTTATTTAAATCTACACTCCAGAGCTTGATAATCAACCTGCTTAGATTCAAAACAGTATATGCTGGTAAATAGAAAATCTTTACTTTTCTGATATTCATAGAGTTTTTTTTATCAAATTATTGCAATGTTTGTTTACATTTATGTTTAGATCTCCATATATTTCACATTTCTGTCTACTAATGTCTTTTTAACCACTTAAGGGTCTGTATATTTACTTGCAAATGCTATTATCTTCATGCAATTTCAACCTTAATGGAAGTCAAATGTTGCTTCATCTATTCAAAACATAGAAGTTATAGATGCATTTGATCAAAGGTAACCTTGTGCCTTTTGTAGCTTACCTCTTGTATTAACATTGATGTGTTATTCCAGTCTGATACTCCTTTGGGAGGGACCAGTTCAAGAAGAGCCTCCACCCCTTTGGTGCCCCAGAGGAACTCACAAATGATAGGTAACACTTTACTCACAGACCTATTGAAGTTAAGCATTTCTATCAAATATTTTGCCATTTTCTTAGTGTTTTAGTTACCATTGTCTTAAATGTTTGATACATTTGAAGGACCCTCCATACTGGGGATTACCGGCAGTGGTTTACAGCCGTCATCAGAACTGAGCAATTTTCCACCAGACATCATGGAGGATGCTGAGGTCAACCTGGACTACCACAACCAATGGAGTAAGTACCTCAGTTGTCACGGTAACTGGTTGTGGGGTGGGTGTTCCTTCTTTAAAGTACTTGTAGTATCCTAGTGTAGCGAACCTTTCACTGATTTAGCTGGATCTGCAGTCATTTTTAGTGTTATATATGTATGTGTCATAAAGATAACCAGAAAACCCATAGGCGATGGGTTCTATGCAGAATACATTTGGATAGCATTCAAATTTATCTGTTGATGAGAATTGTATTGCTCTCAATGGTAGCATGCAATTGTTGTAGCACATACACTTTTAAAAATGATTAGCCTTTATTGGGATATTGTATAAGGTAGGAAAAAGTTTTAGCTGGAAATGTTTTGAAGGAAAAACTTTTTCTCTCATACTGAAGAATAAATGAAAGTGAAAAAAAAAAATTAAAAAATCCATGATTAACATGAGTAACAAAGAAATTCTTTAAAGTAAAAAAGTGAATATATGATCAAATTGTCGATGTGAAGCAGTAGGATGTAATAGAGCTGCATCAATACTGTTGTGTTCAAATCTCCTTTCAGCAGCACCACCTGATAAGGGCATAGACACTGCATGGGGGGTCTGAGGTAGCCAGTATTTACACTCACCACACTGAGTGCAGAGAGTTCACCTACATACAACACATTTATGTTCTAATGTTATATTGCATGAATTTTCAGCTTTACATTTTTTGGCTTTGCAGTATTCTCAGTATTTGGAATGTTACCAATTACATGTATTACTCAATATTATTGTTTTCTATGCTTTCAAAAAAAAAATATGAATATAAATATAAAAGAAAAAATTAGAAATTTAGTTGTGATAAGTTGTGCCAGCTATAAAGAAAAAAATTGTTCTGTTACAACAGGTCCAAAGCAACTTTTATCACCAAAATCACCAAAATTCCCAGATAGCTGAGGTAAACATCCTCACTGCAGGAAGTGCCCATTTTTACCCAGTCTTCTTGTTCTTTGGAACAAAAATCTTTTCCCTGTTCATTTAACCGTTCCTGTTTGCAGTTTCTTGATGCACCATTATATCCTGTGTGACTGAATTTCTTGCATCATCTTGAGTTTATCTCTCATCATAAATGACTATGAAAATTTAAATTTGTGTTGAATCACAATGCACTTACCATAAACATTGTGTTGCTGTTAATAAATAGATGTTGATTTTTCAAACCTTGCATTGGCAATTAAAAATGTTGTATAGTGCTAAACCTATCATAGAAGTGAGAAATTAATATAAATGATAGTATCAATGTACGCAGTACATATTTTCATTTATTTTTTCATTTGTACGATTTTCATTGTAATTGTATACAAAAGATTCATCCTTGATTTGGTTGATATTATAATAAAATTGATATCGGTATATATCACTATAATTTCCAAGTATGTGACTTATGTCCTAATGTTTCATAACAATACAATATTTGACTCACACAAAATTGGTTTGTCTGTTACAGCACCTTCTCCTCCTAGTCAACATAATCCCTACAGACGGTATCGAAGTTCTTTGGTGAGATCCTAACCTCAGGTCTTAACCCTGCCCAAACAAGTGCCAAATCTAAACCTGACAGTGGAGACAGTCCCCCTCACCACGGACTCCTCTCAACTGGGGGGGGGGAACTTAGCCCGCCCACCCCCCTCGGGAGAATCCGGTCCAATCAATTACGTCTGTGTACACGGAGCATAGCCGGACAGAGTAGACGCATGGAGAGACCTTCAGGATCAGCTATAGCTTTGCCGATTACCTGGCTTGTTATAGAGTGTTGTGACAATATTATGACTTGTAAACAAGCATGGTGCAGAATCTCAAACCCAGGAAAAGTCGGACTGTAGAATTGGTTGAAAAGGGAAATAACTCACTGATCTACTCCACAAGATCTCTGTTGTTATACTGTTTACTGTGATAACATGTATATATGTGTGACTGACCTTATGAAATCCTTGTATATATATGTATATAGAACCACTCCCCATATTGCTTCTAGATATTTTTAATCAGGCAGCTATGAGTCTGATACAGAACTTATATTATGACAACACGCCTCTACCTCCATTCCTAAGTTTAGAAGCATTCCTTATTTCACAGATCTAATGCGTAATCTATGTGATTCTCATTTTTGTTCAGTCACATCAAATATGATCATTTGTAGAGATTTCTCCAACTACATGCATTGTTACTCTTTGTTCTCTTTTTGCATCAGAAAAAAATTATCACTCTACAAAAAAATGGCATTTATACTGTAATTTTTGGCATGGAATCGGGTTTATGATTTACTGGTATGTATGTACATTTGCTGTGTTTTTGCCAAAATATAACAGTCACACATAAAAAATTCATGCATTACTACTATTCTTCCTTTTGAATATTGATATAACTTGTTTTGTCTTTAATTGTTTTGATGTTCAAAGAAGAACTGGTTTAGTTTAATTTCATTTTTTTACAACCCCAAGCTGAGAATGATAATTTGACAGTGGTTTGAATTTTATTTTGTAAAACTGTTACTCTGCATGCTGCCATGAAATCAAGACGCCATATCATAACTTTGAACTCAGGGTCTCTGTGAATCAGACAGGCAATCATTTAAAAATAATACACAAAGCTTTGTCAATTAATTGGAGAGGGCATCTAAGTTTGTGCACTGTCTAATTTAGAAGAATTAAAAAGGGTTAAATCAGACTTAAAGAAGATAACATGTTAAGTCTGCACAGAAAGTTTGATGGTTGTAATAGAAAATCAGTTGATTGAAATATAGAAAGACCATGGGAAACTAAAAAAGTTTGAATGATTTTATGTTTTGTTTTTAATTGAAAAGTTTTATAAATGCTTATTCTGTATTTTTAAAATTTTTACTACTGGTAAATGTCAAAACCTCATATTTTTGAAGCAGTCTGTGTGATAGTGAAGTATGTGAGAAACTTCTTGTTGTTTATTTGTTGTTTGTATGTGCTGTTTTTTCATGAAACATACTAATGCCAATATATTAATTGTAGCTATGTGCAATATGTGATCTGCTACCAATAGCTGTAAATAAATAGGTCTAAAAGGTGGAGTTGAATACTTTTGTTATGACTTTGATTGTTAATTATTGATCAATTCCTGGCATCTGCCAAATCTTGAGACAGCTATCTTTCTTTTCCCTCTTTTTAATCCCAGTGCTGCTATACTCCTTAAACACAAGAATGCAAGGAAACCCTATGGCCCCAATCTGGAAACTCCATGCATGTTATCATACACACCTGATCATTACCTTGAACAACACTGATCAGATATAATTGGTACACAACTTAGCTTAAATTGATTAAATTAAGACCAGTTTCTAGACTGATGAATGGTTTACATGTATGAATTTGATTGCTAAACTTTAATGAATGTTTATTTTAATTCAAGGCCAATTGTAGTTATTTAAATAATAATAACTTTATTTTTCATATACATGCAGGCAAAATGGTTGCTAGGATATCCCCCCCCCAAAAAAAACCAAAAAACTGCCAAAAGAGGAGCTTTATTGAAATCGTTTATATAAGGCAGTAAGAAGATGTACATTAATTAATTGCTATAGCATGTAGAACTGGAAGAGCCAATAATCCAATAATTAATAGATCCTGATATGTTTATTACTCCAGTGCATTAAAGTTCTAAAAAAAAGAACTGGGGGTGCAATACATCAATAAATGTATTATAGATTAATTGTTGAACCTAATTCAATTTTAAGAATATCTACCGGTAATACAGTAGCTGTGGCAAAACAAAATATTCTTGAAGTGATTGTAAAGCTGTCAGTTGACATTAAAAGATGGATCAATCTATCATACAAAACTCTTTTACTATTACTATTACTATAATACTATTTTAAAAATACTTGTGTGTAAAAATAGTGCAGCTATGAACAAGTAGAGATCGTGAAATTATCAATGCACAATTGGTGTCAAATAAAAGTTAATTTTTTAGAACGTTTAAAAATGCATGGTTTCTAAATATGTTCAGGTCAACAGTGTGGCTTATGGGCATTTATTAATGTGACGCGAAGTTACAAAAGAACGAGTTAATAAATTGCGCCTTATATATCTAATACGCATGCGTCTATTTTGTAAACATGGCGAGAAGCAGCAGAGATGCAACTTCTGCGGAGGAAAAATATTATGGAACATGGAAGGCACGGTTTACATTCAAACTAGTTTCAGAGTGTTCTTTTTAATTTGATTTTTTAAAGTTTTATATTCTTTGTATTTTAACTTTTCAGATCGTTGAGTGTGTGTCGTTAGCAGGATCAGTTGATACGAGTGGAATAGAAGGGTGCGTACTGTCATATAGCTGTCATACTGTCAGTGTCATGTAATATATTAATAAGAAGTCTTTACAGATGTGAAAATGAATATTTTACGACTTCATATTGTTGTCAATGCATTTTGAAATATGTTTATTGCAGACAACTTTCTTTTCTCACAAATTTATGTTGGTTGTAATGTCATTTTCAGTGACAAGGTACATGTATCCTTAGTTACAGAAATATGCCAATGAAAACCTTAACAAAATCTAAAAAACTTTGAAAATCTGGTGTTCATGTAAGATACAAACCATAGATAAATTCAATTTGTTTGTCGTGAAATTGCTGAGTTTAAGGTGGCTCGACACATCAATGGATTATTTGATTGATCGATAAAGATTCATTTCGGCTTCCAATTATTTTATATGATTTTTTTTGTAATTTTTATTAGAAACCGGAAACATCTTTTTAGCTGCGAACAGGATATTTCAGAGCTAAAAATTTGGCATCAATTATTGCACAATACAATTATCTATAAATATATGTAAAAAATGGCCAAATAAAATTTATAATATTTTTGAAAAAAAAAAATCTATGAAAATGAAAATCAAGAATTGTAGATATTTTTTTAACCTATGGATAAAAAGTACAAATCAACTGTCACTCGCATTAAACAATTGCTCATCATTAAAATCATATTTCGTCAAGAAATTTAAACGAAACAGTGAAATTAAAGAAAAATTGAAAAATCTTAAATTTGAACTGATCCCGATGGTAATTAAACTGATCCCGAACAAAATTATATAAAGTTGGAATATATCAAAATTTTGCAAAAACTTTAGGTTGTTTAGCTGTAAAATGGTTTGTTCACTTACAGATTTTATAATGCATATCAATTACTCAGAATAAATTGCGGTATTTTTTTTTAAATTTCAATTTTAAAATAATTCTGATCGGGATCAGTTCTTTTCAATCGGGATTGGTTCAAATTTGATAAATTGCGATTTTCCTAAAATTTCGGATTTTCGTTTCAATTTCTTTGTAAAATATCATTGGTTGATAAGTATTCTATATGAATATTTGTTATTCTTTAGATTTTATCCATAGATTAAAAAGATTTAAAAGAATAATAATTTTGATTTTCAGAAATATTTTTTTAATTAAAAAATTAAAAACTTCACCAGACAATTCTTGGCATGTATTTATTCAAAATTACATTACACACAAATTAAGACCAAGTTTTAAGCTTTAAAATACCCTGTTTGCCGTCAAAACAATTTTTCCCATTTCACTGAAAAAATACAAAAAATTCATATAAAATAATTGAAAGCTGATATTGGCCTCTGTTTTGTGAAATCATATTTCTAAAAAGATTCTTTTTCGATCCATCAAATAAAATTTTGGTGTGTAGAGGAACCTTAAATATGTTACATGATGGTTTGTAATGATCATCAGAATTTCGTAGATGCACTTCAACTGTTGAACATTTGTAAAAATAAAATTTTCTCATCTTTAGGTTTTGACTGTTGCACATAAAAAAATTTGCTAATCTTGAATTTTTTTCAAGGTGTCAGTTTCAACTATATGAAAACAATGATGTTTCATGGAAGGTACCAGATGGATCAGAAATCATGCCTTTTTTTAACTCTGATACTTATGAGGTGTGTCTTCAAACTCCCATTTTGTATATATCATTTTCTTAAATACAATATTTAAATTAACTAGTGATATGGTCCCTTTTTTCAATGAATTAAAAAAAAATGTTAATTTGAAATGATAACATTTCAGGAGAGTTAAATTGACGGCCATGAAAATAAAAGATTACAATTTTATTTCACATTACAGTTTGTCAAAAGGATTCGGCCCTTGATAGGAGGACATGAGTCTGATGTTATTTCACTGAAATTTTTTGGAACTTGTGCAGAGCATGTCATTGAATTTAAAGTGAAGACCTCTGATGATCTCATGCTTTTAACATGTGAACGCTGTTGTATACTTCAGTGTCAAAAGGTATCCAGTTTTTCAGAAATATAATTCATCTCCTTCCTTTTTTCTAGGCTTCACAAATTTATGATGACTTGATTTTTTAAGCACTAAAGCTGGTGTCACATTAGTATTTCTCCAAAGGTTCACGTCAAAACATGGCTGAGGCAAAATAATTCATTAATTCCCCTTCATTTTTAAGGGATTTCCATCCACGACAGGGGCTGAATTTTTTTATGAGATAAAAAACAATAGGTGGATGCATGATTTCCCCACTTTTGTAAAAATACAATTAAAAAAAAATATGATTCTATTTCTTTTGAAAACAAATGCATTTTTGCTAGGTGAAGTCTGAGGATGTTGAACTGGACAATCCATATTGTTTTACGCCTGCCCTAGAAGAAGGATTTTTCTCTGATGTGGTCATCAAATCAAAGAGTGGCAGAGAGGTTCGGAGATATCTTGAAATATTTGATATCTGTTGAAGCCTATAAAAAATTTAGTACAACAGCAATCTACCACAACATTAATTCGCTCTTCTTGATGCTATGTGAAATTTCTTATCATTTTTGTTATTCACACTTTTTTCAAAATTAGAAGTTATGCTGTGCAATTTTCTGGAAAAAATTTTCTGTTTCAGTTTAAACTTCATTCCATTCTTCTGAATCTGGCAGTTCCTGGTCACGACTGGAGGTTATCTCCCTTGAATGGTATGCCAGACAATATCCTGAGCACAGTTTTCCATTATTTGTACAAGGAATGTCTGCCCCCCGGACTGTCGGAGGACACAGCTAGGGACTGTATCAAAACTCTGGCTGACATGAAAGAGTTTGACACCTTCACCAATCTTTGTCAGACTTTCCTAAGGAATACAGCGCTAAGGCACCGTTAGTGTTTCTGTTATTTTCTTGTCTATTAAAAAATTGTTATGAATTAAATTGTATTGTATATCAATTCATTTACACATCTATTACAGAAATTGTGAGTCTTATAGATGATATGCATGCATGTGCCAACAGAATAATTGATTTATTCAAATGTAAGAAGCCCCACAGTAAAGGAATGATGCCAGAAGATGCATTAGTAGCCAATCCTCAGAAGTTATGTTATGTCATTAAACAAGCAGCCCGTGAGGGAGCTGTAGGTGAGTGCTTGTTTCAGATAGCTACAAGTTGAAACAGTAAGTTATTTTTAAAAAATCAGAATGCTCCTTGTTGTTAGAAATTGACTATACATAAATTAGCAACAGACAAACTCAACAATTGTGAATATAGATTAAGAAATTTATGGTAAGGTGATGACATATTGCTATAGTTGAATTGTATTCTTGTACCAGTATTACTTTTAAGGTGATTATCTGCTAAAAAAGTAAATATGAGGCATACAGTGTAACATCGTTGCAAACCATGGCCAATATGTATGATCCTCTCCCATGTGGCCATGGTTGCATGAGACAAGAATATCATTAGAATATTGGCCAGTGCAAGTAAAACATCGTCAGAGATTGATGTTTGAAGTGACCTTTTATCATCCAATTGCAGTTTATGTAAAAGTGCACTGCATGTAGAATCAAAACAGGTTAAAATGTAATGTAACAGATGATACCTGAATATTTAGCTTGATGATACTTTTTGTGTTGATTGGTCAGTCTAGAATACACAGTCAAGTAATTTATCCAGTAGATCAAGTTCCTATTAAAAATATGGTAACTTATGGTTTCCTGCAGCATGTTCCAAACTGGTGCTTCTCTGTGATCTGTTTGCCAGGAGAAGTGGGGAACTACCTCAGGAAGAAAGACATGATATTATTAAATATGCACATTCCAGGTAATTTTAACAACTTCCTTGTAAAAATTGTAATTAAGTTCTTTTAAAAACAATAGTTTATAGTTCATTGGGATTATCTTAACTAACGTTTTTTTTTTTTGCTTTAGGCTACCCATATTTATTAAGCAAGTGCAAGAATTTTTTGAAGTCTTTGAGTACCAGTTAATGCTAATGGGACCAGACCAAAAACAAGAGATAGCCAGCTATATACTACCAGAGGTAAAGATAACAGACCTAGGAATAGGTGGGATGGGGGAGGGAAACAAAAGATAACAAAGTACCAAGCTTGCAACTCATGCAAGGTTCATGTAAACTATTACATTTATTTCAGTCATAATTTTGAAAAAAAATATCTAGAGTTAAAAGAATTAAATACATGTAATGTTTTTGTGGAAAGGTGAACTGAAAATTATGCCTATTTTGGAGCTGGCATAACGCATTGTTTTGATCAGCGGATTTGTCACTTAATAGACCTAGTATCCACAGCAAATATCTTAGAAAATCGCCAGTATTTTTATCTTGCACACAGAGCCTGACATTGATCATTGTACAACTGTTAATGATTTCTAGGTCACAAGTTTACCAGTGTGTATTACAAATACTGCTTAATACTGTACATGAATATTCATTGTGCAAATTCAATGACAACTGTCCAAAGAAATTATTTTAAAGTGGACAAAGATGATCTTCAAATATCATAAATATTTTTTAATCTTCTGTATTTTTTTTGGGGAAAAAATGTTAAATGAAAGAGAAAAGTTTAGAAATTTAAAAATGAAATTTCTTTTAAAGTACCTCACGACATCAATACTAATTATTCTTCTTAAGACACTATTAAATGTTTTGTTAAATTGTTTGTACTAATTGATTTGGTTAAATATAATCATAGCACGTTGGTTAAAGTATCGGGCTTGTGAGCTGCAGATCATGAGTTCCAATCTGCCTGAGGCTTTTGTTCACATTTTTGAAAATCATAATTTTTATCCAAAATTGAATATTTTTATAATATTTGATTTACTTACTTTATACATCATGTTATCTATCATAATCAAGTAATTTTCTGCTGATTTGAAAAAAATAATGCAAGGTGTAGTGAACCATCTTAACAAATTACAACTATTCTTACTAATACCCAGTACATGACATTTTACATTATTAAGTAGTTGAAAAGACTTCCACATAAGATGAATATATATTTATACAACAAATTTTATACCTTTTTCCCCCAGATTGAGGAATCCATGACTCTTTTGACTACATTTGTGGAGGAATTTCAGACTGCTCTTGATGTTGCAATTACAACAAACATATCAGAGAAGGAGAAGGGGGAGAAGAAAGAGAAACAGAAGAAGGAGCATGTGAAGGACGTCCTCAGTAAGACCCTGAAACATGTGAGTACTACTCTAGTGTCATTGATATTCCTTCGCAGCAGTTTTCATTGAATTTGAAAAATACAGTTCCATATATATGTAAATTTGTAGACAGAAGCATTACAAATACAATATGATTTTTACTTTGAACATTTAATTTCATGGATTGAATCAGCAAAAAAATGAACAACAATTGGTACTAAATAAAAACTGATAAAACCACAGTATCAGGCCTCGAGAAGACAGTTTGATAATTCTGTTTTACTTGATCCGACTTAATGGTCAGCAGTGTACAGTTGACTACAGATTTGTGCAGGGTCAATTAACTTTCTTTTAAATATTGGTCAAATGCATCTGGCTCATAAGTATATTACTAAAAATATGTATTGTACTATTGTTAGTATGGTGCCATGCTTTTTTTTTTCCAATAGGCTTTACACGTCCGAGAGTTAAAGAAGCTCAGAAATATGCATGAGGCAGCATCAGTCAAACTGGAGATGTTTTTGAAAAAGATGTAAGTACTTGCAAAATAACTTGTATTATACATGTAACTATATAATCTTATTTTATTATCCCCAGTGCTAAATAATTAAATCCAAACTATGATTATGGACCTTTATTCGCTTACAGGCATGTTTTTAGTAAGAAGACAGAAGCAGAAAAGATTCCATTGATAGTGTACTTGTTGGATGCTCTGAAGAACAATGAGGTATGTACACTGTAGCATTAGAACTGGTGTGTTTGTCGTCAAATTATTTTTTGAAATTAAAGAGCTTCCCTTTGAGTGTGAGTTATCTTATCAGTGATATAAATTGTCAATGAAAAATATGAAAAAAAATGCGAAAGTCTTTAGAGTTAAAAACTGCACTGTGAAACTTTTTTTAAAACTAGAGGTGCCAAAATAAAAACAGGTTATGATTTCCTGGATTGCAAAGGTTTGTTTAAGTGCTTATGTTTAAAACAAATTGAAATTTAAAAGTGAAAAATAACAGCAAATCTTGTTTTATGTATGTTGGTAAAGAATAAATTTAATAACCTATATAATCATAATTATTAAGAACATGAATACTAGATCATATTTTTAAAGATAATTTGTATCAAACAATTTTGTTTTTGAAATTTCAAATAATTTTAAATTGAATTTTTAAAGAGACATTACAGCTCATTATTTTTATCTGGTCATTTCATTTTTTTAACACAGTTCAATAAAAGAATTGAAGTTGTGCATGTACTGAAACTTTGAATCTTTTTACTGCAATAATAAGCTCTTGATTGCATGTCAAAGATGTCCCAGAATTCAGAATTTATATCATATCAACTCGAACTCTGAAATTTTATTTACATCACATGATTTTGAATGACAGCAGTTGTCAATGGAATTGGAGGTAATTTTATAAAAATAAACAGGTAGTGAGAATAGTTCATGCACAGGGTCATGCACATCACAAAGAAAGCGTCTTTACTCTTAATGTTAAGAAATTTCTACACTTGGTATGACCTTGGAACGTTCTTTTAAATGAGGCACCTTACGAAGAAAGGAAATGAAAATCCTTTGCGGATCTAGACATTAAAATATTCTTATAATAAAATGATGTATTGATGACAAAAGTAGATTTATTATTTTTATCTCTTACAAGATATATAGTTCACACTTGTGTTTGTCTCCATCTCTTTTGATCATTTTCTAATTTTAACGAAATTCGTGTTCTTTTCACTCTCTTGCTGAAAGCCACGTTGAAATGTTTACAATCGATGCGCATGCACTGTTGAAAGAAAGGCTGGGCTTGCAAACATCTAAAATTATTAGTTTTAATGATAAAATGAGAATTTTTAGATTTCACGTGTACAAGTGTAATTTTTGCAAAGTTTATCCTTTCAACTTTGCAAGAAAATTCATTTTAAGTTGAGGGGAAATTTTCATTTCATGGAATTTGCACAAAATGAGCTGTAGTGTCTCTTTAACACTGAAATTATACATTATACACTGAATCTTGTTTTAAGAGGGTTAAGGGAGGTAAGGGAAAATATTGTTTATTATTTTACATATAAGATGATACAAGATTCATTTTTATTTTGTAGGCTCCTCTTTTTGTTGACAGAATGCAGCACTTGGCTCTTGTCCTAGAAGAAAAATACAAGTGGAAGGAGTGGAAGTACATGTTCAAATTGAGCTCCTCTAAAATTGTGAGTCATTTTAATGTTTATTCAATCATCATTGATCTTCAATTTGTCTGGCCTTGTTACTTTTTCTTACTTATGGTTAACGATACACTTTACCTTGATACTTTTACTGATACAATTTACCTTAATACTTTTACTTACTTATGGCTACTGATACAATATACCTTGATACTTTTACTTACTAGTGGTTACTGATACAATTCACCTTGATACTTTTACTGATACAATTTACCTTGATACTTTCACTTACTTATGGTTTCTGATACAATTTACCTTGATACTTTTACTAACTAGTGGTTACTGATACAATTTACCTT
>WFKH01007768.1:7166025-7195444 GCA_016163765.1 Magallana hongkongensis | reverse complement strand
ATGGTTACTGGTACAGTATACCTTGATGCTTTTACTTACTTATGGTTACTGATGCTATTTATCTTTATACTTTTACTGATACAATATACCTTGATACTTTTACTAACCTATGGCTACTGATACAATTTTCCTTTATACTTTACTGATACAATATACCTTGATACTTTTACTTACTTATGGTTACTGATACAACCTGCCTTAAGACTTTCACCAACCAGTGGTCACTTATATGTCTGACCTTGGTACTTTTACCTAGCAGTGGTCACTGATATATTGTTAAGTAGCTCAACATGTTCATGTATTATTTTACAGATCTATGAAATATTTTTCTGTGAAGTATGAATACCTAGTACACTAATTAAAAGTCTACATGACTCTTCTTAGCATGTTTTATTAGACACAGTACTTATATTACATGTTTATTTAGAGCAAATTTTAAGCTCTAAAATTTCTTTCTTGCAGGTAAAATAATTTTTCAGTTTCTCTGAAAAAAATCTCCCCACCATGAAATCATGTAAAATAATAAAAAGCTTATAGTAGACTAAAAGTTTTGAAATCCTTTTAAAAACAAGAAAATGAATGTATCCATCAAGGAATATATGGGTGTGTTGAGCCACCTTAACTTGATACTAGTACTTTTACTTGCCAGTAATCACTTATAATCTTATTCTTGATAATTTAACTTACCAGTTAATATTACTGATAAGTCTGACCTTCCTACTTTTACCTTCCAATAATCACTGATTTATTTTACCTAATTTCTTTAACTTGTCATTTATCATTTATACAACTTACCTATAGCTCATACCTTTCAAAAATCTTTGAGAGGTAAGTATATTTTATTATTACAAGTATTATTTTTGTAGGCATGGGGTGTACATAAGCTACGAAGCTATAGATCAACTTTGGACAAAAGTATAAAACAGATGGTGGAGCTGGTCAACAAGGGAGATTTCACAGCAACAGTCGCATCCTTGGGTCTCTTGGATAGCAAGGGGGAAACCTCCACATCCGATTTAGACACAAAATATGCTAGGGTAAAGCAATAGGCCGTCAAAAATGAAATGTCAGGTTTAATTTGTTGTTACTGTTTCAGCTTTTGTTGTTAATTGCTTAAAACTGTTAGCTGATATTGTGACTTTACTTTCAGTTTGTATCAATGTTTAAACTAAAAGTATATTCTTTTCAACTTCATTAACATGTTGGCTAATATTATTTATTTGTTTATAATAAGATGCCTTTTGAAACAAATATATATCCACTGGATATTTTCGAAAAAAACCTGTAATTTTTCTTTCTTGTTTTTTCACTTAAACATTAAAATACCTGATATGATTGCTTACTGCCTGAGTGATGTTCCTATTCATGTAATTTACTACATTACAGCTGAGTTCTGTGGAATCTCTCTGTATTCCTCCACCATCAAGAAGAAGTGTGCTGGCACAACGAGCTTTAGAGTTGTTCAAGAAAAAACAGAACACAGACATGGTTTTTGAAATCATTCTTGTTCGAGGTGAGTTCTTTGCACATTGATCTTTTGTTCTTTTTTATATTGTTCACATTTATATACGTTATGAGCTGGCTGTAAAAACATTATTTGTCATTTGTAAGCTGGCTGTAAGATAGAGTTGAGAGCAATAGATGATTTGTTATTGTGACAGCACTGTTGACTGTTATAGATATGGGGGACATAGTCATTGACCACACCCATGGTGGGGACCCCATAGAGAGACAGGAGGATGACCACGATGTGGAGATCCATCAGATCCCGGCCCACTGTGTGGTGCTAGCCGCTCGCTGTAACTGGTTCTCCCGCGCTCTTTTGAGTGGCATGAGAGAATCTATAGACAAGTAAGGGGCCACTCAAACACTATACTTACCTATGTTGATTCTCCCATGATCTAATGAGTAGCATGAGAGAATTTGTAGACAGGTAAGTGACCACTCTAGCACTGTACTTGTGTTGATTCATCCGTGCTCTACTGAGTGGCAAGAGAGATCAATGTATAGACAAGTAAGGGACAACTCAAGCACTGTACTCAGTTTGCAAATGAAATTCATTGTGTAATGGTAAACATGCTAAAGAAGAAGACTTGATTAGTTTTATACTCTAAGAGACTATATTATGTATAGACATTGGATGTAATTGTATTGTTTCATTTTGTAGGAAAATAACAATACATGACACAAACCCAGAGATCTTTTCCATGTTTTTGGAGTTCTTGTACTGTGGCCACATTCAATTGAACTCATTGTCAACGGATCAGCTGACAGAGTTACTAACCTTGGCAGATAGATATGAGGTCATTAAGCTAAATTAGTCAAAATTATATCGATCTAATTTTATTCACAACAAAGATGCATGTAGATAAATACAAATTCAAGCAACTCACTTGGAAGTTGAAGGAAACATGATGGAACAAAGATATGAGTTTGACTACACTGTAAGAGTTGTAACTATGACTGAATGAAGTGTAATGTGTAGTGTTTTGTGTGGTCAGGTGGCGGATCTTGGGCGAGTGTGTGAGCATGTGCTGTTACAACATGTGGACACGGACACCGCTCTCTGTCTCCTCAGTATTGCCGACCAATTCCAGAGCACAACCCTCAAGGTAGGGACAAATTTAACTCCAATCACTGTCTGAGTCAAACAAAATTAACCTCTGTGTACATGGGCCATGTTCATGTAATTGTAAGTGACTTGATTGTTTTGTTTTGAAGGATAAAGTGCTGAATTTTTTAAGAAACCACCCTGATCTAAAGAATGGTGAAGTTTTTGTCCAGCTTCCCCCACATTTACGTGCAGAAATAGAAGATGTCATTCAAGAGTAGGTTTTTATTTTAGTAGGACGATTACATGTATTCAAAACCCTTTTGCATAGTTATAACTTGTTTTGATAAGTTCTTGTGCAGTTTCATGCTATTTTTTTTTGTTTATTTTTAAAGTTTTTTTTTCAGAATTATCTTTTTACAGTAATTTTAATCAATTTCAATATTTTGCAATTTGGGTATAATTAGAAAACATGCACATTTTTCCACTTGAAGCAGAAAGATTGTGGACATGTTGAATAATGTGTCATTCAGAACATTCAAGTTTAAAACAATTTATCAATTTTTTTTTAGTAAATGAATCCATTTTTTGAGGAAGGGGGGGGGGGGGGAATGAGCAAAATGTGCTCCAACATGGAAATTATAAATGTTTCTCCGACTATTTTGTACTGATGTCTCCATAGAAAATGTGAATGAGATTTCCAATGCATATCAATTGGGGAAAAAAACCCTGATTGGAATAAAAAAAAACCCATAGATCATAGACCACTTGTAGCTTGCAGAGAGTAAAATTTTTTAAAATGTCGTACCTGTATTAAACTTTTTCCAGAGATAAAATGGAGACAGCAAGTTCGTCCAGTGTGGATGATGTGGAGGAGATGGTTGGACGTATGCAGGTTTCCTCCAGGGTAGGCTTAAAGGTCTTTGTAGCTTTAAAGGGGCATGGTCACGATTTGGTCAAATTTTATTTTTCAATTTTTATTGCTTCTAATGCTTTAGTCATGCATTTCTAATAATCGACCAAAATTTGAGTGTCAGCCATAGAGTTATAAGAAGATACAGAGCTCACAATTCTTTGTTATGTAAACAGGGCTCGTGCCATGTTTTGTTTACATTGGTTCAATATCCCGGTAAAAGTTCTTTTTCAGCTGATTTTTTCATCTGCTAATTTCATTTTGAATATATATAAGCCGTTCCTAGCATTTGTCACATTCATTTTAGGTCTTAACCTGGAATTTTCTTTTGAACATTCAAAATGTAAACAGAAACTTGACCTTAGCTTTGTTTACATAACAAAGAGTTGTGAGCTCTGTATCTCGCTTATAACTCGAAGACTGACACTCAAATGGTTGAATATAGGAAATGCCTTACTGAAGCATTGTTAACATTAAAAACAGAAAAATAAATTTTGACCAAAAATCGTGACCATGACCCTTTAAGGTTTTTATGGTTAAAGTATTTGTGGCATTTAGGTCTTTATGGCTTAAAGGTCTTTGTAGAAAGAATTGACGGTCATTTGTGGCTATTCAAATCACCTGTGTTTCATGTTTTTGGAAGTTTGAAGCATTGCTATGCAATGTACAAAACATCTACAAATGAAAATACTTAACAGTCATCATCAGCAATATGTTATCTATAAACAAAACTTAAAAAGGAAATATCATACATTAATAAAATGATTTGGGATTTAATTAATTTACTTGCTATCCTCTATGGAGGAAATTTGCATGCTGAAAACGCTGTTCAATATTTCTCATTTATGCTGTAGCTTTAATAATAGAGGAAAATTGACTAACTGTATGATGATAAATTGGCAAAATTATAAGCTTTGAAGAACTGTAAAGGATTTTCACAAAACCTATCAAATGTAGACCCAATTGCTGCCTGTTCAACCCCCATCAGTTTGGAGTACAGTGGAGCCTCAGTTATCCGGACTCTTTCGTTCCCAAGTCCAATCGTCCAGATAGGCGAGGCGTCCGGATATCTGAAATGAGTCTATTGTTGTCATAAATGATAATTTATATGTTTATAATGGGTGTTAATACTGTTTTCTTTGCCTTTCATACTTAATAGCAACAAATTAGAGTTGTCCTTTGAAATTCACCCGTTTTTAATACAAGGAACCCTGCTTTATATTGTTATTTAATCAGGAAATATTAACAAAACTATAATAATAGCCAAATGTAGTCAAATATATTGTGTCCAAGTGTGAAATGTGCCTATTTACGTTATGTTTTTAACAATCTATATCTAGACACGTCAATTTTTAACCAATGCACTTCCGATCAGTTGAAATGCTTTCCTTTTTGTTTTCTTCCTATACTTCCGGTTTTGACTTTATCTAAAAAAGCATTCTTGAGACACTTCGTTTAAAATAACTTTTTTGAATATAAATACCTCAAAGCTATGAAAAACTTCCTAGATTTATTAAGCACATTCTTCCTTTTAAATAGAGGGGTGTTTTAAAAAGCGATTGCACTTGACAGGTGCACAGTGTAAAGATACCCAAGCCACATGCAGTGAGGCGTGACTAATCCTGTCTAACCAGCAATGTCGGTAATATTTGAAAGTTATTTGAGAAGTCAGAGTGTTTATACAAGCTACTCATGGGGGCTAGCAGGTGAAAAGGTGTCAAACTCAATTGATAGGCTTAATGTTTCTATTGTATTAATCGTAGTATCATTAAATTTTACCGTCCGGTTAAATGAAGCAAAATTTATAGTTAAACAGTATTTTGTGGTAAAAACAGACCGTCCGGATCCGGAACGCGAAATTTCGGATATATGAGACAAAATATCGTATACAAAATCTGTTCCCAAATAAAATAGTTCGTAAACTGAAGCGTCCGGATATCTGGCGTCCGGATATCTGAAGCCCCACTGTATATTGAAATCGAATAACATGTGTACACAATGACTGCACCCAAATAAATCAGGGTTTACTGCACACATGTGTTGAATATTTTTTGTTTAATTGTTTTTGCAAAGCAATGATATAACAATGCCAGGGCTATTAAAGACGAACTTTGTATGTGGTGACGAACTAATACTGGTCTCTGAATGTTTCCCCTGTTTTTCTACAGATAGCATGTACATGCGATGCACAGGGGGTGTTATTTATTTTAATTAGTCAAAAGCATGGACTAAAATAATGATTTCTCTATTATTTACTATTTTCAGACTGTAAGAAAGTAATATGAACTAATTCGCTAGTGAAATTATTTTGTGGGAATGTTTTGTGCCTGTTTAGCTACTGATTTGAAATAATTGGAAGTGACCCCCAATACACTAAAGTTGTTGTGTCATATGAACCCCTGTCAAAGTCGCTACTTCAAAAATAGAACCATTTTGTGACACAGATCTGTTTCCTGACAGGATCTCCTTTCTGTTGACACTAAAAAACCAATTATAAAGATGCGTTTTTACCTATTATGAAATTAAGTTGTGAAAAGTGATTCGGAATATCCCAAATGACTGTAGAAAACAAAAGCAGTGTTATCACCTGTAGCAGATGAGGTCTGCATACTTTATTTTCATGCATTTCAATAGGTATTAATAGTTATATACATTATATCTTTTTTCCTTTTATATTATCTTCATTTGTTTTTATACATTTAGGAATCACATACATCAAAAAGAAAATCATATTAGTATGTGAAGCTATTTTATTGAAAATTTGAAACCAGTTTCCACAAAAGTTTATTTTCCCCAAGTCATATGATACAGTCATTTAGGGTATTCTGAATCAGTTTTTACAACTTAGTTGAAAAATAGGTAAATAACATGTTTATAATTAATTGTTTGATATCAACAGAAAGAAGATTATATCAGGAAACAGATCTGTATCACAAAATTTTTCCATCTTTAAAATAGCGACTTTGGCGGGTTCTTATGACATCACCACTTTACTGTATTGCGGGTCACTTCCGGGTATTTCGAATCAGTAGTTAAATAGCAAAAAACGGTCCAACAAAAATAATATTATTCATGAATTACCGGTAGTTATTATTTCTCTACAATCTAAAAAAGTAAAGAAATCATTATTTCAGCCAATGCTTTGACTATTTTAAAATTAGTTATACCTACTACATGTATGCTTTGCCTGTAAACGGTATCTGTAGAAACAGAGGAAACGTGCAAAAAACCAGTATTAATCCGTTACCACATACAAAGTTCTACTTTGATAGCCCTAGTATTGTAAAATTATTGCCATGCACACACAATTCGTTATACCACAAAAAGAAAGGGGTTGAAAATGCAGCAATTGAGTCTACATTAAAAGGTTTTGTAAAAAAACCCAGTGCAGTTTGTGAAAGCTTATGAAATTGCCGATTTATCAATATACAGTTAGTCAATTTTCCTTGATTATTAAGGCTACAGCATAAATAAGAAATATTGAACAGTGTTTTCACCATGCAAATTCCCTTCATATAGGATAGCAAGTACATTAATTAAATCACAAATCATGTTATTAATGTATAATATTTCCTCTCTTCAATTTTGTATATAGATAACTTATATATTGCTGATGATGACTGTTGGGTAGTTTCATTTGTTGATGCTTCATACATTGCATAGCAATGCCCCAAACCTCCGAAAACGCGTAACATGGGGTGATTTGAAATACAGGTAACTCTCGATGGCTCGAACTTCGATTGCTTGAAGTTCTTGAATGCTTGAAGTGAGTCTAGGGTCCTGATTTTTTTCCCTATATAACTAAGCAAATTTACTCCTGATCTCTCGAAACCCTTGATCCCTCGAAGTCAAACTGCAGTCCAGTTATTTATGGCACGCCAAATTCACAAAAATGAGATAATCATAGTTTCACAGTCAGTAAACTAGGTTTAACGGTTGTAAACTATAGTTTACGGACAGAAAACTATAGTTAACGACGTTAATCTATATTTCACATCTGTAAACCATAGTTAACGCGATCATCTATGTTTCAGAAGTGTAAAACTATAATTAACACTAAAAACAACCATTAGCGATTGCAAAACATAGTTTTATCTGATAAATATAGTTTCACGATTGTGAAACTATGATTAACATCTCTTAACCATAGTTAACGAATGTAAATTAAAGTTTACAGATGTGAATCTATAGTTATCAGCAAAATCTATCGTTAACGTTATTTGCAGACAGATAAACTTAGATTATCATTCGTTAACTATAGTTTACAACTGATAAATATAGTTTTACAGATGAAAACTATAGTTAACGAATCGATAACTATAGTTTACGAACCGTAAATTATAGTTAACAATAAACTATTGTTAACTATAGTTTAGCGTCCGTAAACTATAGTTAACAGTCGATAAACCTAGTTTATCATCTGTGAAACTTTATTTGATGCCGTTAATCTATATTTCACATCTGTAAACCGCGATCATCTATATTTCAGAAGTGTAAACCTATAATCAACACTGAAAACAACCATTTGCGATTGCAAAATACGATTTATCTGATAAATAGTTTCACGATTGTGAAACAATGATTAACAACTCTAAAGTATAGTTAACGATTGTAAATTATAGTTTACAGATGTGAATCTATATTTATCAGCAAAATCTATTGTTAACGTTATTTGCAGACAGATAACTTAGATTATCATTCGTTAACTATAGTTTACAACCATTAAATATAGTTTTACAGATGAGAACTATAGTTAACGAATCGTTAACTATAGTTTGCGGTCCGTTAACTATAGTTTCCAATCGATAAACCTAATTTATCAAATGTGAAACCATGTTTAGCTCATTTTTGTGAATTTGGCGTGCCATAGTTATTCATAATCTATAGTTTTTTTAATCTCGATACCTCGAAGTGGCTGTGTATATCCAAGCGTTACCTAATTAACACCTACTTGGTCATTTAACTGGCTCCAGGCGTTAGACGCGGGACCTGAGTCACGGAATGCTTATTCAGGCGACATGTCCTCCAAGGTGATAATTGTTTGACGATTGACCGTACCGATGCCTAATCTATAATTAACACCGACCTTTTTACGATAATTTGGAGAAGCAGTGAAAATGAGAAATTAAGGTGGTATGGGACACTTCCATGTTGTGACGTACTATTTATCGAAATAAACAATAAAATCAAGTGTAATTTTATAAATAGTTTCTTTCCCAAAATTGTCACCAAACAGCGTAGCGTAGTGGGTTAGAGGGTTCACTACGAATCTGTAAGTCATGAGTTCGAATCCCGCTAGGGATTTGAAAATTTTTACCTTTCTAAAACATTTTTAACGTATTTTTGGGTTAAATATTGCAAAATTTGAAAATTCTAAACCGGTGAAAGTATTTTAATTATAATGTACTTTAATTCACATTAATATCGACAGATGCCCCATACCACCTTAATTGAGACGAAACGATAATTTTGAGCCATGGTCAAATTTTAGAATTATAAAACTGTAGAAATTATGCTTATCAGCATCATTGTCATTATAATACCGAGCGCAGCGGGAGGCGGGCAAAGCCCGCTTCGAGAAGCGAGGATTAATGGTAATACGTATATATAAGAAAATCAGTGAAAAATGAGAGTTGAATTAGGGTTACTATGGGCTAAAAAATTTTCTTCCAGCCCTGGGCGCCGCCATATTGGCCGCCATTTTGTTTTTAAAAAGTTAGTTCGGTCATTGATTGACTGGCACTTATCGATGTTTATTGCCCCTTAACTCTGTTAAAAACTCTCCAGTGTTTCAACTGAAGGTAATTTAAATTAAAAAAAATTAAAGTGAAAACAAGAGAAGTTTCAATATTGCTTCAATCAAGAAACACGACTAGTTCTACGTATGTCTTATCAAATTATCAGATGGTTAACATCAAGGAACTGATCTTTTAGAAACTGAATAAAGTGATTCAATTGTATTACCGGTAGTCGACATAAGAATTAAATTGATAAACGATGAAAGAAGAAATAAATTTTTGTCGGAATCAGGTAACTCTCTTCGGCTATTTCCGAAGACAAAACTTGTACGTTTTACGAGGCATGACATCATAATGTAGACTGAGCACGCGACGTTTAGTTTAACTTTGGCTAATGATTTGAGTATAGGCGGATCCTATTATGTGCGTTTCAAGTAATCAAATTGCACTGTGTTAATTAAATCTGCGCTCGGTCCAACGGTCACACCGTTTACATATTAGCGAGCGCAGCGAAGCGAGCTCTAAGAACCAGAGCGCCCGGGAAAAAGAACGAGCTAAACCTACAGATTCATCAAGAAAATCATCAAGAAAATTTTTTTGTCTAGGTCCCATAATGCTCTCTAATGTTTAATCCCGTGGTGCTATGCCAAAAATGGCTAACATTTAACTCGTAATTTACCACTGTTTACGGTGCCTTGAGGTTTGAATACACGTTTTGAGTACCGCACAAGCTTTGTTGAGACCCAAGAGATTTTTTACATGTTTTCATTCCTTCATATTGAGTTGAGATACGTAAACAAATGATTCTAGATTTAACGTATGACGTCACAGTGATCTCGCGCTATATTTCCTGCGATAAATTTAAAGGTGGATCAAACAACTGTTATGCGTGTACTATCAATTTAAGTATAAACTGCCATACCTGCCTCAGATGATGTTTTAAATTTTTTTTTTTAAAGATTAAAAAAAAGGTCATTTTGAACTAAATAAAAACGTATGTAATTAGAATGCAAAAATAAACAAATAAAAAAAATGATGAACCAGGAAAAAAATAACATTCAGATAACAACAAGGTACAAAAAAAATAATACTGTATTTATCGTTAACAATTTTGACCAAATTAAACACAAATTACGTTTTACAGACTGATCAATTTTCTCCAAAAGTAAAGAACAGTTTTAGGTGGAAGCAAGTCTATGTATTTTATAAGAATCTTTTTAAACTTAGAAATCTATAATTCTCTCTCTCTCTCTCTCTTTCTCTCAAAAATTTTTTGATGTTAGTTGATCTATAAGTTGACAATGATGCAAGGTATGTGTAATTCTTGCTGCGCTCGCCACAAGGTAGCACCGTAAAACATATTAATTATTGCTGAACAAGTTCTTACAGCAGGTGAAGGACCCGTACAATGGGTGATACTCGGTCATGTCGTCTCGCAGTCCATGAGCAATCTGGTCATAATATGATGCATAAAAAATAAATAATTGTCATGACTTTATTTAATATTTGTTTCTATTTAGTTTTTAAAACATCCAGATCTGTATATTTAATTAAAAAGAAAAGGTTGTCTAAGCACGTGTGTAAGGTTAGCACTAAATGGCTTAATCATAACACCCGATAAGACTAATTTTAAAACCCGTCGGTCAACCTGGAAAATTCCGAACTCTTGAAAACTCGAACTCTTGATACTTCGAAGTTTTTCCTCGGTCCCATGGACTTCGAGCTATCGAGAGTCACCTGTACATCAATTGACTATACCTGGAATTTGGCATTGATATATAGAATGGGTGGAATAAATCATGCAACATTGAGCATATTCTTTTTGCTTGCTTTTGCAAGCAATATTTGTCTTAGCTATTAATATATCGGACACAGAAAAAAAGGAAATTCCTAGATTAAGTATTAAAGTGAGCCCTTGAGAATTCTGCAGCAGTGTGTAAACTTGTAAATATGGACCAGAACAACGTGGCATGCACTTACATTTCGACGACATCATATAATACATTTGTTTAATTCATTTAGTTTGTAGATATTTTAGCAGAATGTTTATTGATTCAATTTTCTTTATTTTTAAAAAAATTATTCCTTTGAAGTCAATTAGGACTTGGTGGCTATTGTTTTACCGTTTTGGGGGGGGGGGGGGGGGGACATGATTGATACTTAAAGAAAACATTTTTGTACTTTATAGAGATATTCCTCTTCTTCGTCCTCCTCTTCATCTAGTTATGTGGAATACGGTGAACTTGCGACAGATCACACTCGATTGGCTGATTGTATCGCAGGCTTGCGTAGTGTTATCGGTGATGACGTGCCAGAGGAAGACCTTGTACAGTTTGCTTTGGCGGCTGATTATGATGTCAGTCGCGCCATCAATTTCTACTTCCAGTCTTCTCCTTAAATATAGTCTTTGTCTAAGAACCAATTATTTATGGCTTGACTATTCTGTATAAGCTACATGCTTTTAAAATTATTAAAGTCTAGGGCACTCTTTAACACGTTAAGAAGGAATTATTGCTTTTAATTTTGTGTTGAGTAGTTATTTGTGGAATTAAAAAACTTTAATTTGATGATTTTATGTAGATCATATTTAGTCTTTTATATGACACACCGGTATTCATATGAAGACTTGATCTAAAGACCTTATTCTTGATTTTTTAAAATCGGTTATTTCAATCAAGAACCAGGTAAGATGTTATAATTTTATGTATAGAAGAGTTTAAATTGTTTTGCAAATTGATTCAGTGCATGTTAGTATGCTAAATCATTATGTTTCAGATGATTAATATTGACTATTTATGTTTTTTAAAAATTTAATCATGTCTTTGAATTTATGAATCTTGAATCAGCTATGTATAGGAATATCCATGTTAAAAATACCTCCTGCGTGCAATGTATGTTCACTTTGTTGATCTCTGATGGTCATGGTACTTCAATACATTCTTGTATATTGTTGACAACCTCTAGTCATTGATCCTTGTTGTTCAGATTACATCTTTTAAATATATGCTTTTGGAAAAATTTTGTTGAATTGTTTTATATAAAATCTATAACCATGTATTTCTCTTCCATGTGGCACCTTATAATGACCCCAAAGACCACAATCGGTGCTGAATGTTTATGGGCTGATATGGCTTATAGGTAAATATGAGTTGCAAAATCCGTATTGATGTACTTCATGTAGATACTGTAAGTCTAATCTAATATGACCAAGAAGGGTTTTTTTTAGTCCAATCAAATAGTGCATTAATACAGACAAATTGAGATATTCAGTGAAAAGTTAGAACTTTATTAATAGTCATCTGTGTAGCTGTTATGACAGTAACCAGTCCACCTAGTATGACAGATTCGAGTTTGATAGAATAATAATACTTAATCTAGCTGCTAGAAATGTGAATCTTAATGCAAGAACTAATTGAACTTTGCTAGACATAAAACACGTTCAGTTGAAATTCAAGAACTTCAATTTTGTATATTTGGAAAAAAAGTAATTGGTAGCAAAAGAAAAACAAAAATACAGAGACTTGAGGATCCTCCACATCCACTGACTTATTTTTTTTTACAGTAATATGTCTAGACATGGATACTTACTTTCAAAAATTTTAATATTGACACTTTTTGTAGTGCAATGAATATAGCTACAGACTTCTGACTGCAGACACAGAGTTCGAATAATGCATGGACTAAGTGTTATGTTATTTTGTATTGCACAATTTTTTTATAATGATGATTTTTCCTCCTCCTGGGGTAGTTTAGAGAGCTAATTACCGTATCAATTAAATCTGAGATTTTTGCTTAATTTAGAATGAATTTAGTGAGAAACAAACAAATACTTTTTCATATTGACCTTACTCTATTAACCTGACCTCCAGTAAAGAATAAAAAACAACAATTAAATCACAGTTGGCGTGCTTGTCATGAACTTCAATTAAATTATTTGTACAATTTGCAGTGGACAAAAGGATGCGCCGATTACAATTATATGGCAGCATAAAAATATGATAGACAGCATTAGAAATACCATCTTGATCCAAGAAGCCGGGAAACAACAGTACACCCCCCCCCCCCCCCCCCCCCCGGAGACGGCATTCTATCACCAAACACAGTCACAGTCGCTGCTACGCATATCCCTTTTGAATAACTCCAGCTCATGCCGTTGAAATAATAAAATAAGAAAGTAGAGACCACCATATTTATACCCCACGCAACAGAGTTGCGAGCGGTACTGTATAATGTTTTTGACCCGTCCCGTAACCTCTTAAACCTCTGGACGGAATTTCATGAAACTATTAAGGACACAATTATGTTGATGTGCATACCGTATATCCGGTTTTTTTTCACAAAATTTGCGAAAATGGGAAAAATGTGTAGCAATTTTAATTTGCGTCAGTCATTTTTTGCGATTTAAAAAGTTTCTTTTAGAAAATAATACAGAATATAATTTCTGCGTATTTAATAGTTTGCGATTTACAAGAGAACGCGAAAAATGCGAAAATTAGATTATCGCGAAAATTACCGGATATACGGTATTACCAGGAAACTCCGATCCATTTTTTAGCTCACCTGAGCTGAAAGCTCAATTGAGCTTTTCTGATCATATTTTGTCTGTCGTCCGTCTGTCCATCCGTCTGTCTGTCTGTCTGTAAACTTTTCACATTTTCAACATCTTCTCAAGAACCATTGGGCCAATTTCAACCAAACTTGGCACAAAGCATCCATAGGCAAGGGGGATTCAAAGTTGTGAAATTTAGGAACCACGCCCTTTTGCAAGGGGCGATAATTAGAAATTATTGAAAATTTTTATGAAATTTTCAAAAATCTTCATCTCAGAAACCAAGCAGCCAGGAAAGCTGAAACTTATGTGGAAGCATCCTCAGGTAGTGTAGATTCAAAGTTGTGAAAATCATGACCCCCGAAGTTTGGGTGGGGCCACAATGGGTGGTCAAATATTTAAAAAGAAATATATAGAGTAAATCTTTAAAAATCTTCTTCTCAAAAACCAATCAGCCAGGAAAGCTGAAACTTACGTGGAAGCATCCTCAGGTAATGTAGATTCAAATCTGCGAAAATCATGATCCCCGGGGGTAGGGTTGGGCCACAATGGGGGGTCGAAATTTTACATAGGAATATATAGAGTAAATCTTTCAAAATCTTCTTCTCAGAAACCAATCAGCCAGGAAGTCTGACACTTATGTGGAAGCATCCTCAGGGCCACAATGGGGGGTCAAATTTTTAAAAAGGAATAAATAGAGTAAATCTTTAAAAATCTTCTTGTCAGGGACTAATCAGCCAGGAAAGCTGAAACTTATGTGGAAGCATCCTCAGGTAGTGTAGATTCAAAGTTGTAAAAATCATGATCCCCAGGGGTAGGATGGGGCCACAAGGGGGGTCGAATTTTTACATAGGAATATATAGAGTATATCTTTAAAAATCTTCTTCTCAGACACCAATCAGCCAGGAAAACTGAAACTTATGTGGAAGCATCCTCAGGTAGTGTAGATTCAAAGTTGTGAAATTCATGACCCCCGGGGGTAGGGTGGGGCCACAATGGGGGGGGGGGTCGAATTTTTACATAGGAATATATAGATTTAATTTTAAAAATCTTCTTCTCAGAAACCAATCAGCCAGGAAAGCTGACACTTGCAGTACCCAACCTAACAGAAAGTAAACCCAAACTTAACCCTGGGTTTACTTTCTGGGTTTACTCTGGGTTTACTCCGGGTTTACTAGAGTGGACCCAGAGTGAACCCAGAGGAAACCCAAAGTAAACCCAGAGTGGACACAGAGAGTAAACCCGGTCAGAAGTATACCCCTGAAAGCAGACACTAACTGTGTATTTGGAATATACAAGGGGCAGGAATTAAAGGCAGTAGGATGGTAAGATAAAAGACGGGTCTGCTTCACACTTTAGTGCGTACAGTTGACCTCAAAAGCAATTTCCAAGTAAACCCAAAGTAAACCCCGAGTAAACCCAAAGTAAACCCCGAGTGGACCCAAATTTTCAAAAAGTAAACCCAGAGTAAACCCAAAGTAAACCCCAAAAGTAAACCCGGGGTTTACTTGGGGTTTACTTTGGTGTTAGGTTGGGTCTGATCAGTACTGTATGTGGAAGCATCCTCAGGTAGTGTAGATTCAAAGTTGTGAATCATGATCCCCGGGGGAAGGGTGGGGCCACAATGGGGGGTCGAATTTGTACATAGGAATATATAGAGTAAATCTTTAAAAATCTTCTTCTCAGAAAACAATCAGCCAGGAAGTCTGACACTTACATGTATGTAGAAGCATCCTCAGGTAGTGTAGATTCAAAGTTGTGAAATTCATGACCCCCGGGGGTAGGATGGGGTCACAACAGGGGGGGGGGGGGGCAAATTTTTAAATATATAGGAATATATAGAGAAAAATCTTTAAAAATCTTATTAAAAACCATTTGCTTAATAAGCTGTAACTTTAGTTGAAGCAACTTCAGATATTGTAGATTCAAATTCGTTAAAATCAAAATCTTGAGGAGTCGGGTGGGGCCACATTGGGGATCCAATTGTACAAAGGAAAACATTTTAATTATTCACAAAAACTGAAATGTTATCATATATGGTTTTAGAAAACTTATATGCAAGCATTTTGACATATTGCTGATTCTTTAAAATAGTTTAGACTCTGGCACCTGGACGATTCTTGGGTCTCACACGGCTTTAGAGTTTGATGTAGGTTTATATCCCATATAAAACAATTGTTGAGAATTTTTTTGAGAATTGCAATGCTAAACATGTGATATGACTATAAAATCACCCTGTTAGAAAAGGGACTTTATTATAAACAAAAGAATATCCAGGGAGAAAATATTTTTTTTATTTATACAGGATCGACATGTATTATATCACATTGTCCAGATATTTTGTATTATGACTCAATTAAGCTGATTTTATCATGCCTATTGTTGCTCAGGTGAGCGATGTGGCCCATGGGCCTCTTGTTCTAGGAATCTGGGCCGTTTTTGACTGAGAATGTTGACCCTATATTGAATATAGTAATGAACAGTTTGTAAGCGCAACTCAACTTAAACCGCTGCAAGGAACTTCGTGAAAGAAGATGGGGACTAAGATAACGCAAATGCCCATTCGTTTAACCCTCCTTATTATAATTAGTTCGAGACTTTGATGTTTTATGTTTTAGAGAGACACATTTGGATGTAAATATTAGCAATGACAGTCTGAACATTGAAGGATATAAAACCAAGTTTAGGAAGGACCGTAACTCCTTTGGGGGAGGTGTTATGATATATATTTCTGACTCTACATTCGCTTCTCGTAGGTATGATTTAGAGCCTAACAACACAGAAATTCTATGGATTGAAATACCACAAGCTATTAAAAACCTTCTCATATGTTGTGTATACCGCCCACCAAATTCTAGTAGTACTTTTTGGCAAAAATTTTCATGGTCCATTGAAAAAGCTAATGATATTTCTTCTAACATCATAGTTCTTGGTGACCTGAATGTAAAATTTCTCAACCTTATTTCTACATATGATTTCCACACGATTATGAACACAAACAACCTTATAAATACAATACATACACCTACAAGGATCACTAAGCATACATGTAATAGATCCCATTCTTGCAAGCAGAAACATCCTAATTCATGATTCAGGCACTATTAGTCATACACTCGGTGATCACAAGGCAACGTATATATATATATTCATCGACATTTTAATATAAATACTTCATACAAAAGCAAAGTTTGGGATTATAAGAATGCAAACTTTACGCAACTTAACAGTCTTATCAAAGAATGTGATTGGGGTAAAAAAAATCAATAATACAGGTAACATAAATACTGCAACTAACAATTTTACAAATCAATACTAGTATATGTCTATTATACGCAAATGTTTGCCAGAAAATACTGTTACCATTAGACCAAATGATAAACCCTGAATGGATTCACCCTTACGTAAAACTTTACGTATCCGAAATAGGTTGAGAAAAAAGGCTCAGAAATCTTGCAGGGTTTCAGATTGGTATTTGTTTCGAAAATTTAAAAATAAGGTTAACAACATGAAAAAATATGCTATTTCAAACTATTATGATAACATTGATTCCTATTTGAGGGATCTTTCATACCAAATCTGCAACTGAAATCCCACCAATGCATTTCACAGACAATAATGGCATTGATAACTTTGCATTTTCAGATACTGACAAGATCGAACTTTTAAATACTAAATTCACTTCAATTTCTAATTTAGATAATAACAATAAGGAACTACATATTTTGCAACTCAAATGTACAGACAATTTTTCAAATCATGTCATTCAAAAACGTGAAGTTTTTGTCATTATATCTGTAATACCTGTTAATAAAGCAGTAGGTCCTGACAGTATAAGCCACAAAATGCTAAAATCCTGCAAAGAAACCATTTCAAAACCCTTATGCATACTATTTAACAAATCACTATCTTTGAAGACTTTTCCTTACTGTCATGTTGTGAATTTTGAATTTACCTGGTGGCAGTAAATACAAAATTTGACAGCATATTACTGTCATGTTATGAATTTTGTATTCACTGCCACCCGGTAAATTCAAAATTCACAACATGACATTGCTGCTGGAAATTGGCACACGTAATTCCATTGTTAAACTACACACCAGTTTCAATGGTGAGTTATATAAGTAAAATTTTTTAGAGAATCTTGTTCAAACATCTATACAATTTTTTATATTCCAGCAATTTGTTTTATAAATACCGGTATCGGACTGGTTATTTGCGTGGACATTCTACTGTTTACCAACTTTTAGAAACTTATCATTCTATTGTGAAAAGTATTGATGATGGTATGGGACCTCCATATTGTGACTGACATATTTCCGATCGAAATAAACAATAAAATCAGGTATATTGAGCAATGGATTAGGGTATTAACTACGAATCTGTTAGTCATGTGTTCGAATCCCCCTGGGGCTTTATAAAGTTTACATTTCCAAAAATTTTTAAAACATATTTTTTGGTAAAATATTGTAAAAGAAAAGTAACTAAAACAGTAAAAGTATTATTATAACAAGTGTCCCATTCCTACCTAAACCGCTAAACAGAATTTCGTAAAACTTTGTTGGTATTTAGGACACAATGTGTAGATGTGCATATTACTAGGAAATTCCGATTCCGTTATTTCTCTGGGAATTTTGGCTCTTTTGAACTTAAAATTTTGGCCCTATATTGAATATAGTAATGAACAGTTTGTAAGCACAACTCCACCTACACATCTGCAAGGAACTTCGTGAAAGAAGATGTGGACTAAGATAACGCAAATGCCCATTTGTTTAACCTTAAATAATTTAATTTTGGTTGTAACGCCTCATTTGATTGGCTGATACAGATGGGGGGACATGTATTATATTGTATAACATACCTTGGTATGGGGACACACCCCCTTGACAACATCTATCAGGAACTAGTTTTTTTACATGTAAACCGTACATGTACACTTGCATGCATGTGTACACCAAAGTGAATAAATAGAATATGATTAAGTTTATCTCTTTTCATTTGCATAATATAAATTTTAAATTAAATCGAAATAATTAATTTTTTTAAAATTAAAAAAAAATTCTGCTCCAATCTTTACCAATTTAAAAAAAAATAATTTAAAAATGTCTCACAAATGGAACTGAAACAACTTCAAGATGTAAAAAAATTGAATTTCTATGAAACGAAGCACAAAACGGGAGTAAGGTTGAATCTTTTTCGACAAGGTATGCGGTTTATAAAGCGTAAACTGCCCCAAGTTATGTTATATCGTATAACATACGTCAAAATTAAATTCATTCCTTAAATACAATTTCAAAGAGGTATAGCGCACTTAATATACGATTTGGCCTAAAATATAGCACTTTTGCAAACATCAGACATTTTCAATATTATACAATATTTAGTTTAAATATATTCAAAGAAACGCAAATTACACAATTGCCATGCTCTAAGAGTCTTGATTATCTTATACGACATCATTAAAATATTAAGGTTTTGCTAGGGATATATAGGAAAGTAGTTAGTATACGATAAAAAATTGGATATTTGAGTATTTGAACCACTCTAAACCAAAGAAATCCGATTAAAATTATGTTCTACAGGTATTGTAGTACACGTTTACATTGAATTAGTTTTGGTTTAACGTGGTCTTCGTACTGAAAATTATACAAATATTTCAATTAGTGTCTTTCTAATACAATCATATATATAGCCATATATATTGAAAATGCATCTTCTGAAAATGTTAGATTCGTGGCCCAGTGGTAACGCGGAGGTCTTTTTGATTTTGTGGTCGCTGGATCGAATCCACCAAGTAGTAAAAATTTTTTTTTTCACTTAAATTGAAACATGAAAAGAATAGAGAGATTAAGTTACATCTTCTGGGTTTTTTTTAAAATTATCTTGTTTAATTCAGTCTGAGTATTAGCACACCCAATATAAACAGATCTCTTCATTAACACTATACATGTACTCTATTTACACTTAGATCCATTGTATTTTGCTTTAACTTATCACGGTTCAGAATATCAACTACTATTATACACAGAGTTTCCATAATTTATGACAAATCAGTTGTTACAGATCTAGACACCATTATAAAATCAATACAGTGTATCTAGGTTTCGAAAATCATATTGCGACAGCTAGCTAGGTACCTGAAGCTATTTTTAGTAACAGGTACTTTCCGTCCAAACACAGGTGTAGGCGAAATAATGGGAAAAGGCGCTATACCTCTTTAATGTTTTGCATTTAAATCTATTTGACAATTTTATAATACAAGTTTGCGTGAATATTTCCCAAACAAAGGGAAACAAAATATTGCCTCAAGTTTTGATGGTATCGAACCCTCAACCTAAAAAGCCCATTTCTGTAAGGTTATCTTAGGTCTGGTGCTCTAACCACTGAGCCATTTCGGCCACAATAAAGTGCGTTATTTAAATGCTACATGTATATGCGACTTTGGCCATGAATTTACGGACTTGTATTATTTTTCTTTAACGTTCAATTGTTGGGATACAATATTTTTGATGTATAGTGAGTCATTACTCCACTTTTTAGCTCATCTGAGCTGAAAGCTCAAGTGAGCTTTTCTGATCACATTTTGTCTGTCGTCCGTCTGTCCGTAAACTTTTCACAATTTCAACATCTTCTCCAGAACCACTGGGCCAATTTCAACAAAACTTGGCACAAAGCACCCTTAGGCAAAAGGGGATTCAAAGTTGTGAAAATTAAGGACCCCGCTCTTTTTCAAGGATAGATAATAAGGAATTATTAAAAAAAATTAAGAAATTTTCAAAAATGTTCTCAAAAACCATTCGGCCAGGAAAGCTGAATCTTATGTGGAAGCATCCTCAGGTAGGGTAGATTCAAAGTTGTGAAAATCATGATCCCCGGGGGTAGAGTGGGGCCACAATGGGGGTTGAATCTTTACTTAGGAATATTTAGAGAAAAGTCTGTAAAAATCTTCTTCTCAGAAACCGAATGGCCGGAAAAGCTGAAACTTGTGTGGAAGCATCTTCAGGTAGGGTAGACTTAAGTTTGTTCAAATCATGATCCCCGGGCGATAGGGTCGGGCCGCAATGGGGGTTGAATTTTTACATAGGAATAATTAGAGAAAAATATTTAAAAATCTTCTCAAAAACCGATTGGTAAGAAAAGCTGAAACTTGTGTAGAAGCATCCTCAGGTAGGGACTGGGTAGATTCAAGTTTGTTCAAATCATGATCCCCGGGGGTAGGATGGGGTCACAACGGGGAGGGGGGACAAATTTTCACGTAGGAATATATAGAGAAAAATCTTGAAAAATCTTCTTCTAAAAACCATTTGTGTAGAAAAGCTGTAACTTTAGTGAAAGCAACATTAGGTAGTGTAGATTCAAATACGTTAAAATCAAAATCTTGAGGAGTAGGGTGGGGTCACATTGAGGATCCAATTTTACGAAGAAAAACATTTTAGTTCACAAAAACTGAAATGTTATAATATATGGTTTTACTTATATGCAAGCATTTTGACAAATTGCTGATTCTTTAAAATTGTCTAGACTTTGGCCCCTGGACGATTCTTGAGCCTCACAAGGGGTTCAGGTGATGTAGGTTTATATCCCATATATAAACAATTGTTTGGGATCTTGTTGAGAACTCCAATGCTCAACATGTGATATGACTATAAAATCATCCTGTTAGAAAAGGGACTTGATTATAAACACAAGAATATCCAAGGGCAAAATGGATTGTAATTTATACAGGATCTACATGTATTATACTACATTGTCCAGATATTTTGTACTATGACTCCATTAAGCTGATTTTATCATGCCTATTGTTGCTCAGGTGAGCGATGTGGCCCATGGGCCTTTGTTTGTTGTTTGAAATCGGTTCGTTTTCTATAAGACCATAATTAGACTATGACAAAAATATGGAGCACAGACCCACTAAATAAAATAAAAGGCATTAAAAATGACAAAAATGACACTATTTGGAGGTTTCAATACGCATACACCATTTTAAATCATCATATTCGAAGTATTGACCATATTTAAGGGTTACAAATGGATGTTATGTTCAGATTCGTTTCAGATTTGTTGATATTTTTATTAGGGATGTCAATTGTACTCGGTTGGCTTAGTCGATTAATCGGGTGCTTAAGTCGAGCGATAGTCGAGTACTCGTTCATTTATTTAAAACTATGTGTCCTTTTCAAATCAAATATAATGCTATTTTCACATACATCTTATCTTAAACTAAAAAGTATTTAAAAACTTATGATTATATGTTCTAAATGTATTTGATTTAAAAGAAATTGAAAAGTATATTATCTAGATATCCGTTAGCAAATGTCCTGGCTTTTCCTTTTTTCTTGTGACGCTTACTTATAATTGAGCTCCATATCATCTTAGGCAAATCAAATGTTACCTGTTCCATGTTAAGTAATTGTCCGTGCCTAATCAGTAATCAAAGATTAATGATTATTAAAACAAAGGCCTTGAGATAATTATTGATATGATAAAATTTATTTAGTATACACACATCTAATCCAATAAATAACTGATTAGAAGAAACACAAAATGTTCTCCTCAAGTACATGTCTGCAAAAGAGATCAATTAATAGCCTCTTTAAAATACACGAGGGACACCGATGGAAATAGTGGAACTTGCGGATCGAACATGCCGAGAAAAGAAAACTGTTGTTTTCATTCGTAGCCCCAAAACCGCAGCGTTAAGAAAAAAATAAAATGTTTTGAATTTTATTCACTTTATTACGAGTAATCGACTAAGAAAATTTTAGTCGATGATCGGTGTGACCGAGCGATAATCGAGTACTCGAGTACTCGTTAACATCCCGAATTTTTATTTTTCAGTATCTTTTCTGTCCTATTATAGGCATTTTTCACGCATTATGCCTCCATCTTCTTTGTAGGTATTTAGAACACAATGTGTAAATGTACATATAGCAGGACATTTTGATTCTAGAAGAATATCCTGCCATTCATCATGTGTAGCATTGTCAAGTAATGGGGGAGCGTGGGGTATTTGAACTTGCTCACTTTTTTCTTTCATTTTCGTCAAAATTCCCTGTTATTATAATTGCTCTTTAGCTCACCTGAACCGAAGGTTCAAGTGAGCTTTTCTGATCACCCGTTGTCTGTCGTCCGTCCGCCCGTCTGTAAACTTTTCACATTTTTTACTTCTTTTCTAAAACTACTGAGCCAAATTTAATTAACCAAACTTGATGCAAAGCATCCTTATGGGAAAGGGATTCTAAATTGTTAAAATAAAGGGCTAAACCCTTTTTAAACGGGAGATAATTGTGAAACAATGAGAATATACTTTAAAAATCTTCTTCTCAAGAAACACTGCACCAGAAATGCCAATATTAACACAAAAGCTTGTAAATACATAATAAAAATGTTTAAAAATCTTCTTCTCAAGAACTACAATGCAACAGTTTGTGTATTACTATGCATACATCCTTGGCTATTATAGATTTTAAATTGTTAAAATTGTGACCCCCGGACTAATACTGGGGGACTAAGAGGGGTTCAAAGTTTAACATAGATATTATAGGAAACATGTTTAAAAATCTTCTTCTCGAGAACTGCAATTTTACAGTTTGTGAGATTACTATGCAAGCATCCTCAAATTGTGAAGATTCTAAATTGTGGAAGCCGTGACCCCCTGACTAATACTGCGGCCCCAGAAGGGGTTCAAATTTAGCATAGAAGTACATAGGGAGCATGTTTGAAAATCTTCTTCTCAAGAACTACAGTGCAACAGTTTGTGGGATTACTATGCAAGCAGCCGTGGCTATTACAGATTCTAAATTGGTAAAATCGTGACCCTCGGACCAATACTGGAGCCTTAAGACGGGTTCAAAGTTTAACATAGAAGTAAATAGGGAAAATGTTTAAAAATCTTCTTCTCGAGAACTACAATGCTACAATTTGTGAGATAACTATGCATGCAACCTTGGATAATGTAGATTCAATATTTTTAAAATAGTGACCCTTGAACTAGTACTGGGGACCCAAGACAGCTTTAAAGTTTAACGTAGAAGGATATATGGAAAATGTTTAAAAATCTTTAAAAATGTTTAAAAAAAATAAAAAATCACAATGCTTCAATTTGTAAGATTACTATGCAAGCATCCTCAAATAGTGTAGATTCTAAATTATTAAAGCCGTGACCCTCGATCTAATACTGGGGCCCCAGAAGGGGTTAAAAGTTTAACATAGAAATATTGAGGGAAAATGTTTAAAATCTTCTTTTGAAGAACTACAATGCTTCAATTTGTGAGATTACTATGCAAGCCTCCTTAAATAATGTAGATTCTAAATTAATATAGCTGTGACCACCGGACTAATACTGGGGCCCCAAGAGGGGTTCAGAGTTTAACAGAAAAATATATGGAAAATGTTTAAAAATCTTCTTCTCGAGAACTACAATGCTACAGTTTGTGAGATGACTATGCAAGGATCCTCAAATAGTGTAGATTCTTAATTGTTAAAGCCAACCATAAACCCTGGACCAATACTGGGGCCCCAGAAAGGGGTTCAAGGTTTAAAATAGAAATAGCATATGCTACGAAATAGAATGTTACAAGGAACTGTTGTTCAGGTGAGCGATGTGGCCCATGGGCCTCTTGTTAGAATTTATTTCCTTTACCTCAGATTACGATCTCTACACTCTGGCCAAAGTAGATTTTAGTATTATTAGAGTCGCTCGATCTAAAGAATCAAAACTGCCAACATACACAACATTTCACACAAAAAAACATTGCTGTGGTAATATATATTTTTTACCAGAATTAATTATATATCTTTAAATTTAGGCAAAAAAGTGAAGATATGAACCTCTGGTCACAATTATTTTCATTCATGTGAGATTGTGGATTATCATTGTACTCATTTTTAAACAGGCAACCTGAAAATGTTTTCTTAGAATTTGTGCAGGTAAGCATTTGGGCTCAATAATATTACGTTTTAAATTGGTTATTTCAAAACTTTAAACGGAATGGGTTTAGATTAAAATATTGACATACCTAATGATAAAGACTTATTTTCCTAAAAAGTACTTTACGTTCTAGATTGTTCATGGCGAAACTTTAACAAAACAAGATTAGATAATAGTAACATACCTTTGTGATAAAGTGGTATTTTTCTAAAATGGGGGTTATACAGCTAACTACAAAGAAGCTGGTAGAGAGGTGTGTTATCGGGCGGTTTGGATAACGCTATCTGCAGGGGGCGTTTATCAGTGACTATAGGACAGATAAACATACTGAACGTGCAACTATACACCGAATAGGCTTATATTACCAGGATATGTTTAGTTCTGTAAGTCTTATAATTTATTATAAGTAGATTTTAGGTCTTTTATTTTAAGAATATTGTTACTTGGCAAATATGAACGACGCTTTATGTTGTCCTCATTTGAACTTGGTTGTATGCCATTGGCTGAAAAGACAGCCATTTTAATTATAAAGGATATCACAAATACAGTGAGAGAATTCTATAAAAAATTCTGATCATTTATCATAATTTAAGCACATGAGTGCTATATCATCACTTTAGTTTGGAACTGAGATACTCAGTTTGTTCATGTTATGAATTTTTTGTTTATCTCGTCGAATGAAAAAAATGCCATCCAGTAATGTTGTAAATGTTTTGAAGATTGATGTTGATTTTTAGCTCGCCTGAACCATGCTTTTCTAATCAATTGTCGTCTTGTGTCTTTCTGTGTGTCCGCAGAACTTTTCATATTTCTTTACTTTTCTAAATTCTGTCCCAGTTTCCATCACTCATGGAGACGGACGCATGGTAGCTTATGTTATACCCTCGGTATCCAGGTAAAGTTTTTGGAGCAGATTCCATATCTAAATATTTCAAAACTTACGGGATGTTACATCTGGGGATACTTAAGGATTTAACAGACTTAGATACTGAATTTGAGATATATAGTTCATATGTTGGAGAAGGTTAAAGTAAATTGTTGGAGCAAGTTAATGTTTTTAGAACAGGTACCCTTTACTGACAATATCTAAATCATACATAATCCTAATGGTCCCAATAAAATTAAAAAAAAACCAAACTCTTAACGATCTCCGATCTTCAGCCATGTTCGATAACTCTAAATAATCCGGATTTTTTTTATTCATACCATAAATCTGCCTTTTATATAGACAAATTTAATTAGTCTTCTAGTGTTATTATTACAATCAGTTATTCTACGAAATGTTTGGCTTAGTGGATCCACGGAGATCTGCTACATATAGGTAAAGGAGTCGAGCCACCGATGCACCGATACATCCTTTTTAGCTCACCTGAGCTGAAAGCTCAAGTGAGCTTTTCTGATCACCCGTTGTCCGTCGTCCGTCTGTCCGTCCGTCTGTCCGACTGTCTGTCCGTCTGTAAACTTTTTACATTTTGAACTTCTCTAAAACCACTTGGCCATATTCAACCAAATTTGGCACAAAGCATCCTTATAAGAAGGTGAATATAAATTGCAAAAATGAAAGTCTGATCCTTATTAAAAACGGAGAAAACCTCGAAACTGTAAAAAAGGGGGGTGCATTTTTAAAAATCTTCTTCTCAAGAACTACTGAATCAAATTCAACGTAATTTCGCAAAAATAATCCTTATGGAAGGGAAAATATAAATTGCAAAAAGTATGGGCTAATTCAGTTTTTAAATTCGAGTAATTTACGTAACTAATAATAAAGAAATAATAGCCGTCAATCAGTTTATAACTTCTGGTTCGGTATTCCATACCTCGAAAACGGAAGTTCTTTGTTCGAAGCAGCCATGATAAGCATGACACACGGTTTAAACTGACAAAGCTGAATTTGCTGGTTGTGCAACACTTTACGTGCGAAGAGAATATTTGAAACATGCAACATGGATTTGTGCCGATTTATTGAAGTAAATTGAGGTTAAATATTTCAATGAGTTGACATTTTAACTTGTGACGTTGGTATTAGCTTGTTTTGATTCTCGTTTCATTTTCGTTACTTGATGGGAACTATCGCCTGTATTTTGGAATTTTTACGTATCAAATCAAATATAGACCGGTAAATCAGACGGCTGATTGTTTACCTGCGTAAATTGAGCAAAATCTGATGCACTTACAACATATTATAAAATACAATACATTTTATTGGTAATTCGGTACGATCTCTACGTAATCGATCGTTGATTAATGCAACGTGTTTTGTTAAGATGCTGAGCATTTTCAGTCTAAACGGAGATTGTTTCGCAGCTAGAAATATATAGGTATATATACAGGGTTCGACACTAACTTTTTTATGCCTTAGTCCAGCCGGACTAGTGTCTGTATAATTTAACTAGTCCGCAGGCAATTTTATTTGCCCGTCAAAAATAAATTAAAATGCATTACCGTATTTGCCTAATATAATACGCACTTTTAAAATGGAGTTTGTTAAAAAGGGGTGCGTAATATACACCATAATGTTTTTCTTATAGGTATTGAACTGGTTTAGTTGTATTGTGCTATGCAGTACAAGCAATGAGCTGCGTATTCACTATCTCTGTGTACATGTACATGGTGTATGCCGCCATTACAGATGTTATAAATAGATCTGTGCAATAGATCCGGGCTATGAGTTATCTTTTCTTTTCATTATCTAGGTTCTTTAAAAATCTGTTAAAAATGATAAGCAATTTATGACAAATGATTTAAACACAATTTATTTAAATTAAACAATTCACAGAATATTCGTTTCACCTTTAATTTTTTAAAACACATAAGCGTCCCTATCGAAGACGTGCACTTGTCATCTATTTTCTCGGACATCCCTGTAGGGCAAAGAAATAATCAAGTAACCCATAACATCATGCATACCTCTGTTGTTTTCGCGCGGTAATTCTATAATCACCGCAATGTATAATATGCTAGATAATACAAATATAGTCAGGCTTTTCCGGTAAAATGTCGACAATCGAACATCGTTAATTTACATATTTTTTAGCAAAACTTCTTGTTAGTCCGACCGGACTGACTAGACATAAATTTTGTTAGTCCGAAGTAAAATCTATTAGTCTGTGACTAACGGACTAAGGTTAGTGTCGAACCCTGATATATGATGAAAAATAAACTGTGGTCTTTCTTTGTTTTAGTGCATGTTTCTTCTGTTTTAATTGTTTACAATTTTCTATTTACTTACCTTCGAATTATAAGCAATATACAAAGCTTTGCTCACAGTTTTCTGTCTGCACTTAGAGCTGGGGCCATGCTTTTGTTCTTTTACATTTTAAATGCTGAATAGGAAATACCAAGTTTAAAAATCTGAAGTTGAATGTAATAAACTCCTGTGAACAACAAAATTGACTCAAACCTAGCAGAAATGCAAGCTCTGTATCTTGCTTATAGTTTTACGATTGACGCTGAAATTTTGATTGATCACTAGAAATTTCTCGCTAAACGTTAAATTCTTGTACAGAAAAATTAAAAGAAGATATGCTGTAACTTCTTTCTTGGCCCCCCCCCCCCTTCTAATACGATGAATTATTAAATCTACACCAACTTTGATGGTTTTCAGACACAAATATATATATAAGCGATTGTTTTAAAATAGTTTCCATAGTTATGACACATTGCTGTTACGGGTATAAATGTATTATCGCTCTTAAGAAAATATTACAGCGGAAAGTCATATCCACCCCTGCGAATGTTATTGTCATTTAAATTTTATACCACGTGGTTTTATTTGACCCTTTCAGTTTCGCAGTAAAAATCGTGCCTCGTGTTTATAGTCTATTTCATAGAATCTAGGTACTTGTAGTCAAATATAAAATCTGGACGTTTATTGATTTAAACTACATCTTCATGAATTGGTGGATAAAAAGAGTACTAGAAATAAATGTGACAATAGAAAAAATAGGGTTTTTTTCTGCTGTTGCAACAGTTAACATGCTTAGTAGCGATTCCCCCTAAGGATTAATTTTCGATCCGCGCCTGACCTAGTAATAGCATCAATAGTGAAACAGACTATACTATTTTATGCAGAATGTTCCTCGAAAATGGCTCGATACATTAAGTTTTTATACAAAACAGACACCCATTCTTTTTTTAAAAAGCATGGTATTGCACACCAAAAGCATCAAACATGGCTATAATTTTATTAAGCAACCCAATGTTTATATTTTCAATCACGTGTAGAGTGGTTGAACACGAACGATAACTCTGTTCTGAATATCATCGTTTAATCTTAATAACCGCTAGATGATGAAATAAGACATACATCTTAATAGATTTTCATGTTTTAAAATAAATCAAAGTAGGATATGATATGAAAAACGACCAGTACTTACATATTTTGAGAATATTATCCGAACACTTATACTTCCGCTCGAAATTTCACAGGAACTTAAAAAATCTCGGGGAAGTCTCGTGAACTTTCATTTGAGCACCTCTGGATTTATTGCATACTTAGCAACGATAAAGAAAACATTCCGAACACATTCGCAGGGGTGATATCGGTTTGTAGCAATTTGCAAGATGAAAATAATGGGTGGGCCTTAGTAAAATGGAGTGATATGCCTGTCAATACATTGCAGTGGTGTCGGAAGCAAATTGAAAATGGGTTGGGAGAGGCTAGATCTTATCAGAAATCTTGACGAGCAAAAAAAAAAAAAAAAGGATTTTGAGTATGGCTATGTCTAACTTTGCAAAA
>WFKH01007768.1:7136871-7152497 GCA_016163765.1 Magallana hongkongensis | reverse complement strand
TATATATATATATATATATATATATATATATATATATATATATATATATATATATATAGAGAGAGAGAGAGAGAGAGAGAGAGAGAGAGGTGTAAAAAATTCTTTGTTTTCTTGATTCTTTTTACGAAAAACTACAACATGAAATCAGATACGTGATATTATCTGAGAATGTCATATGGCGTCTTAATGCAATCATCATAAACTTTGTAGGAGTGGCACTTGTATTTGTTTCACAGGGTAAGGTTATTTGGGCAATGCCTGCAGCTTTATCCAATTAGGTTTTGTGCTTAGGTAAATAATGTTTAAATTCAAGTAAGAACAATCTTTTCTGTAAAGAGAATTCCTTTTGAAAAGTCTTGCAAAAATAGTTTGGTTTTTAGCTCAGCTGAGCAGTACAATGGTTCAAATAATATCTTCTGATTAACTGTCGTCTAGTTTTGTTCCATTTTTTAAATCTCTGTCTGTCATGCTTGAGCTCTTGTCTAATTATAATATTGAAATAAATAGAAAAAAAACCTTTTAAACATTGAAAAAAAAAATCCCAGCGAAAATGTTGCTTGTGTGTTAACATCCTTTAGCCTCGACTAGGTATTTTAATTCAAGGTTGATTAAACAATGATATCCTCGGATAGGTTGAGGTCACAAAACAGGTTTGAATATTTATAAAAAAAAAAGATCATTTTTAATAACCTTCTTTGCTAAAATTATTTGACCAGAAAAGTTATAGCTTGTGTTAAAGGGATTCAGAAGTTGGAGTACTATTTGTTTTTCACTATTCACTTTTCAAATAGTATTCTGTGGTTGGTTCACTATTCAAATTACCGTTATATGGTGGAAGCACCATCATGTACTGGGTTATTATTTTTGTTCAACTCATGACCCCCTAGATAGTATGGGGCCACAAAAGAGTATTTGTATATAAGAGAGATAAAACATCTGTAAACTTTTCTCTTAATTCATTTAGTCAGTCAATGAAGCTCGTGTGGAAGCATTTTCAGTTACTGTAGATTTAGGTTTGTTCTTATCATGATCTCTAGGAATAGCGTAAAGCCACAATAGGCGACTGGAAAAGGGTAAAATAATTTTAAAATTTCTTCTCAAAAACCATAAGACCAGGGAACACCTCAGGCAGTGTAGATTCAGGTTTGTAATACATGAAATCGTGATAGGTGATTGGTAGGGTTGGTCCACAATTGGGGATTAGACATAAGAAAATTAAGGAACAATTTTTTATATACATTTTACTAAAAAAAATAAAAGCATCCTGATAAAATGCTGATTCTTAATTGTTCAATCGTTACTCCTGAAAAATTCTTTGGTCCCAAAAGAGGTTCAAAGTATGATGCATTTTTAAATATATGTTAATAAAAAAATGGTTAAAATCTTCTCTTTTCGAGAATTTAAATGCTTCTATATGTGATATAGCTATGCAAGTATCCCTATAGAGAGTTAATTCTAAATTATCTAAAATCTAAATCTATCTAAACTAGATGCTGTCATTAGACAGTAATACCCGCACCAAGTGTTTGCCCCTAAATAACACTGTTTTGTACCAGTTTTAGTAAAAATGAAGTTTATAATTTTCATAAAGGATGAGATTCCATCCCATAATACACATGAGCAGCCCTTTGTGTACAATTTGGGGTTGAACTGTTTGCATGTGAATTTTAAGTTAATCAATAATCTTAACATTTCATGTCATAGAGAGTATGGTCTATATAATTATTACAAATAAAATTGAATTATGCCCCCTCCCCTCGACAGTTGCCGGCTTTAGATTTGCATCTGTGTGCCAACATCATCGTGTGCACGGATTTAAAGAAGGAGTGGAAGTGAGGGGTCCAGACCCTCCTCCCCCTTGAAAAATTCATTAATAATAATAGTAAAATTACCAAAAATACATCTTGGACCCCCTTCCCCCCTCCCTGCAAACACAATTACATGTATTACTCTGAACCCCCCCCCCCCTTACACACACATACTCCTCATAGATAAATAAACATCAGAATATTTTGATAACAACGAAAGCCTGTACATGTAGTACGTTGCAACAAAGAAGATTGTAAACAGTGCAAAATAAATGACATAATTAAATTGCGCAATGAATTTCAATGCAGAACTGCCAGGACAGAAGATATAATTACTGATTTACGGTGGTATAAGACACATGTCGATATTAATGTGGATAAAAGTGCGTTATAATCAAAATTCAGGTACACTTATTCACTTTCCAAAAATTCTTCATGTTTCTTGCTGCTTGATATCTTTCCACTACAAATCAAGTATATGACATGCTGCTGTTAAATTGAATCGTACACAAGTCCTTTTCATAGCATGATGTCAGAAGGGTATCTGTATGACAATCGTGGCAAAATTTGAGACTAAACAAGTCACGTCAGCTAGCCTACTCATTTAATGAACTTTAGCCTTCGTAGCCTTGCCCCACATGTCTGTGTCTATTCTTTCCAATCCAAAGTGAATTCTCCTGTCAGAAGTTGGGATGATTTTTCAGGAGGTTTTTTCCCTTTATAAAATTATTTTGTGCATTAAATACAGTCCATTGAATTCATTACGTGTGGCAATGTTAAATGATATGGGAGCGTGGGTTGTGTGGGCTGCTCACTTCTTCTTTCATTTCAATTATAAAGTGTTAGCCTTAGATATATTATCTTTCACAATTTTTCTCTGGAATTACTTTATCAATGATTTAAAACAAAAAAAGTTTTGTCTTTCAGAAACAGTCGTACGCCCTTGAGATATTATGTACAGATGCGGTAAGTATACATATTCATATTAAAACCTAATATATACAGGTATTAGAACATTTGGTTGTTGTGAAACCAAAATCTTTAGCTAAACTGTTTAGCAGAAAATTAATCGCGAAATTGCTATATTCATGAATATCAAATTTCAGCGATTTAACCATTAGTGAATAAGTTTTTTAATTTGATTTTTTTTAAAAGTTTTATTGGCCATTTTCTTAGCATTCAACGGGAGATATTACATAATGAAACACCCTACCCATATTTCTTAAATTATAAATTTTTGTGACAATTTTTTTTTGTTTTGAAAAATCAACTAAGGAAAACATTATTTTGAATTTATCATTCTATTAATAAAACAATGATACACAAATATTTATGGTTATACTTATGATATGCATCTACTTTACTAAAATTAAAATTCCCCCAACTTATGTGCTTTAACATAATACAACTAAACAGAATATGTCAGCCTACTAGAAAAAAACTGAAAAATTGGTGTTTTTAAGGCACAAATTAAAATGGAGATGTCTTCTTTACATATCAATAGATTATATAAACGATTAAAAAAAATGACGTCCACGATGTTTTTTACCTATAGCTGTATATTCTATGTAACTGTCACGTTGTCAACAAAAGTCACACGATCAACCTGTCTCTCCTTAATGACATAAATATTTATTGTTATTTTTACTTCAACATTTTTACATTATAGACGTTTCCGTTTGGATATAATAACTTTTAGATAATATAGAGGATTTAACAAAGACTGAGTTTTTATATTTATAAAAGTGTCCTTTGTATGTTGATAAATAAGTGTTTTATTGAATCTTAATTGTTTAATAGACTTCTTGAAATAAATGTTACAATAACACTTGAACACGTCCAAACATGTAAAAGTGTGATATAGATACTTCAACAAGCTATTATATATAAGTAATTATTGTTGTTGTGATAAAATTATTTCTTTAGTGAAATTATCCATAATTACTTATTTATCAGTCTTATAAGATTGTAACGGAACAACGTAATATATCGTTGAACAATACTTGAATAAATACATGGAATATATCAAAAACATTATATTTGAAGGGGAGAATTAACATGTTAGCCAATATGTCCTCTGTGTTTTCCATGCTTTCACTTTATCTAATATCTAATCATATTTAATCATATCCAGAAACATACATAAAAACATACACTCTTGTTTTATCAATATTTATTGAATACTGATTTCAGATTTCGCTGTTGATCCACAATTTAAATGTTTATTGAATTGCAATGTTGATAAATCGTTTTTGGTCTGGCTTATCTGATACTTCCAAGCTCAATTTTGAAAGCTGCATCAATCAAAAGCAAGAAAAAATTGACACCGGCGTCAAAAGAACGGCCGCAAACTATTTGTTGTTCTGAACAATATTTGAAACGATAAAGATCGAGTTTTTGCAGTACACGAACAATCCATTCACAGAGATATGGACAAAGCTGTGTACATCAGCCAATTGTTTTTGAAAATGATTAAAATGCAAAGAAACAAAATACCATATTTCACATATATATTTTAGTTATTTATTATTTTTTGAAAAATAACATTTTCATAATTTTCATAATTTGATCTTATTCAATCACACGCTCACTGAGCAAAGCTGTGTTGTAAAGTCAAAGCGTCTGGTTGAACTTTACGTTAACATAGCTCTGCAGAAACCCAAAGCTACATTTTTTCTTTATTTCACACATTCTGCAGACATACAATGCATAATTATGATGCTTCAAATATAATAATAATTCAGAAGTGCTAATTTTATTTTAGAGAATTGAGAGAGAGAGAGAGAGAGAGAGAGAGAGAGAGAGAGAGAGAGAGAGAGAGAAAAGAAAAAAGTCAAGTAAAAATTGGATTCTAGATGTTCCAATGAGTTTCAAACATCTCATTTTCACCATTTTTATAAAAAAAAATAAATTTCTGTGTTTCATAGAAGAGCTTTAAAGACGACATTGTATAAGAAACACTCAACTGTTTCCCAGTACACCTTGCGGTGTAAATATAGTACTTTAACCAAAGAAAAATGATATTAAGGATATCTTTGCTTTTACCAAGGATGCCTAGAATAAAAGTTTTTTTGGTAAAAGCTACACATTTTACTTTCATGTCATATAACCGACTGCCTTCTGGTGGCCGGAAACGATATTCGCCGCTGGTGTAAAAACTGTATGATTGGTCAAAGCGTGTAAGTGTGGCTCTACGGTCTGTCAACCCAAATTTTGTTTGTAAAGCTATAGATCTGCAGCTATGCGTATGTATATTTTGTCACATATGTCCTTTGTTTTCATACACTTTCGATCGAAAAATACCCCAATTCTGATATTCAAAAGTTACGCAGAATTGTTTTCAACGTTGTTGCTCTGTTATTGCATTAATGAAGTGTGCACCAGCACCAGCTAATCAGCGGTAAGCTGAATCCACCAATGAGAACGTTTGTGGTAAGGGGGTGGTATTGTTTATACTTAACCCAGCTGTCAAAATAGAACTTCACGCGATTGGAAAAGCTGCAGCAAAAATAATTTGATATCTAATTACATTTTGTATAGTATTGCTAGTATTATTGACCACGAATTTACGTATCCATTAGAACTGCAGAAATTCAGAAAAAATGTTCTGGTTATTTTTCTAAACTGCGTTGGCCATACTAAACTGTATTTATTTCGTGGTCTTTGGATTTTATGCATTTATTTCTTATTCTGTGTGCATATTCTGTTTGTAAATAATGCATTGACCAATTTATTTGATGTTAGTATTCTCCTGGCTTGAAAAAAGTGCATTAAATTTGATAATTTCATCGCGACCGAGTAACACGGCGAGACAAGATGTACGTCCACACAGGTGAGACCTCTACAGCGAAGTACTTTGAACGGTTTAGAGGTCTGACCCTTATATAAGGGTTGTAGGGACAGCAGTGATGAAATAGAAATATGGCGGACAGTGCCTATTTACGAGCGGTGTTCAGCTTTAAAGGGGCATGGTCACGATTTTGGTCAAATTCTATATTTCTGTTTTTATTATTTACAATGCTTTACGAATGAATTTCTAATGATCAAATGAAATTTGAGAGTCAGTCGTAGAGTTATAAGCAAGATGCAGGGCGCATAATTCTTTGTCATGTAAACAAGGCTCGTGCCCTGTTTTTGTTTACATAGGTTCAATATACTAGTAAAAAATCATTTTCAAGCTGATTTGTCTAACTTTTCATTCATTTTAAGCATAGATAAACAGTTCCTAACATTTAACCCATTCATTTTAGGTCTAAAACTGGAATTTTCACTTCAACATTCAAAATGTAAACAAAAGCTTTGTTTACATAGCTAGGAATTGTAAGCTCTGTAACTAGCTTATAACTCAATGAATGGCACTCAACTTTTGGTTGCCTATTAAAAATGCCTTATTGAAGCTTTGTAAACATTAGAGTCGGAAATTTTTTTTCCACCAAAACCGTGACCAGGCCCCTTTAATACATGATATATTATATGAATCCTATTCCTTTAGAACAGTATCATATTGTATTGTATGATATTATATTGTATTATTTGATACAATATGACATCAGAAGTATATAATACAATATCGCATTGAAAAGTACGATAGTATATAATATGATATTGTAACATATGAAATGATGTATTATATGATATAAAATGATGTGACTTCAAATCATAAGATATACAAAGCAATATAGTATAATATATAATATATATAATAAAATAGTATACAATATTGTATTATATGACATCTACTAGTATTACAATATTTTGTTTTCCCTCGGACTGATATGTCACAATTTCATTGGTCGAAACATGGCATGTGACTGCCGAATATATATCTATGTTCGTCTGATGAGAATTAATATTCGGCAATATGGCCAACGCTTCGACTACTCATCTCGACATTTCATAATATTTAACACAAAAACCGCGTTCCTAAGTTTTTAAAATTTTTGGAGTAGTTGCCCTTTCAAATTATTCTTAAATTAGGGTAGTTGCCCTTTGAATTGAAGTCACATTGTTGTGTCTGGAGCAGAATAAAATGGCAGCGACGAGATTTTCTCAAACCTCTGGTGAGGAAAGGGACAAACGTTTAAAATTAAACAGCGACAAAACGTTTTTATTGAACAAGAGTGTGAAACGGCAATTTTCAACAATATTTTATGAGAATGAAAGATGAGAATGAGATTAAATTGGACGAAATGTAAGGCCAATTAAACATGGATTTCTGGATATCATCGCTGTTTTTTAAATGAATGCCTTACTAGAAAGTCCTCGGGAAAACAAAACACTTACTAGTGTAAGGTTAGTTACTGACTTACTATAGAAGTAAATCGAGTTGATGAATCTCATAGACTTTGAGATTGATCAACCCGATATATTTCCGAAGTCCGTCAGTAACAAACCTAATATGTAAATGCATCACATTAGATTGACAAGATCATATGGTATACGATAAAATCATAAAACAAGAGGCCCATGGGTCACATCGCTCACCTGAGCAACACTATGCATAATAAAAACAGCTTAATGGTGTCATAATACAAAATATCTGGACAATGTAGTATAACACATGTAGATCCTGTACAGATAAAAATCTATTTTCCCCCTGGATGTTCTTATCTTTATAATCAAGTCCCTTTTCTAACAGGATGATTTTATAGTCATATCTTATGTTGAGCATTGCAGTTCTCCAAAAGATCCTATACAATTGTTTATATACGGGATACAAACCTACATCAAACTCTGAACCCCTTGTGAGGCCAAAGAATCGTCCAGGTGCCAAAATCTAAACAATTTTAAAGAATCAGCAATATGTCAAAATGCATGCATATAAGTAAAAAATTATATTTTAACACTTCAGTTTTTGTTTATAATTAAGATGCTTTTCTTTGTAAAATTGGATCCACAATGTGGCCCCACCCTACTCCACAAGATTTTGATTTGGAAGCTGGAATCTACCCTACCTGAGGATGCTTCCACACGAGTTACAGCTTTCCTGGCTAATTGGTTTCTGAGAAGAAGATTTTAAAAGATTTAATCTATATGTTCCTATATAAAATTCGACCCCCCCCCCCCCTTGTGGCCCCCCCCCCCCCCCCGGTGTCATGATTTTCACAACTTTGAATCTTCATTACCTGAGGATGCTTCCACACAGGTTTCAGCTATCCTGGCTGATTAGTTTCTGAGAAGAAGATTTTTAAGGATTTCCTCTATATATTCCTATGAAAAATTCGACCCCCCTTCCATTGTGACCCCACCCTACCCCCAGGGGTCATGATTTTCACAACTTTGAATCTACACTACCTGTACCACACAAAATTTAGCTTTTCTGGCTGATTAGTTTCTGAAAAGAAGATTTTTAAAGATTTACTCTATATATTTCTATGAAAAAATTCGACCCCCATTGTGGCCCCACAATGTTCCTATGTAAAAAGTTCGACCCCCCCCCCCCATTGTGGTCCCAATCTACTTCCGGGGATTATCAATTTCACAACTTTGAATCTTCACTACCTGAGAATGCTTCCAAACAAGTTTCAGCTTTCCTGGCCAAATGGTTCTTGAGAAAAAGATTTTTGAAAATTTCTCAAAACTTTTCAATAATTTCTAATTATTTCCCCTTAAAAAGGGGTGGTCCCTAATTTCCTCAACTTTGAATCCCCTTTGCCTATGGGTACTTTGTGCCAAGTTTGGTTGAAATTAGCCCAGTGGTTCTGGAGAAGATATTGAAAATGTGAAAGTTTAAGGACAGACGGACAGACAGATGGACGGACGGACAGACAGACGACAGACAAAATGTGCTCAAAAAAGCTCACTTGAGCTTTCAGCTCAGCTGAGTTAAAAACAATATGATATTTTAAATACGATTGGATACAATATCATATAATAAAATAACATATCATATGATACTATTGCTTATTAGGTTTGTTACTGACTGACTACAGAAATATATCGGGTGGACCAATCTCATAGATGGCGATGCGAAGTGACACATTTATTCACAAAAGCGATGATCTACGCAAACCCATGTACAAGTTGCCTAACATCTCGTCCAATTCAACTCATTTAAACTCTTCAAAATTATCAATCTCATCTTTCAAATACTCTTTGAAATTTCTTTGCTTCACCCTTGTTTACTTACAATATTTTGTTGCTATTCAATTTTAAACGTTTGCTCCCTTCCCTCTGCTCCAGACACAACAACGTGACGTCAATATTCAAAGGGCAGCTACTCTAATTGTAAATTAACTAATTTTAAAGAATTTCAAAGGGCAACTACTCCAAATAGTTTAAGAACTTACGGTATGCAGTTTCTGTATTAAATAATATAAGATGTCGAAATGAGTCGGCGAAGCGTCGGCCAATAACGGCCATATTGCCGAATATTAATTCTCACCGAACAGACATAGAGATATATGAGGCAGTCACGTGCCACGTTTAAACCAATGAAAGTGTGACATTTCAGTCCGAGGGAAAACAAAATACTATATTGTATGTCATATAATAAAATACAATATCGTATCGTATTATAAAATATTATATAATTTTGGGGAAAAAGAGATCGAGCACACCATTAATATTATTTGGTCCCTTAAAAATTCATACAAATTTGACATAATGATATTCATAAATTTGGAAACCTCATATTGTATCATACAATTCTTTATTGTATTTTGACATAATACAACATCATTTGATGATCTATTGTATTGTACCACACAATACAATATTGCAATATATGTCATTAACTATGTTTCTGGATTAATATGATAATGGTGGTCTCATTAAGATGATGTCTTGTCTTGGTGAGTTCTGTATGTTTAGACAACCTACGTTTTTCCATGCTAGACAGCTTGTATTCTTATCGGTAATTACTTAACATTGTTTGGTCACTCTAAATATCTTTTGTGCAAATGATTTTTGATAAAAAATAGTTTGTTCATTTGACCATCAGCGATATGGGACTGTGGTAAGGTTAAAAGGGAAAAAAAGAGAATTGATTTCTCTACAAAAAGAAAAACTGCAATGATGTATTAAAGCACCATAATGTGCAGCATAATGTACAAAGCGTATTTTTATACCTCAGTATGGATTTTCTATATAACGCGACATCTCAGTGGTCTAGGAACTCACGTGACAGGGCGAACAAAACGTCGTGTTTCCCGGGGAATAAATCTATTTCACTAATTCGGAAATTTTGGAATTTATTTATTCCTTAGGCATGAAAGCGCCGATATGAGCATACGATGTAGATAATACAAGTATGGTTCAATTAAAACTATTTAATCATTTAACTTCTCTTTATATAACAAAACTCAATTTAATTACATGTATCTATTATTCGAATTTACAAGAGTAAAGAGAGACAATAACATAAAAAAAACAAACACGACGTTATTGCTTTCGAAAAGTCAAAAAATTATTGGAAATCGACGTATTTTGTATAATCGTATGTTATTCGATATAATAAAACGTTTATTGCGTGAATGTTAGGGAAATATGAAGATGTATTCCCACCAAAAAATCAAATTTACCTCGGGCGAAGCTTCATATTTCCCGAACACTCATGCAATTAATGTAAAATGTACAATTGCAAAATGGGAAGTGTGTCAGAAGTATGCGACTTCTCCAAGAGAGATCTCCATGATCTCCATGATGTGTGATCGTAATTGTTCTCTTCTGAATATGTACTAACAAATACGATTTATTTTTTTACAGTCTAACCAAAACGTTCCATGTTCTCTCAGGGTGATAGTTGAAAATGTAGTGGAAGGGAATTTTACACTAGATTATGAGACGCTTAATAACTTCAAATTAGAGAACATTAGCAATAGTGCGGCTGCTGTATCTTTGCCAGAGGTGAGAATACACATCGGTATTTTATATCAATATATTTACATTTTTCATTGTCTTTGCCCATGATAACACTTCGTATCAATTTTGTACTAAACAGTCAAATAAATTCAAATGACGTATAATCGGGGCGCAATCGGGGTTTGCTTATTTTGTTTCAAATATTTAATAGTACAATTGCTGAAAATTATATAAATATAAGTAATAAGGAATCATTCTTTGAATCTTATGAGGTGATAATATTGGTTGGGGCGGGATCAAATCTATCATAAAGCACTTCGGGCTTTATTGGATTTGATCACGCCCCGACCGAAATTATCATCTAATAATACTCAAAGAATGATTCCATATTCCTTTAATAATTGTAACACCTATTGATCTGTTTGAAAAAAGATAGTTTAAATCTCTTGCTATCCTGTTAAAATCATATCATGATTTGATAAATAAGAATTTATCTTGATATAAGAGAGATTTTTATGTGTATGGACACGTGTACTTACAAATACACATACAAGTTAGATAAAAATACGGTTGAGATTTATTACATGTAGTGCATAACATGTAAATGTTACAGTTAGAAATTAACCTTATATCGATCAAAAAGTGATCTTTAAAAGAAACATTGGAGAACTTTGATTTTAAATTTTCTAATTTAATCATATTAATATGTATATGTACTTCAAATTAATAGAAACAAATAACTCACAATAAAAAGCACCTGCATCTTTATGTTTTATACCCTGAATGTACCTTCGGTGTTTCAATGTTTCAATGTCACACTTAAATTCAAATGTTAGGGAACTGATTTAAACAAAATTAAAAAAGCGAAAAGCCAAAATTAATTATTTTATTGCAAAAAATAATGTCTCCAATTATGAATGAGTTTGATAAAAATTCTTTGTTTATTTTACAAATGAAATCAATGTTATTTGAATTGTCTAAACTACTAAGTCATGCTTTTAATTGACACTTTGACCTAGAGCTAAGGCTTTAATTGGGTTAAAGGTTTTGTTGCCAAATCTGTTCACATGGTTGGTTCCCTTATTGACCAATAGACCAAAAGGTGCGAAATGTGGTTTGATAACAATTATAGTCTGCTCTCTACCCAAGATTTACCTGTATTTTTCCAATGTGTGTATACTGTAAAGAAGAATTTTATGGATATAAATGTTCAGCTTCAGTGTTCCAGAAAAGACTTGTAGACATGATAGGTGTAGGTTAGGGGACATGAATATTGAACAGATAATGAACATCAAATGCAACTCTGAACATTTGTAGGTGCTGTAGCTAAGTCGTTAGTAAATTTTCATGACAAAATTTTTACATGTCAATAAATTCAATAAATGTATTTTTCTCCAATGTAATTTGTAATTTAATTAACCGCATTTGTAAAGTAACTGTAATTTAGTAACTACATTTGAAAACCCATGGTAATGGTAATTTAATTGAAGGTTTTAAGCAAGTAATTGTAGGCTTTTAAGATTTTGAACATATTTTATTGTATATATGTAAGATACATATACAAATTGTAGGCTACATCACTTATTCCTAAACAAGACATACGCACATGATCATCAGGAATAAGTATACTTGTCATAGCTATCCGCTATCACAAGAATCGGAACCAAACACCCTCCACTGAAAATTTTATACTCATAACTAATACCTACCTGTATATAAAAAATAACGTAGAACTAGATAACCCCTAAACCCATTCACGTAGTAGATATTAAATATTTTAGAAAACACAAAACACGCTTACAGGTAATATTTATTTGCTTGTCTAACAGATCCTTTTTTATTAATAGCTACACATGAATAATGCCTTTTATTGTAAAACTGGAAATATTCGCCATGTTAAGAACATTTAGGACCTATAAAACGTAGTGATGTCGTTACGAATGAGACCTGCAAATGACTGGCCACTTCTTTACATGTACCTGTTCTTAAACGAACACTCACCTTGATGCCTATTTATGCATTTTAGGATACAAAAATTAACTCCGAGATTCTTAAATTAAATGCCACATCTGGTAATAAGGAAAAGTTGGACTTGCTTTGGAATATCGTAAGTATAAATTGTGACTGACATAGAAAAATAAGTAGCTATAATAACATTTAATTTATCAACTGACATTGAGATTATGAAAGCATAGATCAGAATATTCTTTAAAAAAATTTGCAATAATGTTTTAACATGGAAACTTAGAAACACAATTTTATGATTAGATCATCTTATTTCCAGTAGAAATTTTGATTGTTTACTATTCTAAAGTTCATCACTAAAGATTTTCGAGGCTGTTTAATCAAAGAGATTTTTTCTAATGTGGAAGTACAAACGATATGGAAGAATGCAGGACTCTTTGAGGATTATCAATAATCATGCACTTATATTTTGTGATATATAAAATTTTCTAATTTGATTTACTATTTGATGGCGTTAAAAAAATTGAATAAAAATAATGTATGAGTATTAGGGTAATTTTATATAAATCAAGTATTTTTTTTTTGGTATCAAAATTGTAATATTACTTCGTGCACATGCATCATTTCACTACCTATGTAAAATATCTTTTTTCCAAGTACACATTTAACACCAATAGCATTTCATTATATCGAAGATATTTTGTTCTCACTTATTACTACGCAAACGCTATCAACAACTCAATCTGCCTCCGTTTGCTCACATGATTCTATACATGTATTTGGTTTATTAACATCCCTTTATAGTATATATTATGATAATTAGATCAATAAAATATAAAGAATATTTAATATTTAATAAGATCAAAAACATAGTAAAAGCAAATAAATAAAGCAGAGAAATTACAGCTTTTGAAATGTATGTATTTGCTTATTCTCCTTGTTATATGCATTATAAATAATATTAACAATGTCATAGATATGCATGTCTTCTTCAAATAATCAAGAAGTACACGGGTTTTGCTAATGAATTATCATATGACACGGTGCATTTTTGAGATAGAAACAGAAAGACTTTTACCCAGTGTCTGATTTTAATTATTTTGATTTGAATACCTCTTTCCTTTAGTTTCATTTACTAATATTACCAGATTTTCAATACATTTACTTAAACGAGAAGGCAATTATTCTCATTAGAATTTAAGCAATGATGACGATTTGAATGTTTAAAGATTTTGTTTATAAAATGTCAGCCATTGTTTTGTGTTTGCCTTATTTTATGTTGTACTGCATAGGGGAGATTTGTTAAAGGTAGATTTTTTTTACCTGAAAATATTTAACTTGATATTATATTTATCCTCGTATTCTAATATTCAAACAAAACAAATCTTTCTCAACAATCAGGTCTCAACAGTCCCGCAATAATATTGAATTATCAGTTGTTAGGAAAATATAAACACGTTTATATATGATATGTAGAATAAGTTATGTTTTTCAGACTGAAAATTGCGTGTTAGATGTAAATTTGGGAGAGACCTTCAGTGAACCCTCTGAGAATAAGTTGACGTTGAGACAGAACGTATCATATGATGGCAAGAACAATCACACTTTCTTATGCATTGTTTTTGTATATGTAAGTATATACACTATATAATTAATTATAACTCAGTATTTGTTTCACAAATAATGTAGCTTTACTGTTTATGTACAACTGCATAGCATCATCAAGTCTGCCACACAACTAGTATGTAATAAGTAGTACTGGAGTAACGTACATTCACCAACAATCAAACAGCACTGTAACAGTACCTGAGTACTGTAAACCATCACTGTTTGAACATTGTTTCAGTATTAGTACATTACTTCGTCACTCTAGCAATATTGTTAGTGTATATTACAACGCCACTCTGTTTACAACATACTTACATATTGATTAAAGATACACAGCTACAGTCTCAGTACATAGTAGAATAAACCCTGCGATACTGATCAATATATATTACACTATCACTATCTATATGCTGTTATAATTTTAGTACCTTTACTATAGTATCTGAATATTATATTCTCACACTATATAAACTAAAACAGTTACAGAACCTTTCCTCGTCGCTCTATTTAAACTGTCACACCATTAGAACTTTACACTATCACTATTTATTATCTGTTGAGTAACAGTTAATTTCACCATAGCTGTTTATAAACAATAACAGTAATTGAATATTGCACAGTCACTCAAAATATTCTAAAACAGTATCAGTACACAACACAATCATTCTTTAATAGCTATTTCAGTAATAGCACATACTATCATAACTGTATTTTAAATGTTATGATACAGTCAGTTTGAGCATATCTTTCACAACACATCATTGTATAGCATTTTATAATCTCATACCATAGCATTGGAATTTCATACCATAGCATACAATCCCATAGCATATCATTATATTCTGATTCGTCATAGAATACCATAGCATAACATACAACATAATTTCAACTCGATTTATCATTAAAACAGTAACATGATCCAAAGAACCGGCTTTACGTCTCGTTTGATCTGATTATCCGCGCCTAGCTACTCGACGTGATCCGACTCTTTGGAGCAAGCTACTGTTATGTTATTACACTATTCTTGTTACAGAACCAAAATATCTACACGATACCTTGTTACTTTAACACTGTATTACACTTTATTTCAAGCGATGTTGTGATAGACAACAACAATTACCATATATACTGCTGTAATTGCTGTATCGTTACTGTCAAACTATACCTATGAGCCACATGGCTCCTTTCGTAAAAAAAAGAATAAAGAACTATTATTCCAGATAGATCATTACTGTGTCATCACTTTATACACTGTTACTTAACAGAAACATTCACCATCACTAGTGCAACTACACTATTATAGTTACATTGGTATACATGTTTATTAACATAGCATGTCACTCAATACTATATCATCAGTACATTTGTACTACAATACAAAACACTACCACTACTGCTACACTATTTATAAAACAGTGTTGTGTTGTGCATGTACTATGCCTA
>WFKH01007768.1:7105060-7117638 GCA_016163765.1 Magallana hongkongensis | reverse complement strand
GGTTGAATAAAGGTTACAGAGGTCATTGCACAAAGTGAACACAATTTTCGTGAAAATCGAACACGTTCTTTTTTATAATGAACGTTCAATCAAGCCAGGTTAGTGTGGAAATGGATTTAAAGGACGTTGATTTTGATTTACTGGGAGACTGGGGAGATATTAAAGCAACCCAGCTAATGAATATTCCGACTCGAGATCTATATAGTGTAGCAAATAGCAGTCGTTTTTCCGCGCCGCTTAGTGCCTTGGATATTGCAGAGAAAAAGAAAAACGCCGTGCCTTTGTAAACAAGACAGAATGAAACGTGGGCAATAAAACTATGGAAAGATTGGGCAGAAAATAGAAATTTACAAGTTTTTACGCACTTAGAAGGAGGCTCTATACCAGATGATCGTAAAGATTTTTTTCAGAGACAACCCTGGAATCTGATAGGTCTGTGCTTGACGATGAATGTGTATTTTTGCCTGTGCCGAAATGTTAAAAAAAAGTTATAATTAAAAAGGTGACCAAAAAATTACTGTGGAAATTTTAACCTAAAATGTGTAAATTGTAATGCAAATCAAATAAAAAAATAAAACAATTATATTTTGTACTACATGTATATAACTTTGAGGGGGGGGGGGGGGGGGGGGGTAAATAAACTCTATAAAGACACGCCCATTTACTGCTTCTTGTTATTGAATAGACAAATCAAAAACTCTTCAGTATTTCAGAAATAGAAAGATTCTTTGCCATTAAGAATGAATTCTTTACGAGAATCGGAGACATTTGATTGGCTTAAAAACTGGGTTATGTTCTAAATCAAAGAAGTATATTATTATTAAATTAAATGAAACAGAAATTCTAATATTCATGTTTTTGTTAATTTACTGGGGGCAGTATTTCATATCATCCTTTCACTTTTCTCGATAAGAAAGATCTCTAAAAGTGACTGGCAGGATTTTGAAAATCGGCACGGGTGGAAGTTCAAACATTGGATATGTGCATATGACTTTCAAACTGTTATTTAAGTGAAACACTTAAGGAGGCTGTACGGCCATCATGTACATTAGAGGAAAAAAGCAATAAATATGAGGTTTTACATGTTGTTTTGTATGCAAATTACGCATGTACAAACGGATCAATGCCTTTTGCAATCACTTAGAACTGCACAACTGCAGACTTAAATTAAACATTTGATAATCTGAAAAAATATGAAAGAAGGTCATTGGTTTCCACTCTACAGCCATTTTTAGAGAAAAGGTTTAAGCTTGCCTAATTAAGTTGTAGCTTTGTCGCAAAATAGGGAAAGAAATATCTGTGTCTGTCTATGGAGGTATATTGAAGTTATATTTCCACTGAAAAATGTATGTTTATTTTTTATTCAAAACAATTAATTTTTGGACCCCTACCCCACTTCTAAAAGAATTTACTTTATTTAATGCATATAGAACTGAAAAAAAACTTGAGGCTGGTATAGAGATGTCTGTCACGTTCCACACAGATTGGTTTGAATTGACATATAATTTTTTCTTTTGTGAAAATATAACGTCAATGTGCCTCTATAGACACAGGAGTTCTAAGTATAGACTATATCTTTTTCTTGTTCTAAAATAGATGCCATGTCGACTGATAAGGATAGGGTACCCTAATTTGATACAATACTACAACATAAATGTGCAAGATTCAACCCTTTTCTTAACAAATGATTGTGAAGTGGACACCAATGACCACCTTTCATATTTTTTGGAAATCCCTCCCCCCCAATTTTTTGGAACATATAAAAAACCTGGCAAAAATTGAAAGTGAAATTGAAGTTAATTTTTTTTCCTTGTCAAGATTTTTTGGATAAGCCTGCCCTCCCACACTTTCAAAAACGATGCTACGTTCCTGTTGGATATTTAATACACTCCTCTTATTGAAAAAGCATATTTGAACTATATTCCTTTTAGTTTTAAGGGTAATTTGATACGAATAAAATACTACCCTTTATTTTTATGTAAGAACGCACAGTGCAATGTTTTAAGAAGGTCCTTAAAACAGCCGCATTGAGCTCTTGGAAATAAATATTTGAGGCAATACACTTCGTTTTGAATGGGACTTAGACGTGAAATTGATATATTTTAAAAGCGTTTTGCGTTTTTAAGGTATACTTTTATGATCAGTACGATAAAATAGGTATTTCTGATCTGATAATTTACCGATGACGTTAGTGGTATATTGGAGAATAATGGTCGCGGCAATAACTGTAACATAAATGTATATAACTTAATAAAATATTGAACAAAAATATTCTTCTAAATTACATTACATATCATCTATAGGTATATTACTTTATAAGACATTAACAAGTTTATCATAAAACAAGGTTTGACAAAACATTTTTCTTGTATATGTTCATCACATAATAATGTAAATGAATCATAAGAAAAAAATCCTATCAAAACATGTAGATGCAGGCTGTCTATAGGGACCACCGCTTTGTCGTTACAGTTCATTCACATACCCTATAGACAGCGCTACTGGATGACTGGACTCCTTTCAGTAGTTATTTTACAAAATATATATGTATACAGACAGTAATATATGATTGATTCTATATCATAACACGATTAAGTGACCACAAGTGTTTAATCAAATGCATAGGAAAAAAATGAGATGTTATAAAAGAGAAAGATTTAAAATTAGAATATATTACGGAATATAATTTTTTTCAAGTCTACTTTCGTTTACATGTATAAAGGTGACACTTGATCGCTTAAACTATACATTCTCTCGACATTCTTGATATCACAAAGTGAAATCATGATCCCGACTGCTGATTTATCTTTGATTTCTCGAACTCAGTCTATCAAAGTTTGTTATCTTTCGTAGTAAAATTTGGATCATGTTACACATGTTCCATTGTTTTTTACACTTCATAACTTTAAGTGTTTGTTGTGTTTACGCTCCATTGTAATTAATTAGCTACGTGTGAACCTTTACAAGTGAATGTTTGGAGCTAGCATAATTCTGTTATTTGGTTGAAAACTTAGATGACACTTCCTCTTTGCTTTTTTCAAAGGATTGATAGTTGAATTGTCAATTGATTCATTTCAACAATGTGTGAATTACCATTGAACTGTTATCATTTATATTGTATGTAAATAAGTAAGCATGAAATGCTTCTGTTTAACTGAAAAAATGGTTTTATCTACTCAAAACTAATTTCCGTAGGGTTGAAATTAATTAGTAATTAGCTGAAAATATGAATAAAGCCTTATAACGCTATCCTTCAAGGTAACGAGTGTATACTTTTGGCTACTATAAATTCTTAACGAAAATGATAAGAACATAATATTTTGTATTTTAATTAAAATTTTATCCCCTTAAACCCTGAAGTTTTTTTTTTCAAAATCCCAAAAGTTCTTTAGTTATCGAGATTCATTTGTATACTTGAATGAAGATTTGTGCTGACATAACAATGGTTTGCCCCAAAACTCAATCAAACCACATGACGTCATGTTTTAATTTTATACAGTTTAATGTTACCAGAAAAATGTTTTATTTTCTATACTTGATGAATCAGATAGAAAATTGAAATATAAGGAATAAATTGGACGGCTAAAGAATGTATACTCTTATAAACTGAGTACACAATTAATAAGACCTTCCCAACGATGTTGATCCTCGTATAAATTCAGAAGCTAATAAATTAAATCCTGTTCAAAGTTCTTTAAGTGGTCGTTTTGTAACCACGTGCTGTTGTAAGTGACAAATGTGAAAATGTATGATTTCTCATTGTAGGGAATCAATGCTAAATTTACATTTGTGCTGAGTTGTACAATGATGGATGCCTTTGCTATTGACCGGTTAGGAACGATTCAAGTAAAGAACAGTTCCATTTTAGATACGGAAAAATCTCAATCAATTAAATGTCAGGTAGGAAGTAAATGCAAAAGGTCTACGTGCTACACTTACATATGTACATAGAGACTTAAATATGATAGTTAAATTTAGAGACAACTTTTCTGATAATCTTGTATTATCCAATACATGTATTTTCAAATTTTATGATGAAAATTTAATGATAAAAAAGATTAAAAATAAATGCTGTGAAGATATTATTTAAAGTTCTTAACCTATTTAATAATTTAACTCATGCGTGCAGAGGTTTTGTGTTAAATATGATATATTGAAACAGCATTTTTGTGATATTGGAAACCAGATCCTCATTTTTTCTGTAAGATAAGCTACAAAGAAGTGTTTTCATACTATTGGATAGTCAGGAGAAACTGCGATTTTCTAATGCACATTTAAATCAGAAATCACCAAATGTTTACTGATAAAGATGAAAAAAGTTAAAATAACAGAAATTGCCGCAATAATTTTAGATAATTTGTTAATAGTTTTAAGTCAGTCTATGGATCATGCATAATTATATATCAAGCATAAATTACCGGTATATGCTCTTCTTTAATTCATATTGTACATGTAGTTGACATGATCTAAAGAGTATGCCTTTGTAAAACTATTCAGTTTTGAATAAAAGCAATGCAGTTGATTGTATGATATGTTTTTTGTTTGTAAAGGAGGGAATGATCAAAAAAGCTCTTACATACGTATTTGTTTCATAGGTGTATGCAGAAGAAAGTAACACTAAAGAAAAATTCAAAAGTTCGAATTCAACAATAACAATACAATTGACAGATGTCAATGACAACAACCCTGTATTCAACCAGAGTGCTTACTCATTCCTTGTTACTGACGATTCTACAGTGATTGGACAGGTGATGTATCAGATATTAGAAGGTAGTTAAACGTCAGTAGGAATGAATAGTGATAAGTCATAGTTACTTTAACGTGACGTTTTTCTGTATCATATCTATAGACAGATAATTAACTAATTCATTCTTTAAAATGGATAAATAGAATATATGGGGTGTTCTTATTCTTTATAGTACCTATCGTTAGATTCTCGTAGCATGTGAAAAGTGTTCGTTTTTTTAGTTTAAGTTAATTGCAGTCATCATTTACTCTGTTCCATGGTTACTATATGTACAAGACTCTATTATTCATGGCAGAAACTAAAGTTAACTTTGTTGAATCCTTTTAAACACATTATTGTCATAGGAGCCACGCTTATATCAGGTTCATGTAAAACCTATATATGTGCCTGACAGTCCCTGGATGTTTTACATTTTTTATTCTAAAATTTAGTGAAGCTTATAAGTAATGCAACATTTTACTTTTTAAATTTTAGGTTTATGCTGATGATGCCGATATAACAAACACAACAAATGGAAAAGTTACATATGAAATAATCCAAGGCCAGGGGAATTATACAAAAATGTTTCAGATTGATTCTTCAAGTGGAGAAATTAGTAAATCGGCAGAATGGAAGGGATGTGTTCATCTTCCTAGATATGTAGATATCTATGTCAGAGCATCGGATAATCCCTCTGCCTCCTCAATGAAAAGGTTGACGAGATTATTTTGAACCAATATCTTACTCAAGTGTTCTTAACCCAGCGAAACATGTTCAGTTTGTATATACAGATTACTTACTACTACTATACTCTAGATTCCTTAAGCTTTGTGATAAATTGATATGTTAGAATGTTTGCAAATTCTATAACCATTCTTTACTATAGGTGATCTAGCATAAAAATTATATTATTGATAAATTAAAAAAAAAAATGAAAAAAAATGTAGTTACTATAAATATGCATATGTTTATATGTAGTTGTTAACTTTTTTATAATTAGGGATTTCATACAGAAATCATTAAGGAATCGTATAAAAATCACCTCACCTATTTTCCCCAGATAATTCATATAACGATTCAATACAAATATATTTTAGGTCACTTGATATTCATGTATTAAATCGTTTTCGGGTTTTTTTGCATGTGACGAGAAAATTTAAGAGAGTACTTTACATTAAAGGGTTTAAAAGTTATGAACACAGTAAGAATTAATCTTATATTTTTAAATTTTAAGATATAATCAGTAACTTTTTTAAACAGTCAAACGTATTCTTTAATCTTAAGAATATGCAGGAGTTGCAAAATTGCAGAAAAATACTTAACCTGCTAATGTGGTTTGTAGATTATTTTTCTGCAATGAAAGCATATTAAACTTTAATTTGTATGAACCAAGAAAGAGAATATATTGTTTATATTTATACCTTTTATCGAATTCCTTTTAAATACTCAAGATGAGTGGGTAAAGGTACCCAATTTAAAGACTTTTTTCATATAACGTACTTGTGAAGCAGACAGAATTCCATGTATTTTGGACTCAATCACATAAGGACACAAACTTTTCAATGAACTGGATACCATAATTTGAATTGTTAATAAGACTGTCATTATCTGCCGTAATGCACTGTAGTAAAAATATTCTTATTTTTAACGAAAATTTTGTACATTTTCTTTGAGTAGTTATTTAAGTACATTGAACTTTAATTATATCTGATATAAAGCTTATCACATTATTTGCAGGATACATGGTCTTTGTTTTCATTTATTAGTTTCAAAATGATTTTAACTGTGTTTCCATATAACTCGGATTTCGGGGAAAAATAATAATACTCTAAAAAGTCTTTTTTTGATATTTCCTAATGGATTTTATCAATGTATTTTCTTCTGATGTCAGGTACACAACTGTCCTGGTAATTATGGATGTAGGGACAAATTTGTGTCCACCAACATTTCTTTTGTATGGCAACATTAGTTCCAACAGTACAGTTCCAGTCACCTTACAGGAGGACTATAAAATTGGGGGTATATTTGCCAGTTTCCAGGTATGCTTGTTCTTACCGTAAACTGTGAAAATAAAATCTGCATTCTGCAAGGGTGCATGGTAACATTTAGTTTCACAGGAACCTTGTCAAAAATGATATAACTCGATGAGGATGGTATCACTAGATAACTAAAGAGCGTAAGGCCATGTTCTAATCTCAATAATAATTGGTAGGTCATAAATTGTTTTAACAGACACACCATTTATTTACTACAAAACGATTTATTTGAATATTTAGAGTAACTAATTGATCTGAAACCCGACCAAAGTAGACATTTTGAATTTGCAATTAAAGGTTGAAGTCGGTGATTAAATAATGATGAGGAATTCCAATGGGCTCGTAGATTCTTTATAATCACTAAGAAAGTAAATTGAATGTTGATAGTTTAACTTTCCTATTGGCATAAATTAATTAATAGATTGAAATAGGTAAATGCCGTATATCTGGGGGTTTTCGTGTGTCACAAAATTTGCGAAAATGGGGTAAATTGGTAATCTTATTTATTTGCGGAAGTCTTTTTTGCGATTAAAAGTTTCTAATGGCCGGAATAACGTTGTTTTCTTACGGCGTGATTTTAAAAGAGAATAAAAAGTATTTTATCATTATCATAAATTTGAAAATCACATTATTTTTCAGACTTATTTTCTATTTTTGCCGATTTTTAAAATTTCAGTTAGTCCCCTATGTTACACGATTTTAGCCTTTGTAATACAAAAATGGCACTGAACAAGAGAAAAATAATGGGGAGATATATGTAAAATGTTGGGTGCTTAATTTTATAGGCTACCACTGAAAAATAAGTGTAAAAACCTAGAGTACAGAGAAAGTTAAAATCGTAACTCAATGTGAAAGCTGTAGAATAAAGGGCACTGTGAGATGAACGACCCCTCTTTCAAGTTAAGTTTAAAAAATAACAGCTAAAAGGTTCTAAACAGATTTAATACAAGATCAGTTTTTACTGTTTTGTCTAAAACTGTATGTAGACTGTCTCTCCGCAGTAGCTATTTAGCGTTATACATTTTGCCAACGTTAACAAATTCAAAAAGCAATACAATACAAATTAGGAAAAACAAGGAAACATTATCAATATTTTCTTTCTGCCTGGATAAAGTTAAGACATCAATATTACTGAAATTATATGAAAAGTGTTGAATACTCAAATACAAGTACAAGAAATGAAATCCAAACTTTTTATGACATAGAAAGATCGAATTGTTGTGGTTACTTTGAATTCCGTTATATTGAATAAGAAGCCTATGCATCGATTAACGAAGAACATTTAAAACCAAAATTTTATACCCAAGAATACATTACAATTAAGTAACCATCACTTTTTCGTGAGCCTTTTCTCTTCGTTGTAAGAAACTGATTTTCAAATATTTCAAGCTATATTGTGATCTACAATAAGGTCGTCTATTTAACAAACTCTTTAATTAACAACTACTGAATGGATCTTAGGGAGGAGACGCATGTATTTGGCATAATGCAATACCAATTATGATATATTTTTGTCATAAAAAGTTGCAAATGAAGTTTACTCACCGTGTACAATAAATACAAACGCTTCACTGGTCTAACTAGCCCGTACGTTTAAAAGTTTTTGTAAAGATAAAGGTAACTGTTGAAAGCAGATGGGTTGGTGTCAATCAGGTATTGTCTAGAATTTAGCACTTGGTGATACATAAAAATATAGTCATTGTTTTAGAGCCGTGCTACTGATCAGTCCACCTGTCCTCCGAAATTCTGTCTGTCTAATATATTTTGTGTGGAGTAAATTTCATTTCTCCATCTTACCAAGTTGGGCTCAAACTTTAATTATATAGTGTTGTTGGTAGAAGTAGTGCATTGACTTAAAGCTTTTTTCTTCATCAAAAGAAAAAGGTAAAATAACCTCTCTGTTCTGCTCTGTGCTTGTCCATAACATATTTTCTTTCTTTCGATCCCCTTGATTCAGTTGGGCTCAAACTTAAACTATAGAGTGCTTGCGGGAACACGATGAACAATTACCTTGAACAACTTTTCTATATCAGAGGCCAAAATCACTCTGACAATTTGTCCTGAGCATAGTTTTTCTCACTTTTGCCATTTTGACTTAAACCTTATCAACAGAGTACCTGTGATTAACGGCTGTGCAGTGATCTTGAACCAATTTCTGAATTAAAGGCGGTCAAGGTTGAAAACTCTTTGTGTAAAATTATTGTTCGGAGCATTTTTTAAAAATATCCCTAGTAGTCTTTTCAAAATCAGCCCTTTGATTCTACCTTACATCTTAATGTTCTTTTGCTAAATGTGGATCTCTTTATATTTGTCATCATTTTAACGATGTATTTTTGAAAGGATTAGTTGACCTTAACGTATTAGCCGGTGTTCTATAATGCCCTTTCTCCCTAGCCATCTTTCCTCCGGAAAATGGCTATATAGGACCCCCACCTGGAAAAATGATTATATAGTAGATTCCCCCCACGGAAAGCTGGCTATATAGTGGTATTTTCCCCTTTTAATAGCCAGATTATCCCCGTGGAAAGCCTACTATATAGTAGAGTTTCTCACTTTCTTCCATTCCTGTCATTTTTATGGCAGATCATTCATGGCAATATTTTGCAATATATGAGATGACATTGATTACTCATAATGAAAGGTAATAAATGTTCAGCTCCTTTCAAAAACTACTTGGCAAATCTCGACTTAATTTGGTGTGTATCTTTTGAAGAATAAGAGGTTAAAGCTGTCAAAATTTATGTTCTCTTTCATCACCCGAAGACATCCATTTGATCATGAGCTAAAAACAGTAAAAACTTTGATTTTCAAAAATTTCCTCTCTAATATTTGCTTCCTAGCGACTGGGTGCAATGGTAGGATGAGAAACGGTTTAAAAGCGAGGGTAAGGAGTATTATTGGTTATGTAATAAAAACGAATTAAAAGGAAGTTTTCAAATGTTTACATATTTATGTATAACATCAGGCGGATTGATATGTTTTTCAAGCAAATCATATCATATGAAAACCGAAGGTTAAACATGTATAATGTAATCAATTTGTAAGCAAATAGAATTACATTTAATAAACAGAATTAAGGTTATTATCCATAAGTCACAAAACAACGTCTGACGTAATTCACGCGTTATTACGTCTTGTCCGTGCCCGATCTAATTGAGACCTAAACAATGTTAACAAAGAATACAAGCTGGCCTAGACATTGAATTAGAACAAATCTATTAAAAATACTGACTGCTGTAATCACACATTAACCTTACGGAATGAAAACATATCTGGACTGTGTCGATGGCGTATTTGAAAATATAGATCGCTTACTTTTTTCTGTATAATCATCCTTGTGTTTTGAAGTTGAATCGAAACCCGAATGATCGTTCTAAAGGGGGAGGGAGAATGATCGTTCTACCGGGAGAAAAACTACTATATAGCCAGTTTTCCGGGGGAGGCTACTACATGTAGGGGGGGGGGGGTGGCTGGTATACAACATTGGCAATTCTGAATAACCCTTATCTAATTTTAAGTCATTATAGGAAAACACATCACATTAACTTTAAACAATGTACTAATGTCCTCCATATGTCCTTAGAATCACAGTCTTAGAACGATATTGAATCAGCCCAATTAGATCTAAAATTTTGAAAAAAATAAATTAGTAAGACTTACTATTAATTATTAGTATATCACCATATATTACCATATATTTATATAGTATATTATTGTTATTATCAGTACTTTATTTAATATAATTGTAGGTAATAGATGAAGATCCATTGTCTAAAGTTACATGTGAAATGACAAAAGACAACACTTTTATCCTGCAGAAACTGAAATACAGGTAAATATTGATATATAAATTGCAAGAATATAAAATCACGAAACGCAAACATTTATTATTTCATATTGTTGACAAGATTGTGAAACCTGTGAGGGATGCTTCTCACAATTTTAAAAGGTAATTAAAGAGATGAAATACAGTCTTCTATAGTTCCGTTTCCTCCTTTTTTTCTTAATAGTTTGACATTTATAAATACTGTTGTGTCAAAACTAAATATTAATATTCATTAACTAGAATGAAAAAAGTCCAGAAAATCTGTAAATCTGTTTTGAAAAGTCCATCTATCATTTCAGGTTGTAATACACCGCGATAAAATAAAAAGTATTTTGCATTTCAAATAACATGAAAGTACCAGATTAATAATGTCAAATTGTGCGAGGTGTTTATTTCCAATTGTGGAAAAAAAGACGTCAAATTTTTTCCAAATATAAATTTACTGAAGAAATTTTATTTTTATTTTTCGTGTCTATCTTTCAAGATATAATTCGAGGGAACATGTGAAAGAAGATATCTCGGTTTTCTAATTTTGTCATACATTAAATTCAACTGTTATTCGCTGAATGATATGTACATTTGTTAGAATTATCAACAAAAAGTAATAAAACAATACCTGGGACACAGTATAGTACTGTACGTTATTTTAGAAACTTGTCTTCTTTCACGGCTAAAAGGATAAAGTATTGGACCAATGAAATACTGTTCTTAAGTATGATTACTTCAGGGACCTTTTGTCTTTTAATTCTCTATATATTAAAACATATTTTTAAAGCTGCAAGGATTTCATTGAAAATCAGTTTAATTTATTGTTAACATTTTTGTGCATCATATTTCCAAGGCTATGTTGGAATTTACCGATCTGAAAATCTAATCACAAAGATATAATGAAATTTCTTGGTGCAAAAAACTGATATTTTTGCAGGCATCTACGAGGGCTGTGCAAACAGGACAATGGCGTTTTTGTCATTTTAAATGATATTTTCCTTAAATATCTTATGCCAGATTATTTGTTAGAAGAATTTAATATAAAAAATATCGGTTTTGATTGATTTAACTTCAAAAATGGGGGTGAATAAAAGGTTTGTTGAAGGTGTGCATGCACGGACCAAGTTTAAAGTGTTATAACCTATGAAATAAAGATTTTATATTCAGATGTTTATATTTTTATAAAACTAACTTTTAAAGTCGATAAAGTTTTATTGTGACAACAATAAAAACAAATGACGTCATTTTAACGTTGCCGTTGGAATAACTTTTAGACGATAAGATGAATTTTTGAGAAGACACTGCATGAAACCCCACATGAGAAATACTCTAATGGAGACAAAGAAAATTATGAAATGAACAGGAAATGCAAGAAATGTATCAAGATCATTGATTTACAAGACTTAATGGCATAAACGGTTTTCCGATGGTATGACAAATTTAGGTGATAGAAGTTTGCAAGACCATTGCTATTTGACGACAAATACGAAATGTCGTATACATGACGTCATGAAAGACAGATGTCTTACGTTAAGAGAAGTTTCGTCTTTATGCGATTTTTAAAAGCAAATCATTTGTTTTTACAATTCTCACTGAAGACTTTGGTATGAGTCGTGTCTGCGCTAGATGGGTACCAATACTTATGTCGGATGATCGTAAAAAAGGCGGTTGCAAACAAGTAAAGCATTTTTACAAAAAATTCAAGGCTGGGGGAAATATGGCTTAACTGAATTATTATGACTGATGATAATCGGCTGCATTACTTTGATCCCCAAACCAATAGAGCTTCCAGTATGTGGATACACCGGGGTTCTCATACACCAAGGAAAGCAAAGTTTCGAAACGTCTTTGAAACAGATGTACTTATTTTTTGCTGATCGGCACGGGATGATTCTTGCTCACGCCGTACCCTACGTTTAGACAGTGTGCTTTGTATTTATGTGCATAACAATCATTAATCAAAGTACTGAAAGTACTGAAAAGCGCTAAGCTGTCCCTACAT
>WFKH01007768.1:7091879-7102910 GCA_016163765.1 Magallana hongkongensis | reverse complement strand
AGAGAGAGAGAGAGAGAGAGAGAGAGAGAGAGAGAGAGTGCAATCTAAAGCGGTCCATCTTTCCCAGTCTGTATTGAACATATCCATCTCCTTTCTTTTGCACAGAATTGCAATACTTTGTACAATTGTTTTAAATCATTTATAAGTGCATTTACTGTTAATTGATTTTTCTGGCATCTACTTCTGTATATGTTTTTTTTTATCATAATGAGTACAATATTGAACACCTTTGACTTCACACCATCTAAATCACCAAAAATAAAAGTTTTATTATCAAAGTCTAATCTAATTCCTTTAGAGTTGATAACTCTAACAAACTCTGCTAGTAACTGTTGTACCTTTGGACATTCCCATAATAAGTGATATATTGTTTCCTCAACATTTTCACAAAAAGTACATAGATTATTATCAATGTTACCAATTTTATACATAAAACTGTTTGTAGTTAATATATAATGGTTTATTCTGTACTGCAACCATTGAAATTTAGAGTCGGGGTTATAGTAAAAGGTAGATGAAAGATTGAAATCCATTGTTTTTCTGTAATAACAAAATGTTTACTCCATTTTCCCTTTCCAACTGGTGTTACATTAGCCTGATTTAATATATCATACATTGGTTTGGAACCTTTTTTTGTTAATACAAAGGTTTTAATATTAAATGGTATAAAAGGTTTAAAAACTTCATTTCTAATGAAGTCGTATTTTCTTAGATCAGAGAGTACAGCTTGTCTTACTCCCATATATGTTAAATAATTCATTTGAATATTAAATTTTCTTTTTAACATTTTAAAATCTAAAAGTTTTCATTTTCATCGAACAAGTCAATTACGCATCTGACTCCTTTGACATACCAAGATTTATAAAAAAAAAAAAAAAAAAAAAAAAAAAAAAAAAAAAAAAGACCTATTTCCTGTGATAACTTCCTTCCAAAAATCATTTCTTAACATGTTTATTTGATGTTATTTTCTAAAAAGTGCGTAAAGTTTGACAATTTCATCGCGACCGAGTAACACAGGGAGGTAAGATGTACGTCCACACAGGTGAGACCCCTAAAGCGAAATACTTTAAATTGTTTAGAGGTCTGTGGCTTTTATAGGGGTTGTAAGGATAGCAGCGATGAAAGAGAAATATGGCAGACAACGTCTGTTACGAGAAGTGTTCAGCTTAAACTTTATATAGGCCTATCTAATTATACCTATTGTAATAAAATATAATCTTACCATTTCTCTGCCAGTATGCTGATAAACCACTTGCCAGATGATATTTCCTTTTTCGTGTTTTATGTGTATTTTGGATAGAATACACATCTTAGAATATAATATAAAAAAAAAATGAGAAAGCTTCTTGTTGACATAAATTAGAATCAACAAATAAAGTGATTGAGCACATTAATTTTATTATTTTAATTATGAGTAAGTAAACCGTCCAAATAAAGACAACTGATCTTGAGATTAAAAGCATCATGCAGAGATTGCGGTGTCTGTGTGTGGCATGTGCGCGCACACAACAACCTACTGTACTTAATTCTGATTTCACAGAAAGAAAGTTATGGATTAAAGGGTCTTATTTCTATGATGCGTGTATATACCTATATAGTTTATACATCTTTTCACAACTTTACAAAACTGTTCGAGAAGGGTAGTCCTGTATTTATTTTAGTTTACCTTACGATATAGATTTCATTTTAAACTTATTTTATAATGCAATACACATATTAAATCTCATCACACGATTAACTTACTGTACCTGTCACCAAAAACAAAGGTAATAAATTTTACCCTTGATACGAGGAACATATTAGACATAGCACCCTGGAATTGGGGTGAAAATTTATACATTGCCCGTCACATAACTGTAATATCACTTAAATTCATCGATTAAGGTACCTTATTTCTTACCCAACAAATGTATATTGTCTAATTATATCAACTAGGTTGTTTCAAATGTTGCAGGAAAATTTTGCCCTTAAATTTTGAAATGGGCACCATAATCTCAGTATGTGTTTAACATTAAATAAAGCAAAACAAAAAACAAAACAATCCATGCTTCCGCCTTTAGAAAAGTTTGCCCCTCGCATGTATGTAATAGATAAAATGACTTGTCTCATAGATTATTAGTCACGGCATTTCACCTTAAGTTCACTGAAAAGCTTGCATGCAGTGAGTCTTAAAAGATTATTTTGAGGCAGAATAGAATTAAAGTGTAAAATCGATTGCTTACAGTAAGCATAAGGATATATTCAAACTATATGCCAAATAATATTCTATTACACCTGTACAGAGTAAAAAGTCCAATTTTTATGATGTACAGGAGACATGGTTGAGATTTAACATTACAATTGAGGATATCAATGACAACGCTCCAGTCTTTACACAGTCCAACTACAGTATGAGCGTTGATGAGGAGACAACAAAACCGAACATAATAACAGTACAGGTAAGACTAATAAACACACATGTGTACTCGGGCAGGACCATGCAACATGTCAAATTATTATAATAGATTATAGAAATTGAAATTCTATCTTTATTTGTATTACACCAGACATGAAAAAGTTTATTTAAAATCAAATAAACTCTGTTTTACCTTTTTCATGTGAAACAATGTCGCTTTATTCACAGGAACTCCATGCAATTTTCTGCAACCGTAGATAGTCGCGTATGTCTCCGTTTGATTTTGGAGCAGCTCTCGTACACACTTGAATCATATACTTATTACTCTTGTCCAATTAATTCAATTAAAAAACACTAGATTTTCTGAAATGTGTTTTAAGTGCTTAGTTGGGTGAAAATGATTTGGGGCTAATAAATCCATGTAAATATGCATGGTTTTCAGATTTAAAAAAATCACTTGATATTTATTACAATCATTTGACATTGGCTACTGTATCTCTTAAGCATAATTTTCATGCTACCTATTTCAGGCTACAGACTCCGACTCGGGGGAAAATGCTAAAATTACCTACACATTAATTCCATCCAAATGGTGAGTACTTTGCATTCCGCAAATCTATTTTACAGAACTACTTTCTTCTTTATTCTTTCTTTAATGAAAGATATTAAGGTAATTTTTGATGGAGAATGAACATAGAAATAAAGGTTTTCTGATGAAATGTTAATAGAAGTAAATGGCAATCTTAAGTATTGACTTGAAAATCCCAAAGGAATTTTATTTATTGATGGCGAATAGTATGTTGTCCAAAACTCATGGGCAGACTTGCACGGTGTTTGTTCTCAAGTCTGTCAGAGTTACCATTTCGTCTGTCAGAATATAAATAAAAATTGAATAAAGTTTAAGAAACTCCAAATTGCGTCTTTTTAGGAGCTCATACTTTGAAATAGAGCCAAACAGTGGAAAAATTAATCTAACTAAGAAGATAGACCGTGATACTATGGGATCCTCGGGGATTTTTCAGCTGACAGTGGTTGCTAAAGATGGTGGCAAACCCCCTCGCATCAATACAGCTGTCATCCAAATCAAGATCAATGACATCAATGATAATGTTCCAGAATTCTGTGATGATATCCAGACTCTGGAGTTTACATTCAATGAATTGGATACAAATAAAACCTTCTATACAGCAAAGGTTAAAACTAATATTTTAAAGGATTCACTTTAGTGGAAATAAACATAAAACTTATGTGCATAAAGTTGTTGAATATTTTACGACTAATTTATAAAGAACACTGTGTGAAACTTTTATATACTTATTAATTACATTTTTTGTTGCAGGCTTTTGACAAGGATGCAGATGATCAAGATAAAATTTTCTTCGAGCTTGTTAACAAGACTTCTTCATTTAGCATAACTAAAGAAGGTGGTGTATTGTCCGTGAAGTCACCCCTTAAGAAAACTGACACTGGAGTCCTGACGATTATGGCTTACAATAGTAGAAATTACTCAAACAGTTCATTGTCGAACAAAACCCAGAAAATCTCAGTCAAAGTACAGGTATATAACTTAGAAATCTCACACAGTATTACTGAACATCTCAGTCAAAGTTTAGATATTTATATCAGACAGTGCAATACTAATACATTGTACACTTTCCATCCAAGTTTAAGTGTAGATATTTATCTTATATAGTACAACTTTTACATTGAATACTTTACATCTTAGCCAAAGTTCAGTTATTATCTCAAAGAGTACAGCTTTAACATTGAACACTGTACATCTCGGTCAAAGTTCAGATATTATCACAGGCGTTACACCTGCCTTTTGAATGTGATGTACAGTGTACTTAGTACCAGTGTGAACTGTTTAAGTTCAGCTGAGTTGAACAGTGTGACGTTGTACAAATCGCACAGTGAACGCTTTCCATCTTCGTCAAAGTTCTGATATTTACACAAATAATACAAAATTTTACGCAAAGAATCTTAAAATTATGAATTAAACTAATTTCGCATCAAAAGACATTTTTGTTTAAAACAATGATTTGATCTACAAATGAAATAAAACAACGAAGCAGAAGTTTATCTAGTGACTAAAATATACGGGTTATAAATTATGTTTTTGTTAGGGAAGTCAATTGTATTTGGATTGCTTAGTTAAATGAATTGGGCCTTTGTCAAGAAAGAGTTAAGATGTTTTCTTGGAAACTATTTGGAGAAAATAATATTGCGGAAAATTAAAGTCAATGATCATTGTGATCAAGGTATTGTAGTTAAGTACTGGATTACTCATTGACATTCTTAATTTTTGTACATAAGTATCATACAGTAAATGTGTAGTTTTTTCTCTTCGCAATTACAGGATAAAAATAACAACATTCCGAAGTTCAAACAAAATGGATACCAAATTTCAGTTAAAGAGAACAAAGCAGTTGGATCAATGCTGTTAAGGTAAGACAGATCTTGCACTGGTCTCAAATTGTTCATATTAAAAAGTGTCCAATGCATAGAAGAAAGCTTCATGACCTGTTGATTAAAAGTAAAGGTTTTTTTTATATAGCCGTATATTGATAGCAGGTTTAAATTGCTTCTCAGGATCAGTCGGGGAATTCTTGTTCTTCGTTTATTTTAGCATTGATAAAGATCAATTAGAGAACACAATCAATTACAACACCGATGACACATCAATTACAGCACTAATGAAGTTTCAATTTTAAAAACCACCAACAACACATTAGTTAAAATCAAACACATTCCAATGACATGTGCATTTCGTAAAGCACCAATAAAGTTAGGAGTAATTTCAAAACAGCATCTGAATGAAACACAAAACAGTACGAATGATGCTTGGATCACTAACAATACTAATGACACATTGACCAATAAGAGCAGGACACGAATCAAATTGGATCATTTACAGCACAAATGAAACAATCGATTACAGCACCAATGATGCGAAGATAAAGCACCAATGACACATACCGGTAGATTAATAACAACACAGCCCGGCACCAATGAAATTACGAATGATTATAGCACAAAGAATCAAATGCAGTGCTATGCAACGACACAGTTTTCCATTCTTACTACTCTTACTACTTCTTAATGTTTACACAGAAACTGTTTATAATTAACCAAAGTCAAGCAATGAAATTAAAAGGAGTAACTTTTAAGATGACAAAATCAATAAGTTTCCTCACAACCCACAATAATAACAAGAACAACTTATACCTTTATCAAGCTATTCTGATAGAAATTTAATTCATAGAGACATTTAAAGCTTTTTCAACCTCAACCATGCAGTTCTTATGTTACTTCTTCTTTATATAGTGTGGCAGCAACAGATGATGATTGGTCCGAGGAATACGGATCTGTGTATTACTGGATTACAAATGGTAACACAGAACGTCATTTCTTCATCAATCAACTCAATGGTAGCGTGTATTTGGCTGATAATGTTGATTATGAGAAACAACAGAACTATAGCCTCACTGTGAGTATAGCATTACGTCACTGTCACCATGAATCTCATTAAATAGAGGGTTTATAACCATTATCCTTCACCAAATAGTTTAGACCAGTCTTGATTATTCTGAGCATTCTGTGTGATGAATATATTACTGCTTTGGAGTTTGTACTACTCTTCCACTATGGAGCTGATAATGTTTGAAAATATAACCTTTCTTACTGAAGATCATAGCAGATATTTTGTTTCCAGATAACAGCATCAGATTGTAAAGACAGAAAATGTTTTAATCACTCAGTCTTCACAACACTCAGCATTACAGTTGAGGATGTAAATGATGAAGCCCCAAAATTTGCAGGTAATTATTTACAAAGTACATGTGTACTTAGCCTTACATGTTAGTCCAGCCACCTTAGCTGATATGGGTGGTAGTCCTCAGCTACCAATGTCTAATTAAATGATTGTAAATGGTAGTGTAATTTATTTCTAATACACGAAAGCTAGTAAAAAAAACCTCTAACAGTCAGACATAAGTTTATGTTAGATAGTAGTAATGTAAGAAATATAAAATTGGTAAATATATGATTTTCAAACGGATTCAAACCAACGACCCACAGTTTACTGGTTAGGTGACAATAAACACAATTAGTTTGTCAAATAGTCTTACCATTTTAAAGGTTGTGATATTAGATATGATATAGTACAGTAAGTCACTGAACATGTAAGAGCTGTTAAAAGTCTATGTTTATGAAATTTATTATCCCTTGGTAAGAGAGTTTGGCTTTAGATTGTGGTTATGTCAAAGTTATTAAATGATATGTTTTACTTTTTGACATCATAGATAAAAGCTGTGAAGAAAATTTATTATAAAGGTTTATATATTGAAAGTTAAACATGTATATTAATAAACTGATACACTTTTTAGAGTCTGAAATGGAAAATTAAATTTTATTCACCATAAATCATATGAAGATATTAAGTCGGTGTCTTCAGTGAACACCGGGAAATATTTATCTGGCAAAACATTGACATCCTTGAGAATTTTATTAATATTGAAACTTTTGGTGAAAACAAAATTTAGCTGTTTCGTTTATGTAAGTGAAAGTATTCTGCATGGATTTAATTGATATTCAAGAATTTTAATTAGACTCCTTTACCAAGAAAGCAACAAGGCCTGTACTTCAGTCATTTGGTCTAGGTTTACTATTTTTGATTTCGGTTGGAAGGTATAAGATTTTGACTTTTTTAGCATATTTCTGGTTACCTGACACTCTAAATTATATTATTATTAGTAGTAATAGAAGTGGTAGTATATGTAGTATATAAATTTTGATACTTATGTTTAAAAGGACATAAAAGACAAGAAAATAGTACTATTTGTTTTCAGATTGCGACCCCCTTGTCAATAGTTGGGTTCTAGCCACTTTACATTAATTTACTTCTTTTCTTTCTAATAAAATTACTGTTAAAATAAAGATTAAGGTGTAATTTTTACAGAATAATCTATGCTGGTATTGAAAATTTGATCCAAATAAATCAAATTGTTACAACATATTATGATATTTAACTGCATATTTCGAGTGTTGATATTATAATTCAGAGGTCTGTCTTAGTAACTTCAGTTAAAGACAAAAAGTGTTGGATAATGAAAATTACAGGAACTCAGAATTCAGCTAGGTTTACTCAATTCTATGCAAATTTATTTCATGTTTTTATAACCTGAGTCAATGAGTAGATGTTATATAGATTGCTTATTAGACAACCAAAAGCAAATATACACAAAGAGTGTATATAACAAAATGTATCATAAATAAATTTAATTATTTTTTTAGATAACTGTTTACAAAAATGTCAAGTTAAAGAAAACAGGAATGGAAGTTTTAACTGCAAAGTATACGCTACAGATGCTGACAGATCTGAAAAATTCCGTCATGTGATTTATCATTTTGTAAATAGTTCAGATTCATCGCAGGTAACTATCCTCCTATATTTACACTCAAACATTTAATGCAATATCTGTTTGTAACATGATCTTTGTACACTTGTATGAACTTTATTTATGACATCACAATGGGCTGCGCAAAAAAACCGTATCACTCCGCGTAACGTTACAATGACAATTTTATTACCTGAAGCTTAACTTGGACTGTTTTATCACTGTTTTGCTATGTTGTTATTGTATGCTTTATGTTCTATGTATGCTTTTCAAGTAAACTAGAGTGTTCAAGGTACAGGATTTCGTAGCTCTGCAGTCATTCACTCTGGTATTTTGATTGGTCCGTTTATAAGAAAGCATTGACAATGGTAACGTTTTTTGAGGAATGATTGTTATTAAAATGAATTATATGAACATATCTCTTTACATTTTTTACATCAAGAGAATGCAAAGTATGAATACTCCCTCGATTTGCATTCTTAGTCCCTCCATACTGACATGACAATGTATCAACAATTTGATCCAAAAAAATGTTTAATAATAAATGCTCTCTTTGATACTTTTTAATGACGATGCCACACATCTATGTTTGATAACATCTAAAAATAGTAAAAGCAGACCTAGTGAGGTTATCGGAATATGGAATTGCTGTATTTCAAAATATTTAAAGTGTGGGTAAGAAAATGATTATGCGATGCAATCAATTTGTTACCCACAGACGTTTTACATATATTCATGCAACCTATTTCTTCAGATATTTTAGTATGATGTAACATACCTGAGTGAATTAAATATCTAACTGCTACAATCTAACTGGAGCATGGATAGTCTTTTTTTTCAAATACGCAATTTGTAGCAACAAACTTAACTATAGATTTAGAGCTAAAATGAGGAAAGTCAGAGGAGAAATTAAAGTTGGGATATATTTTAAGCATTTTATGCATATTTCTATTTAAATAAGCCCGGACATTTACCATCTTCGGAAAACCACAATCAGTCTTTCCGAGGCTTGCCGACTGTTGGCAAACTCATTGAATTTTTCTCGTTATCTTCAATATTCATCCTCAACCCACCAATGAGAAGCCAAATATTTTTGGAGGTTTTAATACAAAGATGAAATCGTTGAAAGTAGAGGCACTGAAGCAAACATAATTAAGCATTAGCGCTATTTAATTTGGTGATGTGTTCTTATGAAAGTTTAAAGAAGCAAATAAAAAAGGGTATATATTATTCATGAAAATGTGAAAATAAAATCAGCGAGTTGGCCCACTGTCAGTAAGAGTTTGCAGGACTGAGTTTTTTAAAATGTGTAAATCCTAAACAAGGAATTTTCAGTATTCATTTTTTTTCCGCATACTGCAATTATGATTATCTTTATATGTTTGACTAGTTTTTGTGTATTTTTCTTTTGTAGAATCATTTCAAGATAAATGAAACTTCTGGAGAAGTATCTGTGACGACTGCTCTTGATTATGATGCTGGAGATCATGATTTTACTCTCACTGTAAAGGCTTTAGACAAAAACGATTCAACCCTCTCAAGGTTCCATTTATTAACATATAAATATTTTTTGCTGTTCACAAACTTTCATCCAAGATTATTTGTTATTTGGCTGATATAGGTACAATGGTAACAAAAGGCGTAAGAATGAATCATGAGGAAAAATTATCTTTAAATATTATTCAGAATCTTTACACTTGCCAATAACTTTCATTATATGATTCTTCTGAACAGCAAAAACGTTTATATCTGCATGCACTAAATTTTCATTGGGTAAAAAAGTTGTATATCCGATTATGCAATGGTCATTGTACAAAATCAGCGATTGACTGATGCATTTTTATACACAATGAAACATGGCTACATTTATATTTTAAATGATCTGACTTTCTGAAAAATAGATATAAGAAACGAATTTCATTTTTAGCTCACCTGAGCTGAAAGCTCAAGTGAGCTATTCTGATCACATTTTGTCTGTCGTCTGTCTGTCTGTCTGTCCGTCTGTCCGTCCGTCCGTCTGTAAACTTTTCACATTTTCAACATCTTCTCAAGAACCACTGGGCCAATTTCAACCAAACTTGGCACAAAGCATCCTTAGCCTAAGGGGATTCAAAGTTGTGAAAATTAAGGACCAAGCCCTCTTACAAGGGGAGGTAATTAGGAATTAATGAAATTTTTCAAAAATCTTCTTCTCAAAAACCGTTAGGCCAGGGAAGTTGAAACTTATGTGGAAGCATCCTCAGGTAGTGTAGATTCAGAGTTGTGAAAATCATGACCCCCGGGGGTAGAATGGGGCCACAATGGGGGGGTCGAATTAATACATAGGAATAGATATAGAGTAAATCTTTAAAAATCTTCTTCTCAAGAACCATTTGGCCAGAAAAGCCGAAACTTATGTGGAAGCATCCTCAGGTAGTGTAGATTCAAAGTTGTTAAAAATTATGACCCCCGGGGGTAGGGTGGGGCCGCAACCGGGGGGTCGACTTTTTACATTGGAAAATATAGAGTAAATCTTTAAAAGTCTTCTTCTCAGAAACCGTTAGGTCAGGAAAGCCGAAACTTATGTGGAAGCATCTTCAGGTAGTGTAGATTTAAAGTTGTGAAAATCATGACCCCCGGGGGAGGGGGGGGCCACAAAGGGGGGGGGGGGTCGAATTTATACATAGGAATATATAGAGTAAATCTTTAAAAATCTTCTTCTCAAAAACCATTTGGCCAGGAAAGCCGAAACTTATGTGGAAGCATCCCCAGGTATTGTATATTCAAAGTTATGAAAATCATGACCCCCGGGGGTAGGATGGGGCCACAACGGAGGGGGGGGGTCGACTTTTTACATAGGAATATATAGAGTAAATCTTCAAAGATCTCCTCAAAAACCGTTAGGCCAGGAAAGCCAAAACTTATGTGGAAGCATCTTTAGGTAGTGTAGATTAAAAGTTGTGAAAATCATGACCCCCGGGGGTAGGGTGGAGCTACAATGGGGGGTCGAATTTATAAATAGGAATATATAAAGTAAATCTTTAAAAATCTTCTTCTCAAGAACCATTTGGCCAGGAAAGCTGAAACTTGTTTGGAAGCATCCTCAGGTAGTGTAGATTCAAAGTGGTGAAAATCATGACCCTCGGGAGGTAGGGTGGGGCTTTAATGGAGGGGTCGACTTTTTAACATAGGAATATAAAAAGTTAATCTTTAAAAATCTTCTTCTCAAGAACCATTTGGCCAAGAAAGCCGAAACTT
>WFKH01007768.1:7080264-7091869 GCA_016163765.1 Magallana hongkongensis | reverse complement strand
TATAGAGTAAATCTATAAAAATCTTCTTCTCAAGAACCATTTGGCCAGGAAAGCCGAAACTTATGTGGAAGCATCCTCAGGTAGTGTAGATTTAAAGTTGTGAAAATCATGACCCCCAGGTGGTAGGGTGAGGCCACAATGGGGGGTCGAATTAATACGTAGGAATATATAGAGTAAATCTTTAAAAATCTTCTTCTCAGAAACTAATCAGCCAGGAAAGCTGAAACTTGTGGGGAAGCATTCTCAGGTAGTGTATATTTAAAGTTGTAAAAATTATTACCCCCGGGGTAGAGTGGGGCAACAATTGGGGATCGAATTTCTACATAGGAATATATAGAGTAAATCTTTAAAAATCGTCTTTTCAGAAATTAATAAGCCAGGAAAGGTGAAACTTCTTTGGAAGCATCCAATGGTAGTGTAGATTCAAAGTTCTAAAAATCATGATTCCTAGGGGTATAGTGGGGCCACAATGGGGGTGGAATTTTTACATAGGAATATTAAGAGTAAATCTTTAAAAAATCTTCTCAGAAACTAATCAGCCAGGTGATTATTTAATATTGTTTAGACTTTGGCCTATGGATGATTCCTGGACGATTGGGTCTCACAAGGGGTTCAGAGTTTGATGTAGGTTTATATCCCATATATAAACAATTGTGTAGGATCTTTTTGAGAGCTGCAATGCTCAACATGTGATACTATAAAATCATCCTGTTAGAAAAGGGACTAATGATAATAAACATAAGAATATCCAGTGGAAAAAATGGATTTTTATTTATACAGGATCTTCCTGTATTATACTACATTGTCCAGATAGTTTGTATTACGACTCCATTAAGCTGATTTTATCATACCTATTGTTCCTCAGGTGAGCGATGTGGCCCATGGGCCTCTTGTTTAATACATGTATTCATACTTGATGCTTCACATCGGCATATTTGGAATGTTGCGGTATAAGCTAACATGCTTCATCAGATACTGGTGATTCTGATTCTGTTACTGATTTTGTTACTTTTGAATGAATTTAAATGAAAATACACATATCTATCAAACTACAGTAGACGTAGAAGTACAGTTTAAGGTAAATTATAAATTTCAAGATTTACATCTCTTTTGTTCCCCGGATAAATTGACAATGAGAGAAAACATATTCCTTACATGGATTCATAATGGGAAAAATCTGACATATTTTGTCTGTTCGAAATTCCGAACACCTTGCACAATTTTTGAACGTCATCATAGGGATAGTTAATGTCGTTTGTCATGAACAATCTCCACAGACTTTGTAATTTTAGCTGCGCTATTCATCGTGACAAAATAGAAAGGATATTTCACATCAATTCTTTTATTCTAGTGAAATGATATATCGTTTGAACCCAGACATAATTAAGAATTTTGAATAATTTTGAAAAAAGGTGCTGCAAAATTATCTTAGGACATAGTACAACCTAAAGACTAACGAATCTGCAAACATTAAATTCGTTTAATACGTGCATGTTAATAGTGACTGTTTGATGATGCTGAAGAATTGTTATTACAGTACATGCACTCTCTCTATCGTTGTGGAGAACGTTGATGACACACCTCCAAAATTTCAACATACTGTGTATAATTTCAATGTGTCTGAAAACCAGCCTGCATGGACTATAGTTGGTCAAGTGGAGGCAGAGGATAAAGATTCTAGCTCTTTTATCTACCAGTTGGAAACTAGTGGTAAGTGTAATTTTTCTCAATTTATCCTTCACTTTGAAATAAGAACCAATATATAGCTATGTTATCTGATCTACACAGTTTAAATGTATCTGATTTCAGTTTAATTTTTGACACTGTCCTTTAGAATAAATGTTAGAAAAAATGAACTTCATTTAACGTTTAAAACTGACAGTAGAGGTAATAGGATTGTATTTCACCTCTGTTTAATTTTTAATCACATTGCCTCTCTCCATTAGAAGGTATTGGAGTTTTGAAATTCTGTTCATTCCAGAAAGCAAAGAATTTTTTACCCGTGTCAAATCCCAGGATACCCCTTGCGGAAATTCAAATTTCTTTTTTTTTTTGACAGCTGGGAACTATATTGATGAATTAATTTTATATTCTCGCGATTTGGTACATAGACGGCTGACTACAGGAATTTTTAACTATGCTTTTCATTATTTTTCATCTTTATAACTTCAGATCAGAACCTGCCATTTCAGTTGAATGCTGCGACTGGACAGATAACTACAAGACGGCCTTTAGATAGAGAGAAAATATCGTATTATACATTACAAGTAGCTGTACATGACAGCCAGGGAAATAATGCAGTAAGTTAAAATATTTTTTTAAAAGACAGCCTGTTTCTGGTACCAACCAAGAGTCAAGATGGTCAGTCTAATTCTTTAGGCGTAGAATTATACTCACCACTGTTCTTGGGGAATGATTGCCTTAGTGAAATATTTAAAACCTAAAACTGACTTAACAATATCTACGTGTGTATCGATTTGGATAACGGGCCCTTTAAGGACACTGTGGATGTATATTTGGCCGTTCTGATTAACTGTAAGGAGTGTAAAGTGTAATGAGATGTATTCTGCTAGATATTAATTAGGACTTGATTAAGAAATAAAAATAATGAAAAAGTTTTTCAATACAGACAGATAGAGCCATAGTTAAGATAACTGTGCTGGATGTCAATGACAAAAGGCCAAACTTTGGTGGCACAATATTAAAGTACAACACCTCTGAAGGTAGGTGTACATTTCAGACCTTATTGGAAAGTCAGATTGGGGTTCATGTTGATTGCACAATGATGAATACTTGTGTTGCAAGCATTAAGGCAGAATTATTGTGTCGACAATGTAAAGATAAATAATTAAATAAAGAAATTGAATAGGAAGTCTTGGTATGAATCATAATAGTAATGTGTTAAAGGTGTCGAAAGATTCATTGTGTTGATGTGCACAAGTTAATAAAAACTTAATGTTAAAAAATATGAGTGTAGCTAGGACAAAATCATCGGTTGACAATGTAAACAATGTAAACCATGTAAAACATTTGTTGACAGTTCATTTGACGGTATTAGGACATATTGATGATACTTTTGACAGCGAAGATACTATTAGAATGCTTGTGGTTTGTTTAACAATAGAAAGTGTTGACAGTTTAAGAGGGCTCGATGGTCGTGGTCATTTTTAGAAGGTATTGATCTCCTTTAGAAGGAGAGCTCTGTATAAAAAAATACGAAAGTACCAAAATTTTAAAGGTAAAATATATGTAGTTTTCCTTTACTTATAATAGTTTCTAGCTAAACAAATCATATCTTTAAGTTTTACGCAGATCTGATGGTTAATTTGTTGACCATCCAGTCTCTTTAAATGCGAAAGTATTTTGTTGACAGAGTAAATACCATTAATTGACATTGGAGAGATAGATAAGAAAATTGTGTTGAATTAATATGATTATTTTGACAGTTAAGGCATTGCAAGGCATATGAGCATGACAGTTTGATTCTTTTGCATTTGCTGCGAGCTGAAGATCATGAAGTCTAACAAAAATATTGATACATGTTTTATGTAATTCTCAAATCTGTAACATTAATACAAAAACATTTCATTAACTAGTATTTTGATATTTATTAGGAAGTAGAAGTAAAAACCTGACATTAAGGTTTACTGCAACTGACTCAGATATTGGAGATAACGGGAATGTTACCTTTACACTGAGAGATGATTATAATGGTCTGTTCAATATGACATCTACAGACCCAGTAAGTATAAAGGATGGAAGACATGCATTTAATTGTAATTATACAAATGAATATGGGTAGATTTTTATACTAATTGATCACAAATGGTTATTAATATGACGAAAATTAACAAGGCAGAGATTATTTCTACCCTATATAATGTAATCAAATAAAATTTCATAAAGTTTTACTTCTATGTCTTTTTATTATAGTATTAAAGTAATATGAGCTTTTCTGTCAGTAAAATCAGTGTGAAATTGTAATTTATTATTTGAATCACAAGTACAAATATGGTTTATTCATAAACTTCTTTTAGTCATATTTTTATGGGAAAAAGCCATCAAAAGGCCCTGATTAAAACAAAATTACATTATAGTCATCCTGCACAAAAATTAGTTTGCTATCATTATGTTTATTATATTCACCGGTTCAACCGAAATCGTTTATAATTCAAAACTCAAACACATTAGTTGGAATTGATTTGCCTGCGTCTGTGTAACAGATTAATTTTTTTAAATTAAAGCGAATCAGACATACAGTGAAATGAAAGGAAGAGGGGTTTGACGTTCAGCAGCGAAACATTTAATGACTTTAAATTGTTAAAACCTGGTCACAAGTTAACTACCTGTTGCGCACAAGTCCACTCAATCCCATAGAATCATCAAATCCAATCAAAACCGTTATTCTATAATTAAATCTCTTAAAACTGATATTAACAACAACACGTGTTTACCTTACCATTAATAAAGGATTATATCCCTAAACATATGTAAGCCGTCTCTTTATAAACAACAAATTAAAGAAAATCTACCATGATTTTGATAGCTTAAAACAAGACTGAATAAAAATGACGCATCCTGATTAGTTTGGATCGATTTTTATTGTAATATTTGCCGCATTATCGATGACTTTGTAGAGGCTGTAACAGTGAATTTTGTTCTGGTTTGTTACCTTGTCCTTTCAATGAATAAAAATAACTGTATGGGTAGGCCTTAGTACTATAAAGGATATCAAGCAGATAGAACAAGACTACATATCACGTGACTTTACTGCCAAATTCACCTGTTGGGGGAAACATAGCGGTCAGAAATGTAAACCGTTGATAACTTACAAATAATGTAGTCGCATTAATGAAGGTTAATGGCATATAAAGTGGGGCGGAGCTAAAGGTCAACGGGGATTGAATGTAAAGAGTGTACATCTACAATAAATAATGATTTATATCTCCCATGTAATTGTTTTATATTGGGTAAGAAAGAGATTCTTTAAGAGTACATATGTTAAAGATTAAGTACATACAAAAAAAACCGGAAATGTCAAATTTCTTTTTTTTTTGGCCAATTTACTGAGGGTCGAATTTCACATCATCCTTTATTTCTTTAGTAAAAAGAGTTTTCCTCTGATAAAATGAATCATTATTTCTTATTTATCATAAAGATTTAAATATCATGCAGACTAATCATAAAAGCAGGTGTTTGCAGCAAAATTGAATAAAAAACTCCAGAATTTATTGCTTCAAAAAGCGTTAACACATTTATCATTCCAATTTCATAAAGGTCATTTTAAAAAGTTATAAGTTTTTACTTTTTTAACCTTATGGTATTATGTTAAAGATTGGCCAAGTACCGTGGAATCATTTTAAATTCGTTAATGGCAATTTTCGTGGATTGTAGGTTTTTGCTTATTCTTTGGGATGTAATTTAGTTGATGCATCGGTTTTCAGTTTCAGAAAGAAAGAAAACTCTTTCTAAATTAGTTTTCGTCGAGGATGTGAATTCGTGGGGTAGGACATCCCACGAATAGCACAAAAATTGAGCCACCACGATTTTTAATGATTCCACAGTGTATGAGAATTTTTGGGAGTTGTACAATATTTTAAGGAGGTTCATATTAAAAAATTTCGCATTTGAATGATACAAGAACTGCTTTTCAGGTGAGCGATGTGGCACATGGCCTCTGTTGTATCTTTGCCTTAGGGGTTTCTGTTTTTAAAATATATGAAAATTTACTGTAAAATATCAACAAATAAAGAAAGTTATTTTGACCATCTTGCTTTGTCCAGGGTCTTTATTAAAATAATTTTTTTTCAACCCGTCTCTGTTAGAATGGTAAATTATTTTATATACTGGTGTAGAAAAATTATCTAATACATTGTATATAAAGTAAACTGTTTAGATTTCTTACAAATTGTATACCCTGTCGACGAGTTCATAGAAAAATATCATATGGGGCAGATCCACTAAACATCTATCTTGTCCTTTGTACGAAAGCCCATTGAGCATATATTCGTAGGTTAAAAAAAATAAATTGATCGCGAAACAACGCGAACCTTTCCCGAATAAACGCAAAACATTCGCAAACCAGCGCCTTATTTTTGCGAATAAACGCGAAACTTTTGCGATTAAATGTAAAACTATCGCAAATAAACAAATTTAACACAAAACTTTCAAAACTGTTGCGAAATAATGCAAAACTTTCGCGAATAAACGTGAAACTTTATTATAAATACTGATATTTCAAAAATAACGATAGTAAAGAACAATGAGTGAAAACGAATATATCTTAGTTTTATATATTAATATAGATGTAATATTATCTGTTTACGTTGATTTTTATATGGTATACGTGAATCAAAATAATGGAGTCATTTTTCTTGATACTTTTCAACTTTGATAAAACTTTAGATAAGTATTTATATCATGTTAAATTTTTTAACCTCCTTTACATAAGGATGTAGAGTCCTTTTCGATTTTTTTGCCGACTCTTGTATTCGAACGGTAATAATTTTTTTTCAAAAATAAATACAATTTCAAGCATGGGAAATCCTCAAAAACTTGCTACATATTTTTTAGTATATATCATAAATGTAGAGGACAAACTGAGAAAATAAACACGAGGAATAGTGTTCATATATACGAGGGTTGATATAAAAGCATTGTCATAAAAATCGACGTAAAGCATTGAAGGTTTGTACTATGAATTTTCTACCTATTACTGTGCAATCTGTAAAACCGAAGCCTCTACAAAAAGTTATGAAAGACATTAGCCTTATAACATCTTTAGTGACGAACGACGCAAGCTTTAACTTTTCTTCTGACCATCTGTCTTCCGGATTTCTATTCTGTACTATGAATCATCTTTCTATTGTAGTTCTTGCGCATATAAAAACCCAAGTCGGCCTTCTTAATTCTATCAATTTTAATACTCTTTCTAGTGTTTCTATCGATCAAGCAAAAATGCATCACATTTCTTTTCGCATGTCCGGGCTTTTTGTACTTGATATAGAGATAAACAAATCACCATATAGATAATCAAAAACAGCAAATACATTCTCTAAATTTGAAAAGTATAAAAAAGTTTATGCTTTATCTGTTTTTAAATATTAAGTAGATAGAAGCTTTAATTTTCAAATTCTCAACTGTATCATTTCTTTTAAACAAAAATGTCAAAGTAGAAGTTAATTAAAAATGCGGCGATGTTAAATATGTAAAACGTTTTGAACATTTAATATCCTTTTAATTTTTTAAATGATATTTTTATAAAATTTTCAATAAGAATTAAAAAAGTGATAATGCAAATGTTGATACCTCATTTTCTATAATAAGGCGTTCATGAGAAGTGCGGTGCATATTGTGTGACATTAATTTTGGATCAACCCATGTAGTTTAATATTTTTGTGAATTAATAGAAAAACCCTGCTATCTAAGCAATGTGTGTAGTAGTACAATTGTAAAGACTAAGTCGTACACAATTTTTTTCAAAGATTAAAATATTTCTAATTTTATTTTGGATATATGTGTAGATATTTAGATATCATTACTGTGGGAATTATTTGCCCCGTTTAATTTTCGCCCCATTCGCTCTTTTAATCAGCGGGCGAATTTAAGACTGGGCGAATTAAAACAAATTTTTTTTTAATTAATGTGTTAATTAGAAAGAAAAGTTATCACACAACTGTGTTGCGATGAATTCAAGATGGGGTTACAGTGTAGATGGGCGTAAAAAAAACACGGGGCGAAAATAACACTGTATGCAGTATATATGAAATACACTGTAAAGTAAATTGAACCAACGACCGTATAATTTGTGTTTTTTCATAGCCAATTTTTTAAAAAACCTAGGATATTGAACTAACATTGATTGAATATGCGCATATTTAAACCCGTACCGCATAAAAAGTCAAATCTTTTCCCGATATAACGCAGTTTATTCGCAAAAGTAACGGGTTTATACGCGAAAGTTTTGCATTTATTCGCAAACTTAACGCTTGTATTCCCAAAAGTTTCGCATTTTTTGGCAAAAGCTACGTGTCTATTTGCGAAAGTTTTGTCTTGATGTCATCATAATCTTCTAAACCTGCCTGAAAGTGATATAAACTTGGACCAACCATTTTTATTTCCTCATTTACTAAGCTTTACATATTTGAAAAGCATTTAGTAGATATTCTGAAAAACTCGGACCTTTTGTATTAAATAAAATATTGACTACTGCCATTGTTTTATACAGGGTGTGATTTTGATAGAGAAGGAACTTAGACATGACGCAAAGGGAATTCCTATTAACTTTGATGGGAAGGCAGTTTATACCTTAAATGTGGTGGCAACAGACCATGGTAAACCTCAACTATCATCAATAGCAACGGTAAGTAACCATAAAATGAGAGTTCTAAGTTACCATCCACAACACATTCTTGGAATGCCAAGGGATAATTACAGTTTTCAGTTACATGTAGCATTAACATTAAATTGTTGTTAACAAGGGGTAATAACAGTCTTCATTTATCGTTAACAACAAAATGTTTAGATAACAAGAGATATTGAGAGTTTTCAGGAAACATCAATAGCAACGGTAAGTGATGGCAGAAAATGAGATTTCTTAGTAGCATTAATCATCAACAACAAATTCTAACAAGAGATAATAAAAGTTCTTAGTTACCATCAACAACAAATTGTTTTAATGGCAGTGTATAAAAACAGTTCACAGATGCCATCAACAAACATATTGTTTTAATGCTAATTGATAATAACAGTTTGTAGTAACCATCAACAACAAAGTGCTTTGATGACAAGAGATACTAAGAGTTCTTAGTTACCATCAACAACAAAGTGTTTTAATGCCAATAGATAATAACAGTTCTCAGTTAATTACCATCAACAACAAAGTGTTTTGATGACAAGAGATACTGAGAGTTCTTTGGTACCATCAACAGCAAAGTGTTTTGAGATGACAAGAAATACTGAGTTTTCCCAGTTACGGTCAACAACACATCTTACAAAACTTTAGGCACTTTATGGTAATGACTAAATGAGTAGATATTTTGGAAGTGTCCTGTTACAAAATTCAGTCAGTCAATCAAAAATGCAATTAACAGCTAGTAAATTAGACAATTTTATCCATTTTTGGAGTGGAATTCTAAACTGTAAGGTCGTTAAAAGGATAGCCAATTCACATTGTGCATTATGTTTTCTTAATGACAATTTTATTGCTGTAAGTTTTACTTGGTTTATTTTTTTTTAAGACATTCCCAGAGTATTCCTTCGTAAGGAAGAGATGTAATATATGGATTTTTCTGACTTAAAGGGGCATGGTCACGATTTTGGTCAAATTTTATTTTTCTATTTTTATCCTTGATGCTTGAGTAATGCATTTCTAATAATCAACCAAACTTCGAGTGTCATTCGTAGAGTTATAAGCAAGGTACACAGCTCACTATTTTTTGTTATGTTAACATGTTTTGTTTACATTTGTTCAATATACCAGTAAAAGTTCTTTTTCAAGCTGATTTTTCTATCTGCTAATTTCTTTTGAACATTAAAAAAACAGTTCCTAGCGTTTGTAACATTCATTTTAGGTCTAACCAGGAGTTTTCAAAATGTAAACAAAAACATGGTCTGAGCTTTGTTTACATAACAAAGAACTGTGAGCTCTGTATCTCGCTTATAACTCGACGACTGACCCTCAAATTTTGGTTGACTATTAGAAATACCTTACTGAAGCATTGAAAACATTTAAAACGGAAAAACAAATTTCAACCAAAATCGTGATCATGCCCCTTAAAGCTTAATCAGGCTGATCAAACAGTTGCTGGGATCAGAATTGGTTTATGATATTGGGACCATTACAGTAGTTCAATTGTTATTTGCAACGTTACAATCCACATAGGAAGGGACTAACTACCATGCGTTTACAACACTTTAATCAATCTTTTGAGTTGTAAAAATTTAGAAATAAGTTATAGAATACGTTCCACTATAATTCTAGAAATGTTAAATGACGTTTGATTCGGAGAATATTACAAATCTAATCTGAATGTCAACGTTTTGTTGTAGATAGAAATTTATGTATCAGACATCAATGACTGCAGTCCAGAGTTTGAAAAATTAAACATGACAGCAACTATAATGGAGGGAAGTGAAGAAGGCTTCTCTGTCTACAGAGTAACTGCTACTGACTGTGACTATGATCCACAGAATAGAAACTTAACTTACAGCATAACTGGCACCGATAAAGGTAAGCCTTAAAACATAATACTATTTACAATAGGTACAGATCAATGTAAGACATTGTATGGAACAAACTGCTAAGACAGGTACAGATCAATGTAAGACATGGAACTAAAAATACAATAGGCAATTATTAAGGTGAGACATTAAACAAAATACTACAACGGGTAGCAGATCAGGGTATAATTAAGACACAAAATACGATACAACAACTTATTTGAATTAAAGTAAGACAAGGGACACAGTATTACTAACAACGTCTACAGTTCAAGTTAAGACAAGTGACACGGTACTACTAAGTAATGGTTATGAGCCGAAAACTGTCCATTCTGTCAGATATTGTACAGTCCGAGGCAATATCTGACAGAATGGACATTTTCGGCTTATAACTTAAGTCATTTTCTCTCTTCATTGCATGTGAACAGTTTTTACGATCGTTCTGTTTCATTTCATTTACCTGGCACTATCCGATAAGTTAACAATAAGCATTAGGCCAAAACAGATCATTTTACGTTTGGGTATGTAAATAAACTAAATATTAAAGAAACACTTGTCAAGACGATGAAGCATGTTTAGATAAACCATTTTTTTGCATTGGTCCTTTTAGTCCACATTGCGTCATGAAAAAACATGCGCAAAGATGAGCATGTTTCGAAATCCCCGCACATTGGTCATTTTTGCACAAGCAACGGTAGAGATTGGATTAAAATTTTGATACATGAATATATGAATGTCCTTTTTCATTTAAAAATTCTTTTCCGATTCAATTTCATACAAAGGGATGACGTTAATTGAGCACTTCCAACTGAGTGGATTTATGTTTTCAAAATTCGTGCAATAAGTTGTTTTGATTTTGCCAGAATTTTCTCTTCTCTTTTGTATCTGTAAATTTCAATTCTCATTGATATTCTGAGCAGCTGATAAATTCCCGTGAAAGTGGAGGAACCAGTAGTTGTATTTTACTCTCCTATTGTGTTTTCGTGAGTTTGTGTTTACCCCAATTATCTGCAGCAGCCCAGTATGTCACCTGTAGCCGTCTAATAAGTCGAAACTTACTGGACAGCTACAGGTAACTAATTGGAGGGTTGCAGGACAATGTGAGATTCACTGGACTCGGTTTAACAAAAGATGACGTCACAAAAATGTTTTAAGGATCAAGTTAAGACAAGTGACACGATACTACTTACCACACATATGGAATAAGTTAAGACAACGGACACAGTACGACTAACCACATATATGGATCAAGTTAAGGCAAGGGACACTTTACTAATAACGTGATATATGGATCAAGTTAAGACAATGGACACAGCACTACTAACCTTATATATGGTTCAAGTTAAGACAAGGGACACAGTACTACTAACTTGATATATGGATC
>WFKH01007768.1:7010762-7061822 GCA_016163765.1 Magallana hongkongensis | reverse complement strand
TTTAAAATCTTCTCAGAAACCAATCAGCCAGGAAAGCTGAAACTTATGGGGAAGCATTCTCAGGTAGTGTAGATTCAAAGTAGTGAAAATCATGACCCCCAGGGGTAGGGTGGGGCCAAAATGGTGGGTCAAATTTTTACATAGGAATTTATAGAGAAAATCTATAAAAATCTTCTTCTCAGAAACCAATCAGCCAGGAAGCTGAACCTTAAATGGAAGCATCCTCAAGGGATTGTAGATTCAAATTTGTGAAAATCATGACCCCCAGTGGTAGGGTGGAGCCACAATGGGGGTCGAATTTTTACACAGGAATATATAGAGAAAAGTCTTTAATAATCTTCTTCTCAAAAATCAATTGGCCAGGAAAGCTGAAACTTGTGTGGGAGCATTCTCACGTAGGGTTAATTTAAATGTGTTCAAATCATGATCCCCAGGGGTAGCATGGGGTCACAACCGGGGGGAGGGGCAAATTTTTACAAAGGAATATAAAGATTAAAGTCTTTAAAAATCTTCTTCTAAGAAACCATTTGCTTAGAAAAGCTGTAACTTTAGTGGAGTCAACTTCAGATAGTGTAGTTTCAAAATCGTTAAAATCGAAATCTTGAGGAGTAGGGTGGGGCCACATTGGGGATCCAATTGATCAAAGGAAAACATTTTAATTATTTACAAAAACTTCAATGTTATCACATATGGTTTTACTTGTATGCAAGCATTTTGACATATTGCTGATTCTTTAAAATTGTTTAGACTCTGGCCCCTGAACGATTCTTGGGCCTCACAAGGGGTTCAGAGTTTGATGTAGGTTTATATCCCATATATAAACAATTGTTTAGGATCTTTTTTAGAACTGCAATGCTCAACATGTGATATGACTATAAAATCATCCTGTTAGAAAAGGGACTTGATTATAATGATTATAAACGTAAGAATGTCCAGGGGGGAAATGTGTTTTTATTTATACAGGATCGACATGTATAATACCACATTGTCCAAATATTTTGTATTATGACCCCATTAATCTGATCTTAATTATCATGCCTATTGTTGCTCAGGTGAGCGATGTGGCCCATGGGCCTCTTGTTTTCCAATTGGGGGAAAAAAGACGTCAATTTTTTCCATTATAAATTCACTGAAGAAATGTATTTTCGTTTTCGTGTCTATCTCTCAAGATAAAATTCGAGCGAACATGTGAAAGAAGAAATCTCGGTATTCTAATTTTGTCATGCATTAATTTCAACTGTTCTTCGCTGAATGAAATGTGCATTTGTTAAAATTATCAACAAAAAGTAATAACACAATACCTGGGACAGAATATAGGACTTTACGTTATTTGAGAAACCTGTCTTCTTTCACGGCTAAATGGATAAAGTATTGGACCAATGAAATACTGTTTCTGAGTATGATTACTTCAGGGACCTTTTGTCTTTAATTTCCCTATATATTAAAACATTTTTTAAAGCTGTAAGGATTTCATTGAAAATCAGTTTGTTTATTGTTACCATTTTTGTGCATCATATTTCCAAGGCTTTGTAGGATTTCATTGATCTGAAAATCCAATCACAAAGAAATAATAAAATTTCTTGATGAAAAATACTGCAGGCACATAATGGGGGCTGTTCAAAAAGTTTGTGGACAATGGCGCTTTTGTCATTTTAAATGGTTTTTCTTTTGAATTATCTTATGCCAGATTATTTGTTAAAAGAATGTAAGTCAAAACACATCGGTTTTGAGTGATTTAACTTCAAAAATGGGGGTGAATTGCCGAATAAAAGGTTTGTTGAAGGTGTGCTTGCACGGACTAAGGTTAAAGCGCTATTACCTTTAAATAAAGATTTTATATTTATAGTAACACTCCACATATTTTTTTTGTATGTAAAATATGTAGAAAGCTCCTGCAGACAGGGTGAGTTCAAGATCGGACAACTTTGGTTAAAAATATATAAATACTAGATGATATCCCGCGCAAGCGCGGGAATTAACACTTTACACATTAAAATGATACAATGCTTAATATGCAGAACCATATTTTTGTTCATTTTTGTACCTATGCTGTGTCCAAATTTTTTCTTAATTGCTTTCTTAACATATTCGTTAAAATTGAAATAAAAAACAGCATGGCTGGATATTTAGAGGAGGAGTGGGCAGGGATGAAAAATATAAGCTGAAAATAAATTGATATATACATGTACGTAGCCTAATTCTTTTTGTTGCAGCTGACTGGAAAAAATAGAAAACTTTTTTATTTAATTTCAAACCAGTGAGTCGGTATTTAGTGCTTCGTATCTCTAAATTTTGTTCTTAAGGTCAAATTTAGACGTGGAACACAATATGTTCATTATTTACAAATTAATGTATAAGGTTAACTACCAATCCGTCGTGTTAAAAAATTTATAAAATAAAAAAACGCTAGTGTATGCATATTTATCTGCATATTTTAAACCTAAGTTGTCAGATATAAAGTATCTGCCCAATGGTTAACTCGCCCTTCACTTTCCGCATGACGTTAATTAGTCTAACCGCGTTCCTCGGCACCCTTCTTCTTCTTCTTCTTCAAAATACTGAGCAGGGCTCTTCAAAGAGGGTTAATGCTCAGGCGCATGGATATTTACCTTTTGGAAAGTTCTTTCCATCAAAACTAAAATCGTATCTAATGAATTCATTTTATTTATTAAGTTTTTTTTAATCAACCATAGATTGCCGATCAAAGGTATCAGCCTGCAATGTATGACGAACTCGTCTTGTCAACCCGCGTCCTTGGTTACCCCGTTCTGGAAAGTTCTATCCGATTTTCTCACCAAAGGTCGTGCCTCGCAAGCGTCTATCTATCAAAAAAACTAAAAGCGCGTTCAAGAAAAGAATTGACTCATTTTATTTATTCAACATTTGTGAAATCTTAATTTCTATGTATACCCTAAATAAGTTCCCAGTAAATATATTCACTCTTTATGTAATCATTCAATATAATTTCATTGCAAGCATATATTTTGATGCGAACTCCTACTGACTTAAATCCGCCAAAACGTGTCCAACACCTTACGATCATTTTTGCTATTTTGGGCTGGTTTATCGAAAATGAAAGTAGGTTTTAAATTCATTTCTCAATAATTATATATCAGGTAAAATTCAATTATAGCATCGGACATCATATCACACGTGTTGAAATACCAATGGTATAAGCAGTTACTCTGGTGCAGGCGTTTTATAGTTTATTGGCGAAATGTCTTAATTTATAAGTACAGAAATGTGCATGCGTTCATGTGTTGTTTTTGATATCCCTAAATTAGAACTAATGAACTGTATCATTATCACATTGTCAAAGAAATAGCAATATAGGCATCGTAAAATACATGCCATTATAGTATTCATTGCCAAACAGACTATATACATAAACATGGGTTCATTCACGAGACTTCACTACTGCCATCGCTATGCACGACGAAACGTCCGTCCTCGACTAAAGAGCCCGCGAGATAAAGCTCCGTGCACTATTCGCGCCGTCTGACGTCACTCCATAGTTAATTTATACATAGACTAAGTCCACAAACACCACACTCCCCATTTGTTTCCTTTGATGGGCGTATGTCCACGGCCGGTATAGGCTACATCTCGTCGTGCGAATGCTCCTCCAAAATCTTTCGAGGCATACAAAAATAAACAATTACATAAAACCTCTGGAAGGCTTCCAAGACAACTCACAGTCACAGTCAGTCACTGAAGGTGCGGCTAGCGAGCTCAACTCTGGTAACTAGCTCCAACCCCAACAAGCCTTGGGGGTTCCAGTTCAGCCGGAACTCTCCCAACTCCCTCATCATATCCACTATAAGCGTCAGGGAGGTATTCTGGTTTACACTTGGCATGGCGCGAGGGCATCATCATGGTCTCATCGCTTAATTCCATAACTCCACTGTCCAAGTTAAGCCGAACCTTTTGGTTAAAAAGAACATCCAAGCCAAGCAACATCCTGTCCTTCAAAGGGGCCACTCGCAGGTCTCCTTCATAGTGGTGCGGGCCTATACGGATATTGAATGGTCCTGCGATAAATCCTTCCGGCTCGGAATCTTCACCCGCCTGCAACATGGCAATATATTCCTTCACCGGTAATCTGGGGTCCATCAGCTGATAAGCTTCGTTGGACGGCACACTGACTTCAGCTCCAGCGTCCACCACTTCATCTATTGTTATCTCATTCATATCCACGCAAACAGCAAATCCCGCAGTTCGTTGTGAATTCGCAACTGGCCCATCGGGCCTTGTTCTCTTACCCTCTTCTTCCAGCCCATCAAGAATGCAGGGCTGCCTGTCAGCTTCCACAGGAACCTCATGCGGGCTGAAATAACGATGGAATTCTGCTCTCTGCCCCCTGTTCCTCTTCCGCTAGTGGCCTGGAGGTGACATGCTGACTTCTTGTTGGTTGGCCACCAAGCTTAGACGAGAGTCAACATAAGCCGAAGCCCTCTGACTATCCGAATCGATCCCACTAAAATCTGGCTTCTGTCGATTTTTACCTACAAGCTTCCTTCGCTTGTCCCGGTTCCCACCAGCAGTTACCTTCTCTGAACGAGTCAGGCAGTCCTTCTGGAGATGACCCACTTCACCACACTGGTAGCATCTCCCCAGCCTCCGCCGGGCACGACTTACCCTACAACGAGTCCAAGCCGGCGTGGTGTTATATTTACCCTTCCTCAAGGTCTGCTCCAACTTCTCTATCCTACTCCTGATGATGACAAACTCCTCTACCATAGCGTACTCTTTGAGATGGTGCTCAGCACAGGGCGACATCTTCCTCACAGCGCGGACTGGTCTGTGCTGCCGTGTGTACTGGTATTACAGCATGCTTTCAACAGCCTCCTCCAGTCTTGAGCTGACCATCAAGAGCATACAAGCTAGCGTCTTGGTCCTCTGCTCCAAAGCACGGGCGAGGTATGGCGTAGACACATGTACATCTGGCACACCTAAAACACACAAATGGCCAGGGTACGGACTCTGTCGGCCCACTGGTGCAGGGACTCTCTGCTGTGCTGCGTCACAGATTGGAAGTTCCGCTGGTGTATCAGACAAGATAGGGATGATCCAAACCGCCATCAGAACTTGCACAGGATGTCTCTCAGGCTGATGTCCTGGTTCGTTTCAATTAACAGCGAAGTAATCACTCGATGTTCATTCAAGGGAGAAGAAACAAAACTGGTCATGCTGCTCTACCTCAGACCATTGCACACTACGGGACAGTCGCTAAAACTTAAACAAGAATGAGTTCCAGTTCGACGTCCCATCATACTTTAGGTCTCTGCACCTAAGCTTGCTCCTAGTCTGTTCACTCTGCATACCCTTGGGCTCGCAAGTACAGCTCGGCGAGTCATCAGGGTTGGGCACATAGGAAACACCTGTCCAGTAGATTGGCTGCATATGCTCCATCTTCATCCCTCTTTCCAAAATAGCAGTCAGGTTTGTAGGCGTTAGGCGGATTACAGGTCGTTGAGACTTCACTATTGACATCGCCATGCAACAGGACACGTCCGTCCTCAACCAGGGAGCCCGCGAGATAGAGGTCCGTGCACTATTCGCGCCTTCTAACGTCACTCCATAGTTAACTCGTACATAGAATAAGTCCACAAACACCACACCACCATTAAAAATTTGGTTAGTAAGATTTTGCATAAAGAATAATTTGAATGCTGTGCATTTGAATGTGAATTAGTGAAAAAAAAACACCATTTACCCAAAATAATAAGAAAGAAGTAAGTTTTGAAACAAATTTTGATTAAAATTATTCTTGAATATTTGATCATTTAATTTTAAGGTCATTTTCGCTCCATATATTTATTTCACTATGCATCGAACACAAATTAACCATGCATCGAACAGTTTTCAATTCATGATTTTGTTATAACAATTAACATATAAGGTGCGTATTCCTTGTGCTATAATTCAAATGCTTAGTAAAATAAATTTTTAAAAAACTTTTGAAGAAAACATTTCTCCTTCAACCACTCAAGTCCGAGTTTTATAGATACAGCATTTTATAACTAAAGTTCCTGTAGGTGCTGGCACGATAAAAAAAACCCTCACTGATAAATACATTGTAATTTTTAAACAGAAGCACTAGCCTAAATTCCTGGCTGTAAATTCAAGGATTTACATTAACACAAATTTAAATAGGAATTTGATAAACTCATTTATCTGAAACTCTGTATGTGTGCATGAAAATAAGAAAATTTTATTATTTTCAATTTCTACTGTATGGTTGTTCGATGCATGGGTAATATTGTTCTATCCATGGTGAAATTGCTCAATTCTACATTAAGAATAAGGAGGCTGGATGGTCTACTAATTAACCATCAGATCTACCTAAATTTTAAGATATCTTTTGTTTAGCTATAAACTATTATTTTGTAAAGAAAAAAATCTATATATTTTACCTTTTAAATTTCCATATTTTCCTATATTTTTATATAATGCTCTTCTTCTAAAGGAGATCATAACAGTCTAAAAATGGTCACGACCATCGAGCACTCTTAAATTACTTTAGTTTCTGTGTTTAAACAAATTCACAAATTTTATTCCAATGATTAAGCAAGGGAAACACCTGTAACTTTTAAAACAAGTTTTTTTTATATTCGGACCATAATTGACGCATGATAAAAAAGAAAAATTTAAGGGTGTCCGATGCATGGTGAAATCACCCTATTACACCACAACACACACAGGGTACTCAAAGGTTAAATGATTTGTTTTATTGTGACGGCACAAACGTTGAACGCTATTTAAGTGCAACGTCAGAAACGAAAATCAAAGATCACGCTTGTGACTGTACAGTGGCTCTTCTAATAATTTGAACTTACCCACATTATAATACAGTAATTTTGAGGTATATTTCCCATTTGCGGACAAGGCAAGAAGTTAAAAAAATGTAAATATAAGCATTTAATCCTTATTTTTAGAAAAATATAGTTTCATAACTGCAACGATATGTGCAAACAAATTTTCATAACGCGCTAACGCGCGTTCCTGAATTTGTATGCACACACCGTTGTAGTTATGGGCCTATATCTTTCAAAAATTAAGGATTCAATGCTTAAATATTTACATTCCATAAAGTTTTGGCATGCAAAATGTGTGGAAAGCTACAACCCTTTTAACACCGTAACACACACGGAGTACTGAAAGATTAAGAGTTTTATTATGACGTCACAAACGTTGAACGCTGTTAAAGTGCAACTTCATAAGCGAAATCCAAGTTTACGCTTGTGGCTGTTACAGTGGCTCTTACATTAATTTAAACTTACCCACAGGACATTAAAATGATTTTGAGGTATATTTCACATTTGCGGACAAATACAAGAAGTTAAAAAAAAATGTAAATATAAGCAATAAATTCTTAAATAAATAAAAGAATAAAATCGTCGGTCCTATAACACACCATGCCGTGCAGACAAAAAATCATAGCGCGCTAACGCGCGGTATTCAATTTTGTCTGCACGACCTGGTGTGTTATAGTTTCGAAAAGCCTTGGAAACAGATGTACATATATATTTTGCTGATCGGCACGGGATGATTCACGCTGTACACTCCGGTAAGACAGTGTGCTATGTATTTATGTGCATAACAATCATAAAAAATGTGCTTTACGTTGGTTTTTATATACATGTATTTGCACTATCACTTTTTTAAATACTATTGTACCGATTTTACTTTTTAAAGAAAGAAATAGTATATGTGTCTACGAACTCTTTGGACAACCCTTGTAGATTTACCAGTACTTTGTAGTCATTTCAAGTTACGGTTCCATCACTTTTTTGTTAGTTTTTAAACAATATATGCATAACTGTCAAAGAATTACAATCAAACGAGGGGGGAAATCTGCAGTGCAAAATCCCCATTTTGAAACATGACAGGCTAAATGAAGGAGGGAATGGCGTTTCAAAAGAGAAATATTGGAATGATTTCATGCTTATGAATGAGCTTCGTTTGAGTTATTTATGAACGGCATATGATTAAACAAAATGTGATTCGAGGATATCTAGGGCAGAGTTTAGCTACATATTTCACCTATGATAAACCAATATTTGAAAGCCAGCACTTCTGATGTGTAGTTGTTTAAATTTTTTTTAATAGGACTAACAAACAAGTTAACTTTCATATGTATATTTTAGAACTTGGTATATTCAACTAATTAAACCACTGGACAGAGAGCAGAATAACCAGTACAATCTGACTGTGACTGCCAAGGATACAAAACATGTGCGTATACAGTGCAATATTTACATCTACCGAGTATGATTTCCTCTATTTCTTACGGAAACTTGTAGTTAATTCATAGCTCTATAGAAACAGCCAGACTGAAATCTACATGCCCAATTAATCGATTGGTCGAAATCTACAGCGGCTAAAACTGACATGAAACTGACAGGACTGAAATCGACACGCCCTGTTTATCGATTAGTCGAAACCTACATCGACCTAAGAAAAATCACGGACTGCACGAAATAATCATGATGATGTCAGACTCAAAGTCTCACAGGAGACGATTTGGCTGTTTCTTTTAGCTAACGTACTTATGTACGTTAACAGTAATTTAGTGAATTTCACTTACTTTTTATTATCAATTTATTAATCAGTTAAAAAAAAGATGTAAATATAAACAATAAAATGCTTTCTTTGATGACTCATGCGGGTTATGAAGGTAGCGATCATTGCAGAAAAAAAATCACATAACCCGCGTTAGCGGTATTTTTTCTGCAATTTTAGTATTTTTTCTGCAATGTCGCCACCTTCATATCCCGCATGAATCACCAAAGAAAGCATTTTATTGTTTAAATCAAACTCATATTCCTTTCACAGAATTGCTAATCTGGAAAAAACTCTAAACATAAGACATTTATAAGATGTCAAATAGTCATTGCATATATAAGACAATACAGATATACAGATATTGAACAAAACATGAATAAAAAATAACAGTAAATACTGCTTATGATGATATCAAGTCAACTTATACCCTAAACGGAACCAGTGATGCCATCCTCAAAACACAATGGTCAATTAATAAATAACCCAAATATGATTTAGAAGTTAACCAGTTAAATAACTAATGAATTTTTTGTTAATTTAATGACTTAAGGTAAACACGTCTCATAATAGACACCGTCACACAGGTACATGTAATCCGTTCGATTTTGCTACACCCGATTGCAAACCTGAAAATCGTGGCCGACTTGAAGTACTAGTATTCCTTTCGTGGTCTTTGAGTTTATGCGTTTATTCCTTGTTTAATGTGCATAATGCATTTGTAGTTAATGCATTAACCTGTATATTTGATGTTATTTTTCTCCTGGTGTGAAAAAAGTGCGTAAAATTTGACCATTTCATCGCGACCGAGTAACACAGCGAGGTGAGATGTACGCCCACACAGGTGAGACCCCTTGTAACGTTCATGTTTCTTAAGAACATGTTGAAGATCAACCAAGTCCGTGCTGCACGTTTTACTAACTAGTTTATTCCCGGAAGTCCCATTGTACAGGTTAAAAACATGTAAATAAAGGAAAACCGGATAAAAACGGAATTTACAAATAAAATTTACATTTTCCCCTTTATGAATTTCACATTATGATTTAAAATTTTTTTCTTCATATTGAGAATTTCACTTACAGTATCATTAGACACAATTGAAAGAAATAGATATAAAACATATTTACATATCTTTGTACAAATATTTACTGATCATTTACCGGTATACATATCTCATCAAGTGCACATCAAAGTAGACTGCCTTGATTGCAAATATATAAGTAAGGGATTATTCTGCCCCATCACACATATTCACTTAGATATTTCGGACGACGCACTTCTCGGCCTGCACGCGTTTTGTACGGTTGCACTTGCTAAACAATTTCTGGACTTCTTGCGTCTTCGACTTCTGTATTGTCCGGGTTTTCGACTTGTGAATCACTTGTTTCTCTGTCTCTCACAATATCTTCATCTTCGTCATCAAGTTAAACGATTGGTTCTTTAAAACTGGTTCCTTTTGACTGTATGATGTCTCTTCGATTTCTTCTAAATTGATCTCCATTCTGATCTTCAACATTGTATGATCTAGTATGGACTTGATCCTTGATATATCCGGGTTGCCACTGTCCTCTGTGTCTGAATCTAACTCTTTGTCCTGGCGACAAACTTGGCAGCTTTCGGCTTCCAACATCGAAATATGTTTTCTGACGATTCTGGGTAATTTTTCTCTTTTGCCTGGTAATATCATCTGGTACTACTTTTGGTTTCAGTTGATTTTTGGTTATTGGTAATATTGATCTAAGTTGTCGGCTCATGAGTAGTTTTGCCGGAGATTCAACATCTGTTGGCGTGTTCCGGTATTCTAGTAAACTGATATTTGGATCCTTCCCACCTATCCTTGCTTTTTCTAACATTCTCTTCACGGTTACAATGGTTTTCTCCACAAGACCATTACCTTGTGGGTTATAAGGACTCGATGTTAAATGTGTTCGAAACACCAACCTCTGGAGAAATCTTTGAATTCCCTTGAAGTATGCTGAGGACCATTATCACTTCTCACTTCATAAGGAATGCCATGACGGGCAAACATGGACTTCATATGTGTGATCAAAGTTTTGCTCCTAGTGTTCTCAAGCTTGACCACTTCAAAAAACTTGGAATAATAATCTACAATGATCAAGTAATCCTCATTGTTCAACGTGAACAAATCTGAACCAAGCACTTGCCACGGACCTTTTGGAACTGGTGTCGGATTTAACGGTTCTTTTGGATTTTTGTTTCTTACATCCGTACATGTATGACATTAAGCAATCATGTCGGTTATGTCTCGATTCATATCAATCCAGTAAACCACAGTTCTTGCACGAGCTTTAGTCTTCTTTATTCCAAAATGACTAACATGTAGATATCTTAAAATTTCGGGTTGTAATACTTCTGGAATAACAATTCTTTTATTCATTTACAGCAAATTGTCTACACATGTGACTTCTGATCTTAACTTCCAATACTCTTGTAATGGTTTCCGTAGCTGATTTTTGTTTTCAGGCCAACCACCTTTAACAAGACGAATAGCTTTGCTTAGATAAGCATCATTTGCCGTTTCTTTTTTGATGTCTTGAAGTATGTTTCTAGAAATGGGAATGTCTGGTATAAACGCAGAAAGAACGTAAGTTTCAATATCCTCGCAAATTTCCTCTTTTTTATTGCTTTGTTGGAGGTAAATGAGCCCGAGATAGAGTATCAGCAATGATCAACTGTTTTACTGGAACATACTTGAAGTTGAAATCATATTTCTTTAAACGAAGTAAAAGTCTTTGAAGCCTTGGAGGAGTTTGGACTAATGTTTTCCTTAGAATGTTTTCCAGTGGTTTGTGATCATTCTCAACAGTGACATTGACACCATAAGTATACTGGTGAAATCTCTCTAAACCGAATGTAACAGCTAACAGTATTTTTCGATTTATGCATATCGCTTCCCAGTTTCTGTCAATGATCTAGATGCATATGCTATTGGTCTTTCATCCTGAGTGATCACAGCACCTAAACCGAACTTTGAAGCATCAACACTAACACACACTGGTTTTCTAGCATCGAAGAAAGTCAGATTTGGTTCACGAGATAAAATGTCTTTGATAGCTGCGAATGCGTCCTGTTGAGGTTTTCCCCATATGAACAACATATCACTCCTGAGTAAAGATCTGATTGGCTCGTTAATCGCTGACATATTAGGAACAAATTTGGCAAGATAGTTCACAGTTCCTAAAAGACGTTCGACTCCTTTCTTGTCAGTTGAAGGTGGCATTTTGAGAATGGCTTATTTTGGTAGGATCAGGTTTCACTCCATTTTTCGAAATCACATGTCCTATGTATCGAATTTCGGATTGATTGAATAGACATTTGTCCTTGTTAAGGGTAAGGTTGATCTCTTTGCATCGCTGTAACACTGCTCTGAGTCTCATATTGTGCTCCTCTTCATTTCTCCCCCATATCAGTATATCATCAATGTAAACTTCTACACCATCAATATTGTCAAAGTGTTGCGCAATTCTCTTCTGGAATACTTCCTGTGCACTTTTGATACCAAAAGGCATGCGACAGAAACAATATCTTCCAAATGGTGAATGAAACGTACTGAGGAGTTGATTAGCTTCATCGAGGGGTATTTGCCAGCATCCACTATTGGCATCGAGTTTACTGAACACGAGAGCTCCAGACAGTATGTAATTTCTTCAATAATAGGTAATTGAAAATGTTCCCGCTTGATCGCTTTGTTCAAATCTCTGGGATCTAAACACACACGAAGTTTCCCTGTTTTGGCTTTTTCTGCAATGACGAGAGAATTGACCCAATCAGTAGGTTGATCGACTTTTTTAATAACTCCTTTTGATTCCATGTCGTCCAGAGTTTTCTTCAGTTCATCACGGAATGCTGTTGTTATTTGCCTCGGATTGTGTATGACAGGTTTTATTTTGTCATCAGTACATATCGTATAAGGTTCTTTCAAACATCAAAGTCCACAAAACACACTTGAGTATTCATCAACAGGAGAGAAACACTGTGATATTCCTGTTGATAAAGTTACCTTTATAAATCCTAGTTCACAACAGGATTTGTGTCCTAGTACGGGTGGTTGATTTCCAGAAGTAACATAGAATTCTAGCTGATGATCTTTGTATGGGTGTACACATTTTACTGCTACAGGTGTGGAGTCCCCCGAATAACTGGTAAGTCTTACACTAGTATTAACGAGTGGTTTTTCTGACTGAATTTTTTTGTAGATTTTATCTGTGAGAATATTTACTTGTGATCCGGTGTCCAACTTGAACTTCACTATTTTATTATTGATTTTTAGGTTCACATATATTTCATCTTTGTTATTTTCACTTGAGATCGATCCTATAAAATTTCATCTCTTTGTTCTTCTTGCAAATCTTCATCTCCGTTTAGATCATTTGCATGAATAGCTTAAGTCTTACACATTGCTGCAAAGTGATTTTTCCAGTGAGACTTGCTACATCTTTTCCCAAATGCTGGAAAATGTCCTCGACTGTGACTTTTCCCACATTTACCACATGTAAATGATGATCTTGAATTGTAATTTGGACCCCTATATTTCTGTTTTCCAGATGCTCGTTGATTACCGGTTCCAGTAGTTTTTTGAAATGTATGTTTATTTCCTGTAGACGGTTTCACGGATTGTTTGTTTTTATCACACTTAACAGCACTGACCTGTTCTTCCTGTTGTAAGTCTTTCATCTTGCTCTCTGACTCTTCATTTGCACGACATATACTCAATGCTTTGATGAGTGTAAGTTCATTGTCTCTGAGAAGCCTCTCTTTCACTTTCTCGGAATGTACACCACATACAATTCTATCTCTTAACATCTGATCTTCTAATGTGTCAAATCTACAGTTCCTGGATATGATTCGTAAGTCAGAAACATACTGGTCTATGGTTTCCGTTTTCCCTTGGAACCTAGTATGAAATCTATGTCTCCACACAGTTATATTTTCTCTCCGAGTACAGTATTCTTTAAACTTTTGAAAAAGTGTATCGACTTTATCTCTATCTTCTTCAACTATTGTCATAGTATTGAAAATTTCTCTACCTTATTGACCGATTATATACAGGAAAGCACTGCATTTTTCTGCCATTCATAGCGATGGTTAAGTATAGTTTTATGGTCTGCACCCATTTTCTCCATCTATCAAGCAAATTTCCATCTGTCGTGGAAAAATCCAACTCTGGTGGTGGACGAATATGTTCCATTATGGTATAGGTTTTATTGTTTCTTCTGACACCATGTAACGTTCATGTTTCTTAATAACATGTTGAAGAACAACCAAGTCCGTGCTGCACATTTTACTATCTAGTTTATTCCCGTAAGTCCCATTGTACAGGTTAAAAAAAATGTAAATAAATGAAAACCGGATAGAAACGGAATTTATAAATAACATTACACCCCTTAAGCGAAATACTTTAAATTGTTTAGAGGTCTGCGGCTTTAATAGGGGTTGTAGGGATAGTAGCGATGAAAAAGAAATATGGCAGACAACGTCTGTTACGAGTAGTGTTCAGCTTTAACTTTATATATCTAATTATACCTATTGCAATAAAATATAATCTTACCATTTCTATGCCAGATGTTATTTCCTTTTCTGTAAGAAATCGTTTTTATATGTGTATTTTTGAATAGAATACAATTATTTTCTTAATTAGAAAAAAAACAAAAAAGCTTCTTGTTGACTTAAATCAGAATCACAAATAAAGTGATTGAGCACAATTATGCGCGTAATCAAAAAACACTATTTTCTTTATTCAATTACGTTTAAATAATCAGTTTGGTCATCGTAAAAAAGAATGTCTGCTTGTTATTGAAAATCTATACATGTGTACCAACATACTGTGAATAATTAAAAATCATAACTGCATTATACTATTGTGTAAAAAAGTAAAAAAAAAAATCTGGTTTAATTTTTTGTTCCTCAGTGTAATTACAAAATTAATGTTTTCAAAAAACTATAATTTTAATTGCCAAGTGTATATTGAAAATAAAACTTTTAACAAAATTTTGGACAGTAAACCGTCCAAATGAAGACAACTGATCTTGCGATTATCAGCATCATGCAGAGATTGCGGTGTCTGTGTGTGGCATGTGCGCGCACACAACAACCCACTGTACTAAATTCTGATTACACAAAAAGAAAGTTATGGATTAAAGGTTCTTATATCTATAATGCGTGTGTATACCTATATAGTTAATACATCTTTTCACAACTTTACAAAACTATTCGAGGATCGGGGTAGTCTAGTATCTATTTTAGTTTACCTAACGATATAGATTTCATTTTAAATTTATTTTATAATGCAATAGACATAATTAATCTCATCGCACAATTAACATACTGTACATGTCACCAAAAACAAAGGTACTAAATTTCACACTTGATACGTGGAACATATTAGACATAGCATTGGAAATTGGGGTGAACATTTATACATTTCCTTCACATAAATGTAATATCACTTAAATTCATCGATTAAGGTACCTTATTTCTTATCCAACAAATGTATATTGTCTAATTATAACAACTGCGTTGTTTCAAATGTTGCAGGAAAATTTTGTCCATAAAATTTTTAAATATGCACAATAATCTCAATATGTGTTTAATATTAAACAAAGCAAACAAAAAACAAAAAACATGTTTCCGCCTTTAGAAAAGTTTGCCCCTCGCATGTATGTAATAGCTTAAATGACTTGTCACATAAATAATTAGTCATGGCATTTCACCTTAACGTCACTCAAAAGCTTGCAACCAGTGAGTCTTGAATGATTATTTTGAAGCAGAATGGAATTAAAATTTAAAATCGATTGCTTACAGTAAGCATAAGGATATATTCAAACCATATGCCAAATAATATTCTATTACACCTGTACAGTGTAAAAAGTCCGATTTTTATGATGTACAGGAGACATGGTTGAGGATTACAATTACAATTGAGGATATCAATGACAACGCTCCAGTCTTTACACAGTCCAACTACAGTCTGAGCGTTGATGAGGAGACAACGAAACCAAACATAACAACAGTACAGGTAAGACTACTAAACACACAGGTGTAATCGGTCATGACCATGCAATATGTCAAATCATTATAATAAATTCATAGTAATTGAAATACGATCTTTATTTGTATAGATATTGACATGAAAAAGTTTATTTAAAATCTAATAAACTCAAATTTAACTTTCTTTTTTATGTGAAACAATGTCGCTTATTTTACAGGAACTCAATGCAATATTCTAAAACCGTACATAGTCACGTCTGTCCCTGTTTTATTTTGGCGCTGCTGTTATACACACTTGAATCTTATATTTATTCCTCTTGACTAATTAATTAAATAAAAAAAACCACTAGATTTTCTGAAATGTGTTTTAGGTGAAAATGATTTGGGGCAAATAAATCTATGAAAATTTGCATGGTTTTCAGATTTAAAAAAATCACTTGATATTCATTACAATCACTATTTTATAACAATCACTGTATCTCTAAAGCATAATTATTATGCTACCAATTTCAGGCTAAAGACTCTGATTTTGGGGAAAATGCTAATATTACGTACAAACTAATTCAATCCAAATGGTGAGTACTTTATATTCCGCAAATCTACTTTACAAAACTACTTTCTTTTTATTCTTTCTTTTATGAAAGATGTTAAGGTAATTTTTGAGAATGAACATAGAAATATAGGTTTTCTGATGAAATGTTAATAGAAATAAATGGCAATCATGAGTATTGACTTAAAAATCACAAAGGAGTTTTATTTATTGATGGCGGCACCTGAAAAATGTTATCCAAAACTCATGTGCAGCCTTGCACGCTGTTTGTTCTCAAGTCTGTCAGAGTGATTTCGTCTCTCAGAATATAAATAAAAATTTAGTAAAGTTAAAGAGATTCCAAATTGTGACTTTTTTAGGAGCTCATACTTTAAAATAGAGCCAAACAGTGGAGAAATTAATCTAACTAAGAAGATAGACCGTGAGACTATGGGATCCTCGGGGATTCTTCAGCTAACAGTGGTTGCTGAAGATGGTGGCAAACCCCCTCGTAACAGTACAGCTGTCATCCAAATCAAGGTCAATGACATCAATGATAATGTTCCAGAATTCTGTGATGATGGCGAGACTCTGGAGTTTACATTCAATGAATTGGATACAAATAAAGCCTTCTATACAGCAAAGGTTAGATCTAATATTTTAGAGGATTCACTTCAGTGGAAATACTAGTAAACAAAATTTTATATGCAAAAAGTTGTTGAATGTTTTACGACCGATTCATAATGAACACTGAAATTTTTATTTACTTTGTCATTACATTTTTTGTTGCAGGCTATTGACAAGGATGCAGATGATCATGATGGAATACTGTTCGAGCTTGTTAACGAGACTTCTTCATTTAGCATAACTAAAGGTGTATTGTCCATAAAGTCACCCCTTAACAAAACTGACGCTGGAGTCCTGATGATTGTGGCTTACAATAATAGAACTTACTCAAATAAGTTGTCGAACAAAACCCAGAAAATCTACGTCAAAGTACAGGTATATAACTAAGACATCTCAGACAGTACAACTGAACACTATACATTTCATTCAAAATTCAGATATTTATCTTAAAGAGTACAACTGATACATTGAACTGAACACTTTACATCCAAGTTTAGCTATTTTTCTTATATAGTACAACTTTTACATTAAACACTTTAAATCTCAGCCAAAGTTCAGTTATTACTAGTATCTCATAGATTACAGATATAACATTAAACACTTAACATCTCAGTCAAAGTTCAGGAATTATCTCTGTACAGCTTTTACTTGAACACTTTACATCTCAGTCAAAGTTCAGGTATTATCTCGGTACAGCTTTTACATTGAACATTTTACATCTCAGTCAAAGTTCAGGTATTATCCCAGTACAGCTTTTACATTGAACACCTCACATCTCAGTCAAAGTTCAGGTATTATCTCAGTACAGCGTTTACATTGAACATTTTACATCTCAGTCGAAGTTCAGGTATTATCTCAGTACAGCTTTTACATTGAACACTTTACATCTCAAAGTTCAGGTATTATCTCGGTACAGCTTTTACATTGAACACTTTACATCTCAGTCAAAGTTCAGGTAATACAAAATTTAAACAACCTTATGATTATGAATTTAACAAATATTTGACAACAAAAGACAGTTCTGTTTAAAACAATGATTTGATGTATAAATGAAATAAAACAACGAAACAGGGGTTTATCCAGTTACTCTAGTATACTGGTTATGAATATTTTTGTTAGGTATGTCAGTTGTATGATTGCTTAGTCAAATAAATCGGACCTTTGTCAAGAAAAAGTTGAGAATAGTTGATTTTTTAAGAAACTGTTTGGAGAAAATAATAATGCTTTTAATGGTGTATCATTAAATGAAAATATTACATAATCTTCTGTACTAATTAAATTTCGTACTTTAAATATTGTTTTTTTATTTCTTTTAACTTAATATCTTTAAGATTCACTGAATGTTCTAGCAATAATTTGATCAACAAAATAAAAAGAGATCTTGAACGCCAAAACACTGCCTCCTCCCTCCCCTAAAATACATCTCTTAATCAACAGTGGAACAAATGTTAACTATGAACCAAGAAAGCCAAATAGGGAAACAGTTTTTATTCATAGTTCACCAAGCAAAGGGATCTTCATCGGGAAAGAATTAACCTTGAATGAATTGACAGTCACTAGATTTTGTTACGATTAAGTTAGAGGAGTTGGTGCAGAGGAGCTTTCTCTAAGTACATTGTTTTGCTGTGATTATACGTATTTTCCAACCAAACTTCGAAATGCAGATGTACTTATTTATAATTTATAATGTTTTGTTTCACAATCATGATAATGAACTGGTTTAATCTGAATATAGTTTTATTCGATCCTAATTTTTGTACATAAGTATTAAATAATAATTGTGTAAGTTATTTTTCTCTTTGCAATTACAGGATATAAATAACAACATTCCAAAGTTCAATCAAAATGGATACAAAATTTCAATTAAAGAGGACACAACAGTTGGATCGTTAATTTCTAGGTAAGACAGATCTTGCACTGGTCTCAACTTGCTTATAATGAAAATTTTTCGGTGCATAGAAGGAAGCTTTATAATCCGCTAATAAAAAAGTGAAGGTATTTGTATCTCCATCTATTGACAGCGGGTTTTAATTGCTTCTCGGGACCAGAGTTTCAGATTCCTTTTCCTTCGTTTATTTTGGCACTGATAACCAATTACAGAACACAATCAGTTACAACACCGATGGCACATCAATTACAGCACTAATGAAGTTTCAATTTTAAAAAGCACCAACAACACATTAGTTAGAATTAAACACATTTCAATGACATGCATTTCTTAAAGCACCAATAAAGTAAGGATCGATTTCAAAACAGCATCTGAAAAAATAAAAAATCAATTACAGTATCAATGATGCTTGCATCACTAACAATACTAATGACACATAAGAGCACAGCACCAATCAAATTGAATCATTTACGGCACAAATGAAACAATCGATTACAGCACCTATGATGCAAAGATAAAGCACCAAAGATCAATTACAACACAACCCAGCACCAATGAAATTACGAACGGTTACAGTACAAAGAATCAAATACAGCACTATGCAACGACACAGCTTTCTATTCTTACTGCAGCAAAATGTTTACACAGAAACTGTTTACAATTAACCAAAGTCAAGCAATGAAATTTAGAAGAGAAACTTTTAAGATGACAATATCAGTAAGTTTCCTCACGACCCACAATAATAACAAGAACAACGTATACCTTTATCAAGCTATTCTGATAGAAATTTAATTCATAGAGACATTTAAAGCTTTTTCAACCTCAACCATACAGTTCTTATGTTACTTCTTCTTTTTATAGTGTGAAAGCAACAGATGATGATTGGTCAGAGGAATGTGGATCTGTGTATTACTGGATTACAAATGGTAACACAGAACGTCATTTCTTCATCAATCAACTCAATGGTAGCGTGTATTTGGCTGATAATGTTGATTATGAGACACAACAGAACTATAGCCTCACTGTGAGTATAGCATTACGTCACCGTCAACTTGAGTCTCATTAAATAGAGCATTTATATCCATTATCCTTCACCAAATAGTTTAGACCAGTCTTGATTATTCGGAGCATTCTGTGTGATGAATGTATTACTGCTTTGGAGTTTCTATTACTCTTCCACTATGCAGCTCATAATGTTTGAAAATATCGCCTTTCTTACTCAAGATCATAGCAAGATATTTGTTTCCAGATAACAGCATCAGATTGTAAAGACAGAAAATACTCCAATCACTCAGTCTCCACAACACTCAGCATTACAGTTGTGGATGTAAATGACGAAGCCCCTAAATTTGCAGGTAATTATTTAACAAGTAATATGTACTTAGCCCTACATGTTGGTCCAGTCACCGTAGCTGAACTGGGTGGTAATCTTCAGTTACCAATGTCTTATTAAATGATTGAATATGGTAGTGTAATTTATTTTTAATACATAAAAAAACAGTCAGACATAAGTTTATGTGTAAGATAGTAGTAATGTCAGAAATATAAAATTGTCAATCATATGATTTTCAAACGGATTCAAACCAACGAGCCACTGTGTACTAGGTAAGTGACAATATACCATTGGGCGCAGTTGTTCAGATAGCCTAACCATTTTAAACGTTGTAATATAATATAGTACAGTAAGTCACTGAACATGCAAGAGCCGTTAAAAGTCTAGTGTTGACAATTTCAAATTTATGAGTGAAGTTACGTCAAAGTTTTTTAATGATATTTTCTACTTTTTGATACAAGCTGTGAATAAGATTTATTATTGAGGTTTAAATATTGAAAGTTATACATATACATGTGTATATTAATATACTGATACACCTTTTTAAAGGCTGAAATGGAAAAAATGAAATTTTATTCAGGTGACCATAAATCATATGAAGAAATTAAGTCATTATCTTAAGTGAAACCAGGAGATATTTATCTAGTAAAAACATTACATCGTTGAGAATTTTATTAACCTTTAGTAACATTGTGACTTTTGGTAAAACCAAAATCTAGTTGTTTCATTACTGTAGGTGAAAGTTTAATGCATGAATTTAATTGATATGATCAAGAATTTAAATTAGATTCATTTACCAAGAAAGCAACAAGGCCTGTTCTTCAGTCATTTTAGTCTAGGTTTAGTATGTTTGATTATTAATGTTTAAAAGGACATAAAAGACAAGAAAATAGTACTATTTTTTTTCAGTTTGTCAACCCCTTGCCAATAGTTGAGTTCCAGCATCTTTAAATTAATTCTTTTTCATGTTATGATATTAAACTGCAAAATTCGGGTGTTAATATTTTAATTCAGAGGTCTGTCGTAGTAACTTCAGTTAAGGACAAAAATTGTTTGATAATGAAAACTACAGGAATTCAGAATTCAGATAGGTTTACTCAATTCCATGCAAATGTATTTCCTGCTTTTATAAGCTGAGTCAATGAAAAGATGTAGATTGCTTATTAGAGTACCAAAACAATTACACAAAGAGTGTTTTTAACACAATGTTTCATAAAAGATCTTAATTATATATATATTTTAGATAACTATTTACAAATATGTAAAGTTAAAGAAAACATGAGTGGAAGATTCAACTGCAAAGTGAAAGCTACAGATGCTGACAGGTCTGATGAATTCCGTCATGTGATTTATCAGTTTGTAAATAGTTCAGATTCAGCGCAGGTAAATATCCTCTTATATTTACATTCAAATATTTAATGCAGTATCTGTTTGTAGCATGATAATCGTACACTTGTAATTTGTATGAACTCTTTATGACATCATAATGGGTTGCGCAAAAAATCGTATCAATCCGCTTAACGTTACATTGACATTTTTTTAACCTAAACTTGTACTGTTTCGTCATCATTTTGCTATGTTGTTCTTGTATGCTTTGTATGCTATGTATTCTTTCCAAGTAAACTATAGTATTCAAAGTACGGGCTTTCGTAGCTCTGCAGTCATTCACTCTGGTATTTAGAATGGTCCGTTTATAAGAGAGAATTGACAATGGTAGCGTTTTAAACAAGCAATGTACCAAAATGCAGTTGAGGAATGATTGTTATTGAACATATCTATTTACATTTTTTTTACATCAAGAAAATGCGAAGTATGAATACTTCCTGATTTTTTCCCCTTAGTTTCTCCTTACTGACATGCCAATATAACAATATTTTGACCAACAAAAAATCCCTTATGTGAAGTTACTTGCTCAAGTATTTATGTTTGATAATAAATACTCTCTTTGATACTTTTTTGCTGATGCGAAACATCTTTGTTTAATGATATATAAAAATAGTAAAAGCAGGTCAAGTAAGGTTTATGGAACATGGAATTGCTGTTTTTCAAATGTGTTAGAAAATGATTATGCAATACAATCAATTTTTGTTACCCACAGACGTTTTTCATATATTCATGCAACCTATTTCTTCAGAAATTTTAGTATGATGTAACATACTTAAGTGAATTTAATATCTAACTGCTAATATCTAACTGAAGCATGGATAGTCTTTCTTTTCAAATACGCAATGTGTACCGATAAACTTAACTATAGATTGAGAGCTAGAATGAGGAAAGTCAGAGGAAAAATGGAAGTGTGGGAATATTATGATTCTTTTATGCATTCATTTCAGTTTATTTATTTGAATAAGCCCTGACATTCACCATCTTCGGAAAACCCCAATCAGTCTTGCCAAGGCTTGCTGACTTGGCCAACTCATTGAACTTTTCTCGTTATCTTTAATTAATATTTATTCTCAATCCACCAATGAGAAGCCAATAATTTTTTGGAGGTTTGAATACAAAGATGAAATCGATGACAGTAGAAGCAAACATAATTAGGCATTAGCGCTACTGATGGGGTGTCCTTTATGAAACAAGCAAATAATAAAAAGGCATATATTATTCATGATAATGTGAAAAAAAGTCAGTGAGTTGGCCAACTGTTCAGTATTCAGTTTCCGTATATTGCAATTATGATTATCTTTATATGTTTGACTAATTTTGTTTATTTTTCTTTTGTAGAATCATTTCAAGATAAATAAAACTTCTGGAGAAGTATCTGTGACGACTGCCCTTGATTATGATGCTGGAGATCATGATTTTACTATCACTGTAAAAGCTTTAGACAAAAATCATTCAACCCTCTCAAGGTTCCAATTTATTAACATATAAATATTTGTTGCTGTTCACAAACTTTTATCCTAGATTATTTGTTATTTGGCTGATAACGGACAATGGTAACAAAAGCCTTAAGAATGAATCATGAGAAAAAATTATCTATAAACATTATTCAAAATCGTTACACTTGCCAATAACTTTCATTATATGAATCTACTGAACAGCAAAAACGTTTATACATGTATATGCATGAGCTAAATTTTCATTGGGTCAAAAAGTTGTATATCTGATGTTGCAATGGTCATTGTACAAAATCAGCGTTTGACTGATGCATTATTATACACAATTAAACATGGCTACATTAATATTTTAAATGATCAGACTCTCTGAAAAATAGATATAAGAAACGAATTTCATTTTTGAATATTCATACTTGACGCTTCACATCGGCATATTTAGAATGATGCAGTATTAGCTAACATGCAGATACTTGTGTGAAACCACATAAGTATTAGAGTATGTCCCAAGTTACTGATTCTGTTGCTTTTTAATGAATTTTACCGAAAATACACATATCTTTCAAACTACAGTAGAAGTATAAGTACAATTTAAGGTAAATTATAAATTCCAATATTTCTTCATTGAAATTACATATCTTTTTTTCAGAGAAATTGACAATGAGAAAAAACATATTTCTTACATGGATTCATTATAAGAAATTCTGACATATTTTGTCAGTTCAAAATTCCGAACATCTTGCACAATTTTTCAACGTCATCATAGGGATACTTAATGTCGATTGTAATGCAAAATCTCCACAGACTTTGTAATTTTGGCTGCGCTATTCATCGTGACAAAATAGAGGGGCTATTTCAAAACAATTCTTTTTTATAGTGAAATAATATATCGTTTGAACCCAGACATAGTTAAGAATATCGAATAGTTTTGGATTTAAAAAAGTGCTGCATAAACATCTTAAGACATAGAACAGCCTATAGCCTAACGAATCTGCAAACATGAAATTCGTTTAATACGTGCATGTTCATAGTGACTGCTTGATGATGCTGAAGAATTGTTATTACAGTACATGTACTCTGTCTATCATTGTGGAGAACGTTGATGACACACCTCCAAAGTTTCAACAGACTGTGTATAATTTCAATGTGTCCGAAAACCAGCCTGCATGGACTATAGTTGGTCAAGTGGAGGCAGAGGATAAAGATTCTAGCTCTCTTATATACCAATTGGAAACTAGTGGTAAGTGTAATTTTTCTCAATTTAACCTTCACTTTGAAATAAGAACCATTATATAGCTATGTTATCTGATCTACACAGTTTAAATGTATCAGATTTCAGTTTAATTTTTGACAGTGTCCTTTAGAATAAATGTTACAAAAATTTAACTCCATTTAATCTTTAAAACTGACAGTAGAGGTAATAGTTGTTGTATTTCACTTCTGTTTAATTTTTAATCACATTGCCTCTCTCTATTAAAAGGTTATTGGAGTTTTGAAATTCTGTTCATTCCAGAAAGCAAGGAATTTTTTACCCGTGTCAAATCTCAGGATACCCCTTGCGGAAATTGAAATTTCCTTATTGTTTTTCTGACAGCTGGGAACTATATAGATGAATTAATTTTATATTCTCGCGATTTGATACATAGACGGCTGACTACAGGAATTTTTAACTAAGCTTTTCATTATTTTTCATCTTTATAACTTCAGATCAGAACCTGGCATTTCAAATGAATGCTACGACTGGACAGATTACTACAAGACGGCCTTTAGATAGAGAGAGAAATTCAAGTTATTCATTACATATAGTGGTACATGAGAGCCAGGGAAATAATGCAGTAAGATAAAATATTTCTTTTTAAAAGACAGCCTGTTTCTGGTACCAACCAAGAGTCAAGATGGTCAGTCTAATTCTTTAGGCGTAGAATTATACTCACCACTGTTCTTGGGGAATGATTGCCTTAAAACCTAAAACTGACTTAACAATATTTACTTGTGTATTGAATGGGATAACGGGACCTTTAAGGACACTATGGATGTATATTTGGCTGTTTTGATTAATTGTAATAAGTGTAAAGTGTAATGAGATATGTTCTTCTAGATATTAATTAGGACTTGATTAAGAAATAAAAATAATGAAAAAGTTTTTTCAATACAGACAGATAGAGCCATAGTTAAGATAACTGTGCTGGATGTCAATGATAATAGGCCAAAATTTGGTGGCACAATATTAAAGTACAACACCCCTGAAGGTAGGTGTACATTTCAGACCTTATTGGAAAGTCAGATTGAGGTTCATGTTGATTGCACAATGATGAATACTTGTGTTGTAAGCATTAAGGCAGAATTATTGTGTCGACAGTGTAAAGATAAATAATTAAATAAGAAAATGAATAGGAAGTCTTGGTATGAATCAGAATAGTAATGTGTTAAAGGTGTCGAAAGATTCATTGTGTTGATGTGCACAAGTTAATAAAAAAAAACTTCATGTTAAAAAATATGAGTGTAGCTAGGACAAAAGCATAGGTTGACAATGTAAACAATAGGATGATTATGTTGATCATACAAAAACATTATGTTGACAGTCTAACGACAAATTAAATATGATTATTTTGACAGAGTAAAGACATTGTAAGGCATATACGTATGGCAGTTTGATTCTTTTGTATGGTGGCTGCTATAGGACATATGCTTGAGATATCTTTTAAAAATTCGTGGCCACTACTTTTATTTCGTGGCATCAAATTTTATTTCTTGGCCACGAATTTTTTTTTCGGGGCCACGAATTTTATTTCGTGAAAACGACTTACATTTTGTGGCCACGAATTTATATAAGATATCTCAAGCATATGTCCTATAGCAGCCACCGTATTTTTGCATTTGCTGATCATGAAGTCTAACAAAAATATTGATGTATGTTTTATGTAATTCTCAAATCTGTAACATTGATAGAAAAAACGTTTCATTAATTAGTATTTTGATGTTTATCAGGAAGTAGCAGTAAAAACCTGAAAATTAATTTTACTGCGACTGACTCAGATAGTGGAGATAACGGGAATCTTAACTTTACACTGAGGGATGATTATCATGATCTGTTCAATATGATATCTACAGACCCAGTAAGTTTTACATGATAGAAGTTGTGTTTTATGACATGCATTTAATTGTAATTACAAAAATTAATATGGGTAGATGTTTATACTACTTGACCACAAATAGTAATTCATGTGACGAAAATTAACAAGGCAGTGTTTAATTATTTCTACCTCATATAATGTAATCAGATAAAATTTCTCACATAAACTTTTACTACTGTGGGGTTTTTTTTTAATTATAGTATTAAAGTAATATGAGCTGCATTTTTCTTGTCGGTAAAAGTAGTGTGAAATTGTAATTTATTATTAAAAATACAATTACACATATTGTTTATTTATAAACTTTTGCTAGTCATATTTTTGTGGATAAAAGGCTATCTAAAGGCCCTAATTGAAGCAAACTTACATCATAGTCAACCAGTACAAAAATCGGTTTCCTATCTCTATGTTCGTATTCGTATTCACCGGTTCAAACGAACATAATTCATTTATAGATCAAAACCCAAACACATAATGTAGAAACTGGTTTGCCTGCGTCTGTGTAACAGACTTTATTTTATTTTATTTTATTTTTTGAAGTGAAGGGACACGTTTGCACGTTCAGCAGCGACACATGGAATGACTTTTAATTTCTAAAACCTGGACACAAGTTAACTACCTGTTCCGCACAAGTCCACTCAATCCCCTAGATCATTAAATCTAATCGAAACCGATATTCTATAAATAATTCTCTTAAAACTGATATAAACAATAACACGTGTTTACCTTACAATAAATAAAGGATTGTATCCCTTATGTCTAGGTCACATTTAAGCTGATGGTCGAACGAACAAATTTTCCTCGTATTGTCGACTGAAGCAGCTGCAGAACTGTAGCTCCACGGGAACTTTGGGTTGACCGTTAAGCTACAGCTAGGTCCATCCATATTAAAAGCTGTATATTTATTGCGCACAAAATGTTGCGCGCGGTTTTGGACTTATTAACATAATTAACGAATACATTCTGTAAAAATTTCAATACAAAATTCCTGAGACATTTTACTTTAGATGTCATTACTTTACTTGCTTCTGAATATCCTTTAACACTCTCACCAGCCCCGTGAAGTTGTTTACAGGTATAAAATGGCGACTCTTGATCCGGACGTGAATTTAACATACTTCACTTTCCGAGGTCGGTTAGGGTGCTTAGGTAAACGTTTTAGGCAAGTAGAGTGGCAAATCAATAGTACATTTTCTCAGAAATTTTGTGGTATTGAAATTTTCACAGAATATATTCTTTAATTAGATTATTAAGTGCAAAACCGCGCGCAACTTTTTGTGCACAATAAATACACTGTTTTTATATAGATAGACCTGTAGCTCCACGGTCCTTCAACCCAAATTTCCCGTGGAGCTACAGTTCTGCAGTTACGGCCGAAGAAACATGATCACCCGCCGCTGGTATCGGACCACACGGAGCAGTCACATTAATTTCTAGGAACATCATCAAAAGTTTGACTATTTATTAGTCGGTTAATCGTCGCTCGATCATCAAACGTTGTGCAACATTTTGATTTTAACGGTCGGCCGATTACATAAACAATTTTTCAATTGCTGAATATTCACCAGTAACCACGTGGGCATTGCTTCAATTTATTGACGAAAAAGTCTGCATTGCGTCGTCCGCCTGGCCGCCGTTTATCGCCCGGTAGACGGTAGATGTTTAACGTAATCCGTATACGGTTGGTCGTCCATCATTTGATTATATTTGTCAAAATCGCCCCCCGAAGACCAGTCGACCCTCGGTTGATTTTCGGTCGTCAATCTGTATCGGCCCGCCGACATTTAAGAAAAATTAAAATGCCTAAATGTCGACCGACCGACGAGAGACATAAATCTGTCTGCCGATGGTCGGATGATGAACGAAGCCACTGAAGAAATCGGCTACCGTCGCAGAAAAAAATTATGACTTCGCCCGACGGACACAAAAATGGTCGGCCGACGACAAAAAAGAGAGGTCCATATCGGCCAAGACAACGGCTGATTACCAATTAGAGAAAGTTAAAATATTTTGACCATCTGGGTTTGTCCAGGATCTTTATCAAACTCTTTTTATTAATACCCATCCTTGTTAGTTTGGCAAATTATTATATATACTTGTGTGGAAAAATTATCTAATATAGGAGAGGCGTTCAATAAATAATGTCACTAATCAGGTTTTATTAGGGCCCCGCTCTGCGGGAGCTCTATAGTGATCTGTCTGTCCGTCCGTCTGTCCGTCCGAGATGGCTTGTCCGGAGCATATCTTCTCTCCCCTTGGCCCAATCTGGCTCATACTTCATCCACAGAGTGCCTTTAGGTAAAGGATGTGCAGTGACCTTGAACCATGTTCTTAAGTCTAAGGTTTAGGTCATTTCAGAATTATATATAAAATCCTTGTCCGGGGCATATCTTCTCTCCCCTTGGTCCAATCTGGCTCATACTTTACTCACAGTGTCTATGGTCAAAGAGTGTGCAGTGATCTTGAATGAAGTTTGTAGGTCAAGGGTCAATGTCATATCGGACCACGCAAAAATCCCTTTTTCAGAGAATATATACTTTCCACTTAGCCCTATTTGGTTCATACTTTACATAAACGGAGCTTTTGACTAAAGGGCGTGTTGTGACCTTGAACCAATTTTCAATGTCAAATGTGTAGGTCATAGCAGAATTATATGAAAAATCCTTGTCCGGAGCATATTTTCTCTCCCTTTGGTCCAATCTGGCTCATACTTCACCCACATGGTGCCTTTGATCAAAGGATATGCAAATACATTGAGTATTGTTTGTAGGTCAAGTGTCAAGGTCATATCAGATCACACAAAAATCCTATTTTTAAGAGCATATACATGTATATACTCTCCACTTAGCCCTATTTGGCTAATACTTTACTTAAACAGAGGTTTTTGGTTAATGGTGTGCAGTGACCTTGAACCAAGTCAATGTGAAGGTCATAGTGGATCTCTTTATAATCATTTTTAAAGTGTAGATTATTTCCCATTTGCTTAATCTTGCTCAGATTGAACGAAAATGCCTGTATGTAAGGGTTAATGAGATTAAATTAGAAGTTCTATGCCAGCTGGAAAATTACGAAGTTATAGGTCAAGGTCAAAGCAAAATTGTCTGAATTTCTTTTTACCCTATTGTCAATTATTTAGCCGGGGCCCTTTGAGATGGTCACCATCTCAATGTTGTCTAGTTATTCTTAAATTTTGAATGAATCCATTGTACAATCCACTTTCGTAATGCTCCAAATAAATATAACAATTTGGTGCCTTATGATATCTTGAGATGTCCCCTTTAAAAACTAGGGCTGCGTTTTACTAAAGAACTTACCACAAAGTCGTAAATATTTTCAGTTTCATGGAATAATCTTTAAAGAACAAAATTTATGTAAAACCATTTATTTACATCTATTTTGATATCCATAATTGTATTTTACAGCCATTAGAATAAAAAATTGATTCGTTCGTGATTAATTAGCATTCATTAATTTGGTCTTAAGTCGTAAGTTCTTTTGTAAACCGCAGCCCTTGTTTTGGAATTTAGTGTTTCTTATATATAAGGTAAGAAAATGGTATTACTAATCACATATTACAATTTGAGAATGTCTATTATAGTATTTTTATAATCTGCTTCGAAGTGCAAAAAATATAAATTTCTTATATATTCATATAATAAATAGACTTGTATTTTTAAATGACCACTTAAAAGAACCATATGGTAAATTATTATGGAACTTCGCAGATACACGAGAGTTGTTAATTCACATGGATCAAAAATAAAAAAATTCTATTGTAGTTCTTGCGCAAAAAAAACCTCCCATGTCGGCCTCCTTAATCCTATCAATTTCAATACTCTTTCTGGTGATTCTATCGATCAAAGCAAAAATGGATCACATCACTTTTCGCATGTCCGGGCTTTTTGTTCTTTGATATATAGATAAAAAAATATCACGATACAGAGAATCAAAAACAGCAATTACATTCTCTAGATTTAAACTGAAGTATGAAAAAGTTCATGCTTATCTGTTTTGAAATATTGAGTAGATAGAAACTTTAATTTTCAAATTCTCAACTGTATCATTTCTCGTAAACAGAAATGTCATAGTAGGCATTAATTAATAATGCGGCAGTGTTAAATATGTAAAACGTTTTGAACATTTATATCCTTTTAATTTTTCAATGATGTTTTATAAAATTTTCAAAACGAATTAATTAAAACTGTGCACGTGCTAATGCAAACTTTGATACCTCATTTTCTATAGTACAGCGTTAATAGGAAGTGCGATGCATATTGTGTGACATTAATTTTGGATCAATCTATTTAGTTTAATATTTTGTGAATTAATAGAAAATACCTGCTATCTGAGCAATGTATATAGTAGTGCATTTGTAAAGACTTAGTCGTACACGATTTTATTTCATAGATAGAAATATTTCTAATTTTATTTTGGATAGATGTGTAGATATTAAGATATTATTACTTTTGGAACTATTCGCCCTCGTTTTATTTTCGCCCCATTTGCTCTCTTTATCAGCGGGCGAATTTAAGACGGGGCGAATTAAAACCATTTTTTCATTACTGTGTTAATAAGAGAGAATAGCTTTCAATTCAAGATGTGGTGAAAGTGTAGATGGGCGAAAAAAAACCACGGGGGAAAAAAACATTGTATGCAATCTCTTTCATCTATATTGTTATGGGAAATACACTGTAACTGAATTGAACCAGCAACTATATTTGTTTTTATTCATAGCCGACTTTAAAAAACAGCATATGATATTGAACTAACATTGATTGAATATGCGCTTGTTTTAACTCGTACTGCATAAAAAAGTCAAAATTTTTCTCGATATAACGCAGTTTATTCGCGAAAGTAACGCGTTTATACGAGATAGTTTTGCATTGATTTCGCAAAAGTAACGCTGGTATTCCCTAAAGTTTCGCATTATTTGGCAAAAATTACGGGTCTATTTGCGAAAGTTTTGTGTTTATTTGCGAATTTTTTTTTAAAAAGGTGGTATTTTTATTTTTTCTTGATGTCATCATAATCGTCTAGACCTGTCTGAAAGTGATACCAACTTGGACTAATCATTTTTATTGTTTTGTACAGGGTATGATTTCAGTAGTGAAGGAACTAAGACATGATGCAAAGGGAATTCCTATTAACTCTGATGGGAAGGCAGTTTATACCTTAAATGTGGTGGCAAAAGACAATGGTAATCCTCAACTATCATCAATAGCAACGGTAAGTAATCAAATAATAAAATGAGTATCCTAAGTTACTATCAACAACAAATTCTTGGAATGCCAAGGGATGATTACAGTTTTTAGTTACATGTATCATTAACAACAAATTGTTCGTTAGCAAGGGATAATAACAGTCCTCATTTATCATTAACAACAAATGTTTAGATGACAAGAGATTAATAGAATCATTCATTATTACGAGTGTGGGATAGTGAAATTCCACCGAGGGGACAAGATTCACGGTCCAGGACGAGGCTCTGCCGAGTCCTAGACAGTGAATCTTGGCCCCGAGGTGGAATTTCACTATCCCACACGAGTATGTAATGAATGATTATTTTTCTCGCATTATTTTACATTAAAATACGATGTCGGACAACTTTCTGTTATGACGTTCAAAAGATTACTATCGGTTTATCCCTCGGCGTTCTTCAAATAGTGCAAGTCAAAATGAGAGCATACGACAGTTTTTTCAATAAAAATATGGTAAATTGTAATTAATTAAGCAAAACAATTACTTAATGAATAATCTCAATCCATCATTATGCACTTCCCTACAGCAGACAACGTTTGTTTACGTTCTAAAGCTGCGTAGTAATACACAGTGTAAGACAGAAAAATCTCACACTGCTGTCTCACACAGGACAAACCGATCTCACACCGGTGATAATGCGAGAAAATGAGTTTTCAGGAAACATTTATTTATTATTATTTATTAAAAGAATTTATAAAGCGTTCAAATTTACAAATAAAATGCAATCAATGGTGCTGTACATACAAATAAAATAAATAGATGTGTTATACATGCAGAATTTTAAAATGTCAATATCGTCTTGTGTAAGAAGTGTTCACAGTTTGTTTTTTTTTTGAATGCGCACAGTTATTTAAAAGCACACGTATAATAAAATGCCTTTAGCTCGCGCGTAAAAATATTAAAATCACGGATAGTTCTAATGTATGTTGGTAATTCATTCCAAACGGTAGGTCCAGATATTGCAAAGGATCTGGCGGCAAAGGTTTTGCGTTTGGCGGCAGGGACATTTAGTGTTTTAGCCACACTATTAATGGAGCGGATGCTTTATGGTGATTCTCGAATACTTAGCATTTCTCTGAGGTAAATTGGACTTTCACTATCGTTGAGGCACTTAAAAACAACACAGGCGATTTTAAATCTAATTCGAAAATAGACGGGTAACCAGTGTAATCGCTTAAGAGCTCCTGTAGAGCTATCGGTCGACTTCCACTTCAGCACAAGTTTTGAGGCGCGATTTTGTAATAACTGCAACCTTTTGATGTTACATTCCGGCAATTCGTACTGGACACTGTTGGCATAGTCCAGAAGGCTAGTAACTAAGGACTGTACTATTTTACACGAGTCGTCAGTAAGGTATTGGCGAATATGGTTAATTAAGAACAAATTTCAAGGATATTGTTTTGCATTTTTCACCGACAAATTTCTTGAAGGTTAAATGTTCATCTAGATAACAACCCAGATACTTGATGCACATGGATGAATTTACACTAGCACCCACTACATTTATGGAAGTGGAAGAAGACAAAAATAACATCTGCTGACAAATAAAACAAATTTAGTTTTACTTTGGTTAAGTTTCAGTCTGTTTAGATTCATCCAGTCGTTGATATCAACTAAGACGTTCTCTAAATTTGTTATTACACGTTTTTCATTAAGGAATGCCTTTAGATTGAAATTATCGTATGCGGAGTGGTCATCGGCATAACCTAGTAATAAGACTCCTGAGTCTTTGATGAAATGTTGTAGAGTACTTGCGTATACACTGTAGAGTACAGGTCCACATATACGGCCCTGTGATACTGAGAAGTCCAGGCATCTAGGCTGAGATTTAGACGTATTAATATGCACTTTCGCCCTCCTTGAGGAAAGGTACGATTGAAACCAATCAAGTGCTGTCTCGGACACTCCGAATGTAAATTGTAATACTCTGCTAAGTATGAAATGATCAAGTATGAAATGATCAACCTGGTCGAATGCAGCGGAAAGATTTAATTCGACTAAGGCGGTGACTTCCTGCTTCTCCATTTTCCACAGAATGTCTGATGAGAGTTTCAGAATCGCTGTTTCGGTACTGAACCCCCTTCTATATGCACTTTGATAATCAAGTGGTAACTTATTTGATTCCTGGTATTTCATAAACTTGTTTAAAGCACACTTTTCGACAATTTTTGAATGGTAACTTAAATTACTCACTGGATGATAATTTTTGAAAATTACATCCAAACCATTTTTTTTCAATAGGGGTCTAATAATTGCTGTTTTCCATTCATTTGCAAAAACACCCGATGTTAGGGATTTATTAACTCTAGAAGTAATTGTTGGCAATAACACTTCGGAAAATTGTTTGATCAGTTTTGATGGGATTGGGTCAGTTGGGCAGGTAGTGGACTTTGAATTTTTGATCACACGTAACACACCTTCGTCAGATACTGAATCGAAATGTTTAAAGTCATTTGTGCACTTAGATCCAAGATTTGGGTCAAATTTTTTCGAAACTATCTAAAGTTTTACGAACGGAATTAAATTTGTCTGCTAGTGATTCGTCGCTAATGTTTGGCGGCATGGGATTACTATTAGTTCTACCTATCAATGAAAACACAAGTTTATACATTTTAGATGCATCTTTTCAACACTCGGTAATGTTTGAATTGATATGCTTGTGTTTGTTGTATCTAAGATGTTTTTTATAAGCCTGTTTAGCACATCGGAAGGCGTGATCTTTGTCCGCAGTCTTGTTCCCTCTCCATCTTCTTTCCGCTGATCTGCAGCGTGTCTTCAAATGACATGATTCCTCTGTAAACCTTGGTAACGTTGGTCGAATTGTAACTAATTTCTCTTTTTCAGGGGCATGTTTGTCTAAGATATTTCGGAGTTCAGAATTGTAAAACTTTCCCAAATCTTCCAACTTTTCATGTCTGGTTGCATTTTCATTGAATTGGGCGAGATCGTTCATAAATTGTGTCGTATCAATGGCCCTGAGTTTCTGAACTGTACTCGTTTCCCTGATTATCTTAGGCTTGGGTAGAGCTATATAGGTATGAATGAAATTATTGTCACTAATCTGAAAATTTTCGGTTGGTTCGGACAAAACAATTTAATCGTTGTTTCGTATCATGATTAGATCAAGTGTGTTTCCAGATCGATGTGTTTGGCAGTTAAAAAGCTGACACAACCCCATGACATCACATATTTCATTCAATGCAATCGTATCCAAGTCATTAACTTTATTGTAATGAATGTTAAAGTCTCCACAAATGATAACCGTGCGATGGGTTGTTATTATCGCATCTAGAAAAGGTGTAAATTCATCAAAAAATGCCGTTGTAGACACTGGGTGCGCTCTTGAGTATGGGGGACGATAAACTATCAAAATATGTATAGTCGTCGAATAAAAGTCTAATTCAAATAATGAGTATTCGATAGATCTTTCTGTCAAGGGTCAACTGACTTTATTTGAAGCGTGTTTCTAAACAAAATACCAGTTCCGCCACCAGATCGACATTTACTGGGAACATCAATAAAAGTAAAGCTTGGTATATTCAGATCGGATCTTATAATTCTGTCTTTTGGATTACTGTCATCTAACCAAGTTTTAGTTACACAACAAATGTCTAATTTGCTTTCAATAATATGGTGAAGAAATTCATCAAATTTGTTACATATTGACTGCGCATTAACAGTTGAAAAAGAGAAATTCCTGTCCACAGAGTAATTAATCAATCTCCTGCTCAGAAGTCGAAACAAATCCAGATGGACTCCAGTGTTCCAGTCTTTTTCAGTTACCATCAACAACAAAGAGTTTTGAGATGACAAGAGATACTGAGAGCTCTTAATTACCATCAACAGCAAAGTGTTTTAATGCCAACAGAGAATAACAGCTCTCAGTTACCATCAACAATAACGTGTTTTGTCGACAAGAGTTACTGAGAGTTCTTTGTTACTATCAACTACAAAGTGCTATTATGACAAGAGATATTGAGAATTTCCAGTTACAACCAAGAACACAGTGCTTTAATGCTTATGGATAATAACAGTTCTCAGTTACCGTCAAAGACAAAGTGTTTGATGATAAGAGATACTGAAAGTTTTCGGTTTACATCAACAACAAAGTGCTTGATGACAAGAGATACTGAGAGTTCTTACTTGCAATTGAAAACAAAGTGTTTTAATGTCAATAGATAAAAACAGCTCTCAGTTACCATCAACAACAAAGTGTTTTGATGACAAGGGATACTGATAGTTTTCAGTTAATACCAACACAAAGTGCTTCGATATCAAGAAATATTGAGTGTTTTCAGTTACCATCAACAACACATCTCACAAAACTGCAGGCACTTTATGGTAATGACTTAATGACTAGATATTTTTGAAGTGGCTTTTTTCAAAAATAAGTCAATCAAAAATGTAACAATATCTAGAATATTAGACAATTTTATCCATGTTTGGAGTGGAATTCAAAACTGTAAGATCGTTTAAAGGATAGCCGATTAACAGTGTGCATTAACTTATGTTTTCTTAATGACAATTTTATTGCTGTAAGTCTTACTTGGAATAATTCTTTTTTTATTTAGACATTTCCAGAGTATTTTTGAATAAGGAATTGATGCAATTAGTGATTTTTTGTTATAGCTAAACATAAACAGGCTGATCAAACTGTTGCTGGGATCAGAATTGGTTTATGATATTGGGATCGATATAGTAGTTCAATTGTTATTTGCAGCATTACAATCATAAGAAGGGAGTAAATACCATGCATTTACATCACTTTAATCAAATTTTTGAGTTGTAAAAATTTAGATATAAGTTATAGAATACTTTCCACTATAATTCTAGAAATTTTCAATGACGTTTAATTGGGAGTATATTACAAATCTAATCTAAATGTGAACGTCTTGTTTGTAGATAGAAATTTATGTGTCAGATATTAATGACTGCAGTCCAGAGTTTGAAAAATTAAACATGACAGCAACTATAATGGAGGGAAGTGAACAAGGCTTCTCTGTTTACAGAGTAACTGCCACTGACTGTGACTATGATCCACGGAATAAAAACCTAACTTACAGCATAAATGGCTCCGATCAAGGTAAAACATGGAACAAAATGCTAAGACAGGTACATATCAAGGTAAGACTATGAACTAAAAATACAATAGGCCAGGATTAAGGTAAGACATTGAACAAAAAACCACAACAGATACAGATGAAGGTACGACATGGACCACAATACTTCAAACAGCAGATTAGGGTCTAATTAAGACACAAGACACGATACAACATTTTTGAATTTAAGTACAACAAGGGACAAACTACAACTAACATCATCTATGGTTCAAGTTAAGACAAGGGACAAGGTACTACTAACCATATATATGGGTCAAGGGACACGGTGCTACTAACCATATATATGGGTCAAGGGACACGGTACTACTTACGACATATATGGATCAAGTTAGGACAATGGACGTAGTACTACTAACCTTATATATGGATTAAGTTAAGACAAGGTACACGGTACTACTAAGCACACATATGGGTCAAGTTTAGACAAGGGACACAGTTCTACTTACCACATATATGGGTTACGGTAAGACAAGAAATGCGATACTATAATGCAACAGACACAAGGTAAGACATGAAATACATTGCTACAACAGGTAATCAGGTGATTAAGGTTATCTTTGATGTACAATACAACAGAGATCAAAGTAAGCTGTGGCAAGAAATATAGCAAGTACTGGTCAGAGAAAGTTATGTATTGATTGCAGTAATACATGCTATACGATAAAATATGTTCAATTTTATCCATGAAATAAATGTAATCACCATAAAGAAAAGACATGAAGCACAATAAAACAGGTGTTGATTAAGATAAGCTGACTTGGCCATCAAATACCATATAAAAGTATTGCTGAAAGTAATTCAAACTAATGCTGAAAGCATGACTTCAAACACATAACAGGCATTGCTGAAAGTAAGACGTCAAACACAATATAATAAACATTGCTGAAAGAAAGACATCAGGCACAAGTTTTATGTGTAAAATTTACAATCAAGTGACTTTTATTGTCAGTAGTTTATAATTGGATCGCTGCCTTCACTTTCTTAGAATTTACCAATCAAAACCCTGTTTATTTGTTAACATAAATATCAACTTTATCAAAAAATAGTATTAACCTTTGACAGCATAGTATTGTCTTTGTTTAGAATACTTCAGCATTGAGAAAGAAGTGCACGGTGACATGCAGGATGGAATTGTCAAGCTTAAGAAACCTATCAGTGTTAACAACAAAGAAACATATGAAGTCAACGTGATTGTTACAGATGGGAAAAACTATAATCAGGTAATCTACAATAACTGCGAATAACAATACTGTAGGCATTCACTAACTTCGTGGCCATTGAGTGGGTCAATTTACAATCTTTGACAATAATTAATCAAGGTACTTGGTTGCCTATTGGTGCATTTATAAGAAGTTTAGTTGGATGAATAGATTGCGTTCTTACAAATTTCTTCATGACCCTGTTATATGAACTTACTTTTGATAATATATTTTTAAAGATGGTATCATTTTGGGTTTCTCTTTTAAAAAGTAATCATATTTTGCTCTCTTATTGAAATTACGGTTACGTTATAATAATTTCTCTGTGTACCTAACCTTGTCATTTTTCAGGCTGACATAAATACCATGCTTCTTATTTATCTTGGGCATTAACAATATCTTACACACAAAATGAAAGTCGTCTTATATCAAATTTTATTGCAAAATAGTTTTTCAATATTGAAAAAAATTATATTATTTATACTGATGATGTAACCAGTTTATTCAGTCTGGAAAATCCCCTATAACACAATTAAATGTATTTAAAAGAAAGTATAAGAAATTTATGCATAATTAATTCTTTATATAACTGTTTGTGTGATAGTGGTCTAATTTTGTTTTGTCCTTCTCTAATATTTTCAGGCCTCCTTAAGATGTTTCCCATTTTCTTAAAATTTTTTCAGTCACTCATCAATCAATCAATCATTGTCTCTATCATACTTGATTTAAAAAAAAATGTAATAATGTTCATTTTAATCTTGTATTAGTGTACCATATTTCATCAATGGTTAAATAACATTTGCTTGATGTTTTTTTAATAAATGATTTTGCATAGAAAAGTTTGGCAACCATCATATCCAAAAAACATAATATAATGTCTATCTGTTCAAGAATCTAATTTACCATGCATGTAGACTTTGTAAAGGGAAATATTAAAATTTACAGCAATCATATTAAAATCAAATTTAGCACCAATCTCATGGATTGGCTATTGACAATGATTGAAATTATTTTATCAGTATTTTATGGTGGCATGTCTCTGCCCCTTGTGTGCAAGTTATTTTTTCTATTAATTAAGTCGACATGCAAGATAAATATGTTGACATGCAAGATAGTTATGTCAACATGCAACATAACTATGTTGACATGCAAGAAAACTGCAATCAAATAAGAATTATAAAAAATCTCAAAAAATCTCAAATATCGCCAACATGAGCTACCTATTTATGTCGACTTGCAACTTATTTATGTTAATATGCAAAATAAATATGTTGACATGCAACATATTTATGTCGACATGCAACTTAGTTATGTTAACATGCAAGATAATTATGTTGACATGCAACATATAAATGTCGACATGCAACTTAGTATACAACTTATAAGTTGCATGTCAACATATTTATCTCGCATGTAAACATATCTAAGTTGCATGTCAACATATTTATCTCGCATGTCAACATAAGTAAGTTGCATGTTGACATAAATAAGTTGCATGTCGACATAAATAGGTAGCATCTAGCATCTTGGATGTCACATGTGGGCGATATTTGAGATTTTTTGAGATTTTTTATCTCATTTATCTTATTTGATTTCAATTTTCTTGCATGTCAACATAGTTATGTTGCATGTTGACATAATTATCTTGCATGTCAACATATTTATCTTGCATGTCGACATAATTGATAGAAAAATAACTTGCACACAGGGGCAGAGATATGCCACCATAGTATATATCTGTCATTTGAAGCTAGAATTTTTCCGTCTTGTTTCATTTCAGACTCTATTAACAGTTACAGTAAAAGATGTTAATGACCATGATCCAATATTCACCGAAAACAAGTACAATTTCAACGTTTCAGAAAATGACGGTGATGGGAAGACAAACGTCAATGTATCCGTAGGCCAAGTTATTGCAAGCGACGAGGACAAACATAGTTCCATATTGTATAGAATTGTAACCTCTGATGTGGAAAACCTGTTTGACGTGACACAAGTGAGATTTACTAGTTATATTTGTCTTCTTTACATGACTTAATATATGTGTAGTTGTACAATACACCTTTATTTTGAGTACTTGAATTTTGCCTGTAGAACAACTATAATGTGCACAGTTATCTAATATCTTACTATTTACTGCATTGCAAAAAAAATATAAAGAGAAAAAGATACCTTGGTTTTCCTTTTGCATCCTGTAAAAAAAACCTTCTGATAAAAAAAATTCTTAAAGATCAAGGGCCTTATTAAGGGAATTTTCATTTATGGCCCTAGAAAAGTGAAACACACAACCTTTAAATTGAATTTGTCGTATCCATGCTGTACTCGTGTTTATTTTTTTTTCCAGAATGGTATGATCCATTTAATTGGTGTGGTAGACCATGATAGTTGTTCCTCTCACCAGTTCTCATTCAGTGTGGTAGCAGAAGATAGCGGGTCTCCAAAGAGGATGGTAGGAGTTAAGAAAAAATTAGATTTTGATGTCAAATGAGTTATAGAATTCATTGTACCCTTGTCAATTAAATAACTTCTAACCATTTAAGTGTTTATAAATTCATTTAGAATTATTGAAAAATGTAATAGCCTAAGAAAGTCCATATTAGAGTTAATGCTTTATACCACTGCAATAGAATAAAAGACAAGCTGTAGAACTTGGATTTATGCATGCACTTATGTATCAATCTAGACAGCTTACAATCTCTTGAGACTTTTTAGATTATAAATCTATAAGAATGCCAGAATATGATATGCTTCTGTTACTGACCCTTCGTAAATGTATGTGGTAACATTTTCTTTTATAAAACTAATGAACTGCCTCAGATAGTAAATGTTACATGTACTTTGTATAGATGAGAATGATGATTAAACAGGCTTTTAAATAAACAGAGGGAGCGAGGGAGCGAGGGAGATAGAGAGAAGGGGATGTAGGAAAGAGACATCTAGAGAGAAATTAATCATGTCTTGACTGTCTTTCAGAACTTTACTGAGGTGGTGGTGACCATCAATGATAAGAATGACAATTATCCCAAGTTTAAGACAGTTTCATATGCTGGATCTATCAAGGAAAACTCACGAAATGGAACACTTGTCTTTATTGTAAGCACAATTTATACCACATTTTATAACACAAGCATTCTACCAGCTACTGAGAAAAAAACTTACCAGTAGATCAACATTTTCTTACCATTTTTTAATTTAGGAAAGTGCAGATTGAATACCGTCATGTTTGTTAGATGATTAGCAATCTATATCATTTCTCAAAACAACTTTTTACTTTAATAATATAGATTAATTTATCTTAAATTTTTAAAATTTCAATTAAGGAAATTGTTGTGAAATATTTGCATAAAAATGTGGGTTGGAAAGAAAAGAAGAAACACTAGTAAACTCAAATTATATATTGCAATTTTGCAAGACAATTATATTAGTATATAGAAATGTAATGGTAAAAGTATCTCAGTTCACCTTGATGAAGTTGATGAAGTAGTGAAAGCTTATGCTATTCCGCTATTCCATTAGCGTTCAAAATTTAAAATTAGTTCTGCAGAATATTTTCATAAAATTGATACATATCATGACTATTACTATTAGAATAGGTCTATTCTCTGCATTTATTTGCCTAATATCTTTACCACAATTGAAGTCACCGACTATTTTCATATTATTTCGATTGTAATTACAGTCTAAAATTATACACAATCAATAGAATTTTTAAGTGTTTTATGTCCATGCAATTCTCTGTACTTAAGAAGCAATGGGTTACAGGTTTAGGTGTTTTAGGAATGGAAAGGTTCTTGTGTATAAACCCTTTCTTAATTAATCGGTATCTGGCCCAATAGCAAACTCTTCATTCCTTAGCAAACTCTTCATTCCTTACATGCAACAGTCCACCGATTGATATTGAAACGTTGCAGCTTGAGGCCATCTATTTTACTCAAAGTGCTTGTTTAAACGTATGGTGTATATAATGTATATTTTGTTAAGAAGACCATTATATATATGTTTACATTGTTGATTTGGAATTCAGCATTATCTTAATATGTGCTAGAAAGATTGAGTTTATGTCATTGATAAATGTCTTACTTACACTGTATATAATGTATATTTTATTTGTTAGAGTACTGTAAGTACAGTACATATGTACACTTGCCAATTCAAATTCAGCTTTCTTAGAATGAATGTGTAAGAAGGATTGAATTTGTGTGTTCGTAAAAATTAATGCTGATTTCGTTGGTACTTTTAGAACCCACCAATAAATGCCACAGATATAGACAGTGGTGACTTTGGAACAGAAGGAATTGTCTACTCGTTTGGTGAATTTGTTCCAGGTCTTCCTTTTACCATTGATCCAAAATCAGGACAAATCACAGTCAATGACTCAAGTAAACTAGACTGGGAGACAAAGAAGGAATTTAATTTAACGGTAACAGCAACGTTTTACAGGGATTTATGCACAAACGTTCTGGTCAACGATTTTCTTCCCACATAAGGACATAAGACTATTTTGCTTATTTACATTTCTTTAACCATAATACAGGAATTGTGTCTTACATGGTTTCATATATGAACATCTTAAATGAAAAGAGCACTTGCATACATTTTAAAGAGCATACATTTCTAAAGATTTTCATATGAGCATATATTTTAAAGAGCATAAATTTCTTAAGATATTTATATGAAGTAATTTAAATGCTAAGTGTAGTTTTAAAGTTTTTGAAACATATCGTAAAAAGTATCTTTTAAAGATTTTGTTGTGAGCAATTTTCTCTTGTATATCCTATGAATACTCTTTTCAAGTGAAATTCAAGTGAGTCACATTTATTGTGTAGTTTCTGCTAACATTTTTCCTGTGTGTGTTTTGTTTGTTTACTTATTGACTCACTTTGGGTTATATTGATCTGTGTTTGTCAAATTGTCAAAAGCATACCAAGGAAACTGCATGGGATAAAGCAAAAAATTACATCTGAAAGCAATCGAAAATTTTTAAGCCATTGAGTTGCAATTAAATAAGTAAATGTCCTGCTAAAATAAGGTATAATATAAGGGGTTTATTGATGAATCACAAACCTGATAACTTTGTGTTTTTAAGTATCTCAACACTTTTGGAAATAATTCAGTTTATATCTAAACAATCAGATTGTCACTTTCTTATTACATTTACTTGACTGTGTAGGTGGTTGTCAAAGATAATCAGGGAAAGAATGGCTTTAAGAGCAACAACACAAATGTAGAAATAAAAGTGGAAGATATCAATGACAACACACCTTACTTTGTTGACCCTGGCAACTACACTTTTTCAATACCAGAGGATGCTGAGTATGGTGCTTATGTTGGATGTATAACAGCACTTGATAACGACTCGAACCCTACACTCACTTATTCCATTGAGTCAGGGGCTGATGGATACTTCCTCATTCCTAAAAAAACCTCAGGTAATATGTTTGCTGAACGAATACAGTCAAGAGTTTACGGCTTTTCTTCATAGCATTACAGAACCCAAGGTAATATATTTCCTCACTAAATTAATAAATATAGGGTCTTAAGAACTGGCTGGGAAAGTCTCTGGCAATTTGGTTTCTAAGTTCATGGTGTTGGTGATCAAGACTAACTACACAGTAGCTCCTTACCAAACCATTTAGGTATGGAAGATCCTAATCAGGGGGTGTTAGGTGAGATACTTTCTCTTTTGTGTTTAAAATCTTAATTACACATTTTGCCAACATTTAGTACAGCCTTTCTTTATTGTGTATGTAAGCTCTCATTTTCCCTTAATGTATATTTTCAAACTCTACATATTCCAGGGGAAGGGGGGAGGGCAAATCCCCTACCCCATGATTTGTGCATTATAACTACAATCCACTTCTAAGGTAATATTTTTAGTGAAAAACCCCACCAAAAACAAAGTTAGGGAATGAACTTGCTCAACAAACATTCAGCATCACCCTATTATGAACTATTATAGCTAATACTGTAGTACTTTAATTAAAAGTAACAAGGATTTCTATGAGTCAGCTTTATGGATGCAGTTTATTTACATTCCTTAATAATGTAAAATAATGATTTACACTACTAAAAGTCAGCATAATGGATGCAGCTTATTCACATTTATAGGTGCAGTTTAAACACAGACTGACAAAGCTGACATTGAGGACTATAAATCGCATTGTATAAGCCAAATGATTTGATATATAGCTTGACTACAATGTCTGTTTGAGGCTGTTATTTAGTCATTAATTATATTGCAGGTAGAAAATGTATCATTTATCTATATTACAATTTGAATTTAGGACTGCTTTACAGTATTTGTAACACCAACTTTGGAGATATAATCTCTCTTTGTTCCTTAATAAAGTGTAAATTTTTTATATTAAATGTTAATTGGAAAATTATTCCAATATCTTTGTTTCAAATTGAAATACAAAACATTGACTAGTAAATTGAAATGTTAAAAAAAATCTTTGAATCGTATTTCTATGCACAACTGGTATTAGGATATAATGTTGATATCTAATGTCTTTTAGTAGTAATGTAATGACCTTTGCAATATTGAATATTACTGGGATACTTCTATATTGTTTTTTTGAAAATGAGCTCTATTTTAGGAAACATTATTGTTGGCAAGAAACTGGACCGAGAGAAAAAGAGCAGCTATACATTGAATGTGACAGTCAGTGATGGCAAAAACCTCATTTCTACAAAGGTTGTCATTAAGCTAACAGATGTAAATGACAACCCACCCAAGTTCAGAAACTCAATAGTGACGGTTCCCGTGGTGGAAGAGAGCTATGACTATAACGATACCTACCCCAGGCTGATTTATACACTAAATGCAACAGACCAGGATGAAGGAGATAATAAAGATATCTACTACACTTCCGGTATTCTGAAATATTTGCTCATTTTCATTCTCTTTGTTTATAAAGTGTATAAATCAATTAGCTAAATTACATGTAGTCAACTCATTTCATCTGGATTTTTACACAATTTAAAACATTTTACAATTTTTGAGAGCTTAGAGTAATTCTCTGATTTAGTACTTAGATTGTAATTTTGACAAATGAAATAACAAACAAAGGTACTTGATTAAAAAAATTCATTTATTGACAATGACCATGTCGGCATACAGTCATGAATATGAGTTACATAAAACAAAACATTAAACATAGCATGTAAAAGTTAAACATTAACTAATAAATCTACAATAGACAAAACATTGGGTGAACAAAACTAGGCTTCTACGAAGACTATTATTGGTATTCATAAAATTGTATGTGTTCATTGTTGACTTTCCTTTCTAGCGTTGAAACAGTTTTTTAGAAAACAACATATCCTTCTAGCAGCTGTAATGTTTTTAGGATTGACAAGTTCCTTAATGGGATTGACATTTGTATATGTGTTCACATTAAATATATCATTATAATTCAATCTACATTGGTCATATTTTGAACAATACAATACAAAGCGTTTCTCATCTTCAATGAACAATTTGCAAAAATTACACAGAAGTTTTTCTCTTGGAATAGGAGGTTTAGAATATCTACCAGTTTCAACAAATAATGAATGAGCACTGATTCTTAGTTTTGTTAGGACAGATCTGTCACATTTTTTTAAAGGTAGTTTTAAGTATTGTTGTAGTTCATATTCGTTTTGGTTTACAATTTTGCTATAAAAAGACTAATTAAAAGCTGGTTTTTTAGAGTTAAAATTCCAGTAAAGGTTCGGGGTCTGACCGTAGGCTAGCTTACCTCTCGTATCTTGTATTATAAGTGGTATATAAATCTTTCTGATATTTTGACATTTCAAACAAGTATTACCCGCCTTGTCATAATATCATATAACTATAAGCCTGTTTACTTATATCATTTTTCTGAATGTTCACTAAAAATATATAAATAATAGTATCCTTCCTTCAATATATTCAGTATAAATATTGGTGCCTTACAAACAATTTATTGCTCTTACTTTATTTTCAGACTCAAACTTAGCTCCATTGTTTAATTTATCAAATGACGGTAGACTATTTCTCAATAACAAGTTGGATCGAGACATATTGAACGGTGACACTTACACTTTGCGTGTGTATGCAGTGGAGAAAGGGGGGTCACCTAATAAAACGTCTGCTACTGTAACAATTCAAGTGTTGGTGGAAGACATCAACGACAACTACCCAATTTTCTACAATCAGGATGGACAGGACATAAACAACTTTACAGCCAGTGTACTGGAAATGTCCCCTGTTAACTCCATTATATATGTCCCTGAGTGTCGTGATATAGACAAAGGACCTAATGGCACAAAAGGTATATCGTTTGCCTTACACTGCCCATTTTCTGCTGGACGTGACTTGCTGGATATAAATACAAAATCAGGAATGGTCTACATCAAGAGCCAAATATCTTTAAATGTCTTGCTACAAAATGCAAATGAGAGCTCTTTGATACAAATAGTGAATGGCAGTAATCATGCAGTGATAATTCCATACACTGTGACAGCCTCAGACAATGGAACACAACCTCTCTCCACCAATCTCACTCTCTATCTCACCGTAGAGAACATCAATGTCAATGCCCCAGTATTCCAAAATCATTTCTATAACTTCTCCATACCCGAAAATTCTACACACAGTGAGTAATAGTTATTCTGACTTTTTCCACTTTGATCATTCTAGTCTAGAATTGCTAAACCATTGCAAGACATCTGAGTGTAAATGAACTAACTTGTAACTGGAAATGGGAATTCTGATTTTGCATAAGTTTAAGTAAACTCAGTTCTTATTGAAATAATTCCTTTACTAGTGGCTTTGTTTCTGATTTGCATGTTGGTAAATTTTTTTTAACATTCATGATCATTCACTGCAGATATTTATGGTTTAACTTCTGTTCACAGATACTTTGGTCAGTCGGATCAATGCTGAAGTTATTAATGAGACATTTTTTCACCTGACTTACTCTATGATAGACCATTCGGATGTGTCAGCTAACATCACTGTCAACTTAGATGTAAGTTAAAGTTTCACATTGTGAAAAGAGAACTGATCTAAATTTCTTCGATATTCCTTTCGTTAACTTCTGAACCTTGATTCATACAGATTTCAAAATCGCATTTTCAGCATTTGCTGGCTGTTTTGAATTTAACTGTATTTATGTATCTATAGGGAAGCATACACACCAGAGGGAATCTGGATCGAGAAACAAAAGATCACTTAACATTTGTTGCAAAAGTTGTAGATGGAAGAGTTCCTGAAAGGACTGCCTACACTGTTGTGAGTATTATACTTCAGAAGAGTCCAGTTTACTGTTTACACAGTGGTTAGTATTATACATCAGATAATTAAATTAAGGACTGCCTACACTTTTGTGTTTACACTGTGTTTAGTATAATATAAGGGGTCCCTAAAGGAACTGTCTCTTCACTTTGTTAGTAATTAACTTTGGAATCATAATTAGGAGAGATCCTGGGAGGACTACACTGTGGTAAATATCATACTGACTGGCAGAGAGCACCTTGTAAAATGTTTCAGTAATCATGGTTTTCTTGGCACTACATGGTGTATGTTTTAAATTTACCTTTTGGGCTATCTTTGAGTGGGTATGATTTGTATTCATTTGTTCAGTTATTTTACTCCGTCCAAAACAAGTTTATCTCTAGGTAGGTTTTCAATAATGGCGTCATCTTTTGCAGCAAAAGGAGCGAGCCTTATCGAAATATTGAAATGCACCAATTTATTAATGTTAGACCTCTTTTATTTGGTTGTGATGTATAAATATTAGTTGTGAAAAATAAACGAAGAAACATACTACAATGATTTAATTCTAAATAGATCTAATTTGCAAATTATGTGGCGGCTCAAAATTTAATTTGAATTGGATAAATTAATATGAAAACCACCAAAAAATAAATGTACCTTTGAAGGTGCTTCTTTTATGTGTTTTTCCATTAAATTAGAATTAATGTTTCGGAAATAGAATTTTTATCTGGCTGTTTTTCCAGGTCTCTGTAACTTTGGAAGATATTAATGACAACTCGCCAGAATTCAATGAGAGCGAGTACAAGGTTGACATTACAGAGAACATTAATCCCACTTCACCTTTAACTGTGTTTGCCTCTGACGAAGACGTTGGAGAAAATGCTAGAATTTTCTACTCTTTAACTGGAACTGGAAGTAAGTAAAATTTCAACAGTGGGTTGTTGGTATGAATATTATACAAAGTCAATTTATTTTATTTTAATTTGATTATGCAATTTGAAAACTAACAACAAGTTCAAATATCTGGATATATATACTTCATCCATAAATTACAAACCAATTCAAGTGCAAAAGTTTCTGCAGTTCACTTTGACTTCAGAGGGGCATAAAGATATTTTGTATAAAAAAAAGTCAATGTAAAACAATTGCTTCATTTCAGGTGAGAGGTTTATCCTCAATGCAACAACAGGAACGCTGATAGTAAATGGCACACTGGACAGAGAGATTGCTCAATTCTATCACTTACAGATTACAGTAAGAATTGCGAAATCTAAACTCATCTAATCAAACACAAATATTTACATTCCACATATTTTTTGCATGTAAAGTGTGTGGAAAGGTACTGCAGTTGTAGCGAAAATCAAAGTAGCTGTTACAGTGGCTCTTCCATTTATATGAAATTACCCTTGGGATAAAAAAGGATTTTTAAGGTATAAATCAAATTTGCAGACACTGCAAGAAGTTAAACAATGTAAATATAAGCATTAAATTATTGTTTTTTAAAAGACATAGTCTCATAACTGCAGCGGTGTGTGCATACAAATTTTCAAAACGCGCGTTACTCAATTTGTATCCACACACCGCTGCAGTTATGAGACTATATCTTTCAAAAAATAATGATTCAATGCTTAAATGTATGTATTTTGGTAGAAGGTAATATAAAACAAAACTGTGAAACAATATTAAGAGAGCTGGATCGTCTTGACCATTTTAAGACAATTTTAATTTCCTTATAAAGAAGAGTTCTGTATAAAGGTATAGAAAAACATTCAAATTTTAAAATTGTATTAAATGAAATTGTTTTTAACTTTATTATAGTTTATAGCGAAAAAATAATTGCTTCTTTTAGTTTAAGGTAGATCTGATGGTTAATTTGTTAACCACGTAGTCTCCTAAAAGCCCCCAGTAGAAACTATCACTTTCCTTATTAATTCAGGTCATTTTGAACCATGTGATTTATTATTAATTATAATCACACTGACATACATGCATGTATGTCCGTGAAATTACTGGAATATCATTATTGCCAGTAATTATCTTGTGGATTTTGGAATACTTGTAAATTATCCAAATAAAAATGTGATAGGGCGTTTTCATGAATCTCTATTTTCATGTACTAATTTTGCTTTAATTTTGCAGGCCAGTGATCATGGTATTCCCCGACAATCTTCTACTGCCAATGTCACTGTCCACGTTTTAGATGTAAACGACAATTCTCCAAAGTTTAGCCAGTCCCAATATACAGCAAATGTGTCCGAGAATCAACATGATATTGAGGTAAAATACAGATTTGCTATTATCAGTATCACCACTTCAAACATATAAGTGTGTCTATAACTTGATTTAGACCAACATTAAATATTCTAACTTGTTCTAGTTAGAATTGTTGATAATGATTATATGTTGTATAAGAAAGAATTCATAAAGATAAAACTGTTTACATGAATTTTTATTTTAAAAAAAAAACCTTGAGTTTTAACAGGTAAATCATCCATTTCAATTATGACATCTCCACATTGACAATGTCCACTTTTATTGTTCATTCTTGTTTCCGGCAAATCATAAATATTTATGGCCCCCTATGAAAAAAGGGGCAATTTTTTGTCACCTTCTGTCTGTCGGCTAGGAGAGCTCGATGGTCTTGGCCATGTTTAGACTATACTCATCTTCTTAAGAAGAAGAGCTCTGCATAAGTATAGGCTATAGAAAATGGTCAAATTTTAAAGCTGCAATATTTGACATTTGTCTTTACTTAATGTTAGTTTATGGCAAAAACATCATATGTCAAAGTTTAAGACAGTTCTGATGGTTAATTTGTTGACCACCCAGCCTCCTTAAATGGCGTGTTGGTTGGTAGATCCAGTATTGCCCATTCACCATCTTATAAAATCCTTTGATGTACAGCCTTAAAACTCGCCTTCAAAGACATGTACCCACATATGCGTAGATAGGTAACGACAAATGATTATGATGTCACAAGGTCAGGGTTGATAGCTGAAACTACCTGAACGTGGACTGATAAAGTAATTGTTGTCTGATCATTTAGCACCACTCACTGTACACATTGCAGATTTAAAACACAGAACATAAATACTACCAATAATGTGGTCTCTATTAATTTTGAGGCCAAGTGTTAAATACTTCGGACGGGAAAGGATATTGTCCAGATAATATTTTGATAACCCTTTGTTGAAATGACGACAAACTTGTTACACTTATATTCTTAATATAGGAGAAATCATTGTCTTAAAACCCTTTGTTTTTTATTCAGTATCTTGTTAAAAAGTCAATATTGCCATAAAAATGGGGAAGTGAAAAATATGTTTCAATACTAAATTGATATCTTTTGCCAGATTATTGCTACTGTGAGCGCAGAAGATTTGGACTCGGGGCTGAATGGTGAAGTTGTCTATATGATAGAATTGGAAGAACACAGTCCATTCCAGATTGATGCTCGCAGTGAGAGTCTGATACATTCAGTTTATTCCTAATTAAAGAAAATAGTTGTTATGTACAACCTGTATTATACAGTTTTTATTTTGAGTAATAGAAAAGTAACTTTATGTCTTAATTTATGATCAAATGATAAGGATGATTTTTTTTTCAATCATTACAGATGGTACAGTATTTTGTGTCAATCCACTGGATTTTGAAGATAAGTCTGTTTACAATGTGACAATCATAGCTGTAGACTTAGGATCCCCATCCCTTAATGCCACTACTAACTTGTTTGTTCAAGTGATAGATAAACCTGACGACAAACCTACATTTAATCAAAGTTTGTATGAAGCGACTGCAAGAACCACTGACAAAAGTGGCAAACATCTGCTTACTTTACAGGCGGGGGAGAATGTCCGCTACAATATAACAGGTCAGGGTTACAAGAATCAAAGTCAATGTCAGAGCTCTTCATAGAATGAAAACATCTTGAACTGTTATGATCATAACATGATAGTGCACAGTCATAATTATTAATTAATGTTTATGGTAATTGTGAAATGCAAATCCAGCTTAATGAAGTTGTTTATTCATTTTCTATATATTGTACACTAATTTATTACCATGAATTTATTACAACAAAGTGGTGTTTAAAATTCAAGCCAAGAAAGCAAATCCATAAAAAATTGAATTTTTCAAACTCAAAAATTATTTTTAAAAATTATCATGCAATAAATTTTATAAGATTTATTCTTATAAGAATGCTACAATAATTTAATTGAATGTCTTAAATATCATAGACGGAAATCAAGAAAAGAGATTCAAATTGGAAAGCGACACTGGAGAGGTCACAATTCATCGCATGTTGGGGTTTGGTCACTC
>WFKH01007768.1:6990661-7001539 GCA_016163765.1 Magallana hongkongensis | reverse complement strand
ATGTGACAATAGACTTCATAATGTAAGATAGGATAAGATAAGATTAAGACAAATATCAGTAGCCATCACAATGAAACATAAAGACCAATATTTATTTATTTATTTTTGGATAATTTAATATCTGATTGTTATAAACTACTTCAATATGTAGGTTACAGTAAACGTTTACCTCTGCTTATGCAACAAGTAACCACAAACATACTATGCACAATGCACCTCAACTTGACAGGTAAAAATTTGATAATACCCTGGAAAAATATAAATGGACTACATTTGCATCCACAGATATCAACAAGTTTGTTAACAAAAATGAAAGGGGAATAGTTTTTTTTTAATTTTGAGAAAGCTTCATTGTGCAATGTGAGTAAAATGATTAGATTGTGACATGGACTTCTGGTAGAAGCTTGACACTGCACCCTAAATATATTACGAAAACAAGGTTCACAGGATGTTTTAAAACTTAAACGTACCATTACACAAACGTGTTGTTAAAAGGGAAAAGAGTCAATTCCAAGTTCAGGATATCAATTTTAAACAGGATTGAGGCCTCGCTCACTGAAAAGACAAATTCTCACTAAATCATTAAAGAAAATCAGTTGAAAAGTTTTATTTATTATTTAGATTCAGAATAGCCAAGCATTTACAGATGGCTTTGATTTGTGTATTCTTGTACAATTACATATTCTTTTTTATTTTAGTACGTAAATTTGTTTGATTAGAATTAATATATGTTTATGATGGTCATCTCTTAGATACAATTAATTTGGTGTTGGAAGTACTTGATGTCAATGACAATCCACCATGCTTCCGGACTGCCCTCAAACAACCTCCTTGTTTCTCCAATTCCTCAGAAGACTCCCTTGTGTTTGGAGTTCCTATAAGTGCTAGGCCAGGAGATTTTATCGGTGTTATAGAGGTGCAATAATGTTTTCTTCTTGTAAATACTTGGTTAAAAATATCTACAATAAGATAAATCACTTTAAACCTCAGTCTGTGGGCTTTGTGTGTAATAGTGATTTACAAAAAGTGAAAATGCAGTCTAAGTTTATTGGGGTTTGTGATATTTGACCTTTAATAGGTAACACCAAAAAGTAGTACTAAAGTATTTATTGCATTTTATCCACTGGTCGGATGAATGTGTTCAAGATATATGTCTAGAGTGCGTACAACTAAAAAACATTCTAATGAAATCATCCCTTATCACACAATTGAATGAATTTTTGTTCACAAATATTTCTATCCATATACATTTGTAAGTGTATAAAATCTAAGCATATATTAATTTGGTCGCAATGTCTATATAAAACGCATCCCTGAGCTTTCCCCTTGCTATTGTCAGGCTTCTGATCCGGACTCCAGCAGTGCTGGTCAAGTGAGGTATAACATCACAGATGGAGATGTAAATACGTTCTATATAAACCCTAAATCTGGACAGATCTGGTTACGAAGGACTGTATACCAGGACCGGCGTGACAACTATACACTCACTGTGTCTGCAAGTGATCAGGACAAAAGAGAGGACACGGCCAGAGTCACAGTTAGTATAGCTTATCTCAAACTAGTGAAGTATACACGGTATTACATATTCCAAACTGTTATAAACCTCATACTTGTGGTAATATTGCAAACAGGAATATATTCGCCCCTGTTTTATTTTCGCCCCTCCGCTTTCATTGTCAGCGGGCGAATTTAAGACTGAGTGAATTCCAATATCTCAAATTATCTCTCTTTAAACACAACATTGTCTGGGCGAATTCATGACGGGGCGAAACTGTTTGCAAGTGTAGAAGGGCAAAAGTTACACGGGGCGAAAATAACGCTGTATACAGTACACTGTATTACAGACCAAAGGCTATTACATATCTCAAACTAGTGATGTATACACAGTATTACAGAACTCGAACTATTACATGGCCCTAGGATATTTCATACCAGAAACAAGTGATAAATACCCTGTAAAGACAGACCACAGACTATTGTATATCCCAAACTAGTAATTCATTCACAATATTTCAGGCACCAGATTTATACTATCTTTAACTAGTGCATGATAAGATACACAGTGTTAAAGACCACAGCCTATTGTTAAGGCTTCTCTGTCTGTACAGGTGTTGGTAGTTCCCAGCTCTGGATCCATGATTCTGACTGTACCTGGCATGAATGACCAAATCGAAACAGAGAGGCAGGAATGGATACAGTACGTACTGCTTTGTCTGCACATAAACACTCACTAAGGGAACAATTGTCACTCTCTGCACATTGTTTGTAAACTTTGTACAGTAAATCATTGTTACAGCAAACGTTACGTCGAGTTAAGTTTCATTCCCCTCAGTCTTAAAACATTTTATTAACTAATCAATAGTTCATCCCTGGTACTAATGCTATGTTTTACTGTAACTTATATTGAAAACGCTTTTGTATGATTATTCTGGAAGCAACCTTAACATAAGCAAAAGCGATACAAGTATTGATCTTTACTCATACCATAAATAAAATCTCTTGATCTTTTTAAGTATCAAAATAATTTTTTCCTCAGCAATGTTGAAATATTTTGTTAAAACTTTCTTTTTGATACCTGAGGCCAATAAAACATGTAAAGTTCTTGTAGTAAATAAGATTAAAATTTATTACAGGAAATTAGGAAAACTAATTGGGTACAAATTTGAGTTTGAAAAGTCATCACCACACAAAGAAGGCAACCAAATCGATCTATGCAGGTATTTGTATGTTAAGTGGCAATATTTTGTCACGGTTGCTTTTGCTAAAGATATTTTAAAATACCGTGTTATCGTTTTGTAAAAACATTGTACCAAATACATGCACCAAGTGACTGGTGCGTATGCAATTGTGTTGTTCGGTTAAGACTAGGCCCATTAGTTGATTCCATTTTAGCATTCCTCGTCTCTTTGTCATCAAGTGTCCATTCATCAGTCCGTCTAATAAGTTTAAAAATGATTTAAAAAAAAAAAGATTTTATGTCCTATTGGGAAAACAAATTATCAAATGAAGGACCATACGCCTTCAAATGGAAAGTAATCAAATGTCAGTGAATAAAGTGACGATGTTTTGAAAAATCAAATACAAAATCACCATAGGATGATATCCCTAAACGTATGTCAGCGGTCCCTTTTTATACAGCGAATTATAGAAAATCAATCATGATGATTTTAATGATTTTTAAATGAGAGTGAATAAAAATGACATCTCAATATTAGTGTTAATAGCTTCGTTTTTTTATTGTAATGATTCACGCATTATCGATGATTTTATAGACCCTGTAACAGTGAATTATGTTCTAGTTGGTGACCCTGTCCTTTCAATGAATACAAATAAATAGAATGGGTGGACCTCGGTACAATAGACGATATGTTTATGTGAAACTAAGCAGATCGGACTAGACTTGTTTACATATCTCGTGACCTTTGTTAATCGCCAAAATATTAACAGTTTAGGGAAAAAAATAAGATCTATTGAAAATACAACTTACAAAAATGGTATTCACATAAATAAATGTTAATGGCATATATAGTCACGTCGAACACGTTTACCAAAATATATGTCACGTGACACGCGCAGTTTAGACGAGTAACATTATGAAAGGTTAAGCGAGTTCACACCAGGTAAACAATATCAGTTTATAATGGGGAAAGCCAACTGGACTTTTGCGGGTTTTTTGTTTTGTTTTTTTTTTTTTTTTATAAAATTTACATATAAGCGCAGTGAGATACATTTGACATCTTTCACATATAGATAGATTTTGGCGCAATATATTGACCACTTGAAGGAGAAAAATGTATCTAAACGTGAATTTTAAAAACGTTCAAATGTGGGACAGAGCTAAAAGCCTACGGGAATTGAATGTAAACACTGTACCTTCATCATAAATAATGATGTATATCTCCCATGTGATTCCTTTCTATTACGTAAGAAAGGGGTTATTTAAGGGTAAATATATCAAAGATAAAGTACTTGCAAGATTAAATAGAAATTCCAAAATTTATTTGCCAATTTACTGGAGGTCCTATTCCGCATCATTCTTTCTTGCCAATGTATATTTTCAAAACTGCTTCTTCATAAAGTGTAAATTCAGTATTGCTGAAAATGTGTTTACGGTAATGGACCACAGAAATGGGACAAAATTCTGCTTGGATAGAAGATGGGGGGGGGGGGGGGGAATAAGATAGCGCAAATGCCCATTTGGTATAGTCGTAAAATACAATTTCATATGTGTAGCCGATGATTGGTCTATTGGTTTAATCGTAAAATACATTTCAAATTAATTTTTTTCCATTTAAATTTATTTGATTATGTTATAATACAAGTTTGCAAAAGCACAATTTCTAACTATATTCAATTTTGAATATTTTAAAAAACAATCAGAAAAAATATTTCCTTCCTGGTGGTATCGAACCCACAACCTAAAAAGCCTAGTTATAAAAGGTTATCTAATGTCTGGTGCTCTTACCACTGAGCCATTTCTGATTTACACCTACCGAGAATGATTCCCTCTATTTCTTACGGAAACTTACTGTACTTTTCATAGCTCTGTAGAAACTTACAGGTCTATGGGTTCAGTGCCTAGCTTTGAGACCCAAGCCCTGAAATACACGTACCGCGAGGTAGTAGCTGTTCCTTCACCAAGTGTTCGGCATTACAAGTGACAGTAGTGGATCTCTCGGATGAGATCTTGTCTATGTAGCGGATGGTAGCATGATTAAGATCCTCACAGGCCAATGGCCCTTTGTGCCAAACAAAGGTCTCAAATGGAGTCTTCAACCATCATCTGGTGACGATTAGTGATGATAGAAACAATCTGGAGAAGACCTTAGACATCAATCTGAAATTATTGCCAATGTTTACCATAGTATTGTACTTAATTTTAGAGTTTTGGTCATATGATTTTTTCTAAATGGCGCATTCACCATTATCTCAGAAGAGAACGTCTCACACACAAAAATCTAACAAGTACATTTTGTATTATTATTGAAAAATTGTAGTATGTGATTAATTTCCACATTGATTGTAGCTAACTAATTACTGATTTGTAAATTTGGACAATTTTCAATTGGTATATAGAAAATATATCTCACTAAACATGTATCAAAGTTGAATTAAATTACCAAAATATTTTTGTGTCTAGTTCTGATGTTTATAGGTAAAATTTGATACCTAAATAATTTTTTTACCTTGCATTTTTTTGTTTTATAGAACAGATGTATTGTTTCATTGCATTGACCTCAAAACAAATTCTCTGGTTCCTATGAATTTTGTTCAAGAGTAAGTATTAAACTTGAATAAAAGGTGTGTAGATATAGTTCAAGAGAAATAAGTAATTTACATGTATTTTTATTGAATATTCATCAAAAATCATCTTGATTTTTTCAGATTTATAACAAATCATTCTAAAGAAATATCTGCCATCTTCTGCCAGTTTCTGAATGCCTCCTCTCAGTGTCAGGGGTGTGGTGACGTCACTATACAACAGATACCCCTCAACCACTCCAGCAAGATGTCCATAGCAGAGATCGCATTGATCGTCATCGGTGCTGTCATGCTGGTGGGGACGGCGGCTCTAATCGCCGTGCTTCTGGCCAAACCCTCAAGGTCTCTATACCCCCCCCCCCCCATTATCGTCATTGTCAGTCTTAGAGTTTGTTCTTAATCTAAGGATTTGCAATTTTTCATAAAGTTTCATTAACGTTTACTGATGTGAAAGTTTATGTGATATTAAGTCACAGTTCAATATATTTTGAAGATATGATAAGATTTTGCTTATTTTGAAAATGGAATTATTAACTGTATTTAAGAACTTATATTGTGATACTGTCCTAAAGTTGATTTAAAGGTGAATATTATACAGTAATGAAGAAGAAAATGAGAAGCAGACAACTGGCAATGTTGACATGTGGGAGCTTCAGAGTATGAAATCTTCCAGTCTAAGTAAGGCAACAGGACATGGAGTGATAAACCAAATGTTTGTTAAACATGAAGAGGACCAAACAGCTCAGTAAGTCCACCCACTCTACCTACACATGCACTCTGTGGTGTGGCTACAGCCAGGGACCCTTACAGTAGCAGCACAGCACAATCTTGCTCAACTTCATAGGGCTACCTTGGTTTATACAAATAATGATACACTGGTACATCTGGCACACTACCTTTCTCGGCCATATAGCCACTTTCTGCCTTTTTCTCTTAACCTTCTTCTTTATTGAACTATTTTACTCTGTACTTCAGCTTCTTCATGCAGTGGTGTTAAACAGTTTTTCCCTAAATTTTATGAATGTCTTGCTTTTTTCTTAACGATTCTATATATTTGAGTCTCAAACATTAGAGTCATTCATCCAATAAATAACATTTCACCCTGAACCTTGCCTACTTCGTGAAATGTTTAATCCTTTATACTACCTATACCGGTATAATGGCTAACTCTCTTATTAACATTTCTTTCTTCTGAAATAACAGTTAAACTCAACTTCTACATTATGAGGCATTGGTTTATAGCTTGGTTATAACTAATTTGAATTTCCATTTGTATTTCTATGACAGAATGAATTTTGACCTACAAAATTGATTTTTTTTTTTACCCCTTGTATCTTGTTTTGAGCAAACAAAATCATTTCTATGAAATAATATTTATTTTTATTATTTTAACTAAATTAATTTTATCATTTTTTCTATGCCGAATTGTATCTTGGGATATTTTAACAAACATATTAAATGCTTCATATTATTTGCCAAGCATTTTTTTTTCTCAAAAAATCAGTTAATTTTTTACTAAAAATTAAACCTGACTAAACTTTTATATATGACTTCGAAAGAGTTTAAAGACTGGCTGGTTTTAAAGCTTCATATTACATCATTAATAAAATGATGTATAACGAATAGGTGGTGTTTGCCTGATAGCAATACACACAATTTCATTTTAAATGGACATTGATTTTTTATTCATTTATCACGTTTATGATATACTGATTATCAAAAGATAGCAAAGTGTTGTCAAACATTAATAGATAGATAAATCTGCTGTCCTGAAATCTGCGGCTTCAGTAATTGGTGTTAGGGTCAGGGCTCCAAATGTTCACAGTGTAAAGGCCCCAGTAAACTCGGAGCAGCTGCCACTGCTGCTTGTTATCTTACTTTCACAACATCTTGTTCTGTATTCATGGATAGCTGTAGGCATGTACTCTGCAATATGTTGACACAAATCACTGCACATATTTTGAGACCACTTCACAAATGTCGATCATCAGTTATTGCGCAGTTGATGACCATATTCTGTGGCCTAGCTATCTTGTCAACAGTGCTAGGAAACAGTACCTCTACTGCTGTCTTTCTCTTTTTACTTCTATAACAATTTGCGATTTCCCTATCCTTTGAACTAAAGCAATTCAAAAGCGTTGAGCTTTTTTATACAATGCAATAATTTATACTTATTATCAGACATGTAGTCTCCTTGTCGTTTCTCTATCTCTTTCTCTCTTTCTCCTCTTCACATTACTTTTTCATAGTTAATTTAAAAAAAAAACCCGAAAGCATAATTGACATTAAGAATGGCTGTATATTGAGCAAATGGAATTGATTCACCACGATATCTTCAAAAACATTTTGTGAGATATTTCATTATTGTTTAAATATAAAATGTAAATTAGAAAATCTTTGCATCTTTTGTAATCCTATGTTAAATTAACAGTATATATACATATATTATGACCTCAAAGAAACCACGGTGTTATAAATAGGTAATGAGTTGTTTTCTACTGATAGCACTTTTCTAGAAACAATTATAAAACAGTGAAATATTATAAAGTACCAATGTGTCCTGAAAGTTCAGGGACCATGTTCATGAACTTATCTTAAGATCCATCTTAAGACATGTCCTAGGATATATCTTAAGACATATCTTATGACCACTCTAAGACATATCTTAAGATGTAAACCGAAGCTATCTCAGATGTATCTTAGTTAAGATATCTTATTTTGACTAAATTTTTGTTTTGCTTTTTTTATTTTGTTTTACAAAAGCATTTTATTATCTTTATTTACATCGTTCTGTGAACAATATTATCCACATAAAACGAGCAAAGGTACATAATCGCCACGTCGCATAAAAGGAACAGCCAATATCATATAGCCAACAGTACTATACTGCAACAGTATTTGGAAGTCCATTTAGTCCGCCCACTCAATGTAGCTGCTGTAACTTCGGACCGATCATGAAATATTAGTTTAACGCATAATCAACGTAAAGACACCATTTAACAATGTACATATTATTCATTATAGGTATTTGAATAAACCTTATTAGTTTTGTTTAACGATTTCAAATTTTATTTTATTTACAATCTATGCATATACATGTACAAATTTGTATTTTTTTTTCAATCACTTTCTTTTACATGATATAACAGAAATTTGAACACTTATCAAGTAAACAGTATTTTTTACTTCTGACAGTGCTAAATAATGCGTTTTTAACCTGGTTTTTTTTTATTTAAAAAACCGGAATACATGCATATACATGAGTTTTGTTAGGCAGAAAAATTGTCCAAAACTTGAAAGATCATGATTCGGATTTGTCAGTAGCTGTATGAACACAACTAAATTTCTTAAAAATTAGGAAAAACTAAGACAGAGATGTAAATATTAAAAAACATTCCACTATTTTCTATATTTCTATAGGAATCCGATTGTGTTCATGCATCTAACAAAACGTAGTCACTTTCTCTAACTACATATAGTTTTAATAAATTTTGTTCTTGTATAAATGTTCCTTGAACATTTTAAAACAGTCTTTAAACGCAAGTCTTGGTACAAAAAAAGTGACAACGTTTATCAACATAGATAATAACTAGACTTTGCGTGCACGGGTTGACATTGCATATGATATCGGAATAATCGAATTTTATTGTAATAGAATAATCTGTTTCTCTGGACAGGCCTTCACCACAGTTAAAATGCCTCCCATATACCCGCAATGTAGCAAAAAACTGCAGAATCGCTCCGATACGATTTTGAGAAATTTATGAAGCTTTATTGAAAATAACAGTCAATTATTCATAACCAACCATTTTGAGGTTGTAAATACATTTCATCTAAAAATTTAATTCATATTAATGAAGAATTCAACACTTTTTCCCCAACGTTTTTTACTCGCTTCAAATTTACACACCATGTTGACATTCGGAACTCTCGGGATTTCTCAAATCAAATGCACTGAGTTATAGTTATCTCCCGTATTTTCTTTGATGAACAGAATATATACATGTAGCAAACTTTCAATGAAAATTTGCACGTATTTATATTATCGTTTCTGAGTTTATCCATGCAAATGTGATATTGTGGAAACATAAACTAAAGAGCCTCCCGTGGTTTAGCGTGAATGTAATGCGCATGCGCAAGATTGTAAAATCCAAAAAATCCAGATGATTTCCGGATTTTTAAAAGGAATTTTCGTTGATTATTAATTAGTGAAGCTTGATTGAGAAAAAATAAAAACCTATTGGTAATCTTCAAGTATCAATGATGTTTAAAATATATAAAACAAAAGACAGTACTCTTCCGATTTCTCGGTATTAAAGCCCAAAAATTCGAGTCTATTATTTTAATATAGTAGTATAGATATAATAAATAATGTGCAGATTGTTTTATCTAACACTTTATTAAAATGTTGAGGCAGACTATGCTGGAGTAATTTGTGATCTATATCGAGGGCATGGACTGAATGGACTGACGTCAGACATCCAATTAAGTGATCCATCTAAAGAGGAATTCACTGTTTCTTCTACGCAACGCACTGATCAACAATAACAATAATTAACGTTCTTCTTCTTACTTTATCGGGATTTAGAGAGAGAGAGAGAGAGAGAGAGAGAGAGAGAGAGAGAAACAGTAAATGTCTTCTTTGGTGATTTATAAGGGCCACGAAAGTAGCGTCTATCGCAATGTATATTTTCATTTTTAACAGGTTTATCTAAATCTTTTCAGTACGTCACAAATAATTTTGAACATATATATAAATTTTTAAACTTACGGCAATAAGGTTTTCATTCAAATTATAGGAGAAATGATGAAATGGATGAAGATATATGTACAATGTACATGAATGTTACGCACAACGCTTAACCTCCTCTTGTTGTAGGACTTTCGTAAAAGCTGTCTCGGAGGAGCCAGAGGACACGGAAGCAAAGGTCACTCGGAAGAGGTCGCCCTCGTACGAGTCCCAGGAAGTGGTGCTGGACTTCCAGGAGGACAATGGTCACCACCAAATCAACCACAGCAATGCAGATAGCGGTGTAGACGACGAGTCCGATTCCAGCCACTCCGGATCCATCCAGACAGAAAACGAGCTGGAGGCATCTGGATCAACTCCAGGTGGCAAGAAAGACTTGCAAGACCAAGAGATAGTTGGCCTTCAAATCGACATGGAAACGGGGGACACATCAGATGGCGAGAGAAGTGGAGACGAATCAATGGGTTCTGGAGGTGAACGAAGTTCATCTGGATTAGCTTCAGGTGGAAGCACTGGGGCAGACATTTTGGTAAATCAGGGTAACATAGAAGGCGCTCCAGGTAATGAGGTACCAAAAATTCACTTCGCCATGGACACTGGGGATACGACGGATGACGAAATTAGCGATGATGAATCTACAGGATCAAGAGACATCAACAAACGGAATGTAAACGGGGTGAGGGTGGAATTAGGGGAGACCCAGCCAGACCAGGGACATAACCCGGAATGGGATGAAACTGGAGAAGCAAGAAAATCTGGGTCCAAGTCTGTCTCCTTCAAACCCGGTCCTCCCGTCGTTGAGGAATATGAGGCTGATGAGGACGCCGTGACCAGTCTATAAGGAGGACGCTGTAGCCAGTCTATGA
>WFKH01007768.1:6959632-6974369 GCA_016163765.1 Magallana hongkongensis | reverse complement strand
AAAACATGTGTTCAAAGTATTATTTCACTTGGTCAGTTTTCCATCAGGACGACTGTCATACTGAATTGACAATTATATTAGCCGATATTTGGCTTGGCTTGTTATTTGAATTGTCGTGTGGGTAATAGGATCAATGCATCATTACAAATATCAAGCCGAGCCAAATCTCAGCTGAGAAAAAGTCATGGTAACTTGGACTGCAGATTATGTAAGGTCACCAAGATTGTATGTGATAATATTTTATGATATTTTCAGCTATTTGAAGACAAGGCATTCCAAAGAGAAGTGTTGTCTCAAACAGTGAAGTGTGGTAACCATGACAAAGGCTGCACATGGACCGGAGAACTCCGCTCCTATGAGGTACCTCATTTCTATCTTAAAACACTGACTGTTTAAAGTCCCCTATCCAGACTTGATATGATACTTACATTTAAATCAGTATATCTGATATTTAAACCTTTGGAGATTTGAATATCTGACAATTATTCTTTTAACTTTTGAACATTTGTATATCGATATTCTTTTTGTATTTCTGACATTCTTTTAACTCTTGAACATGTGTATATCTGGTATTCTTTTAACTCTTGGACACTTGTAATTCTGGCATAGATTCTTTTTATTGTTCTTGGATGACAGGAGCATGACAATCGATGCCAGTACGTCTCTGTCCATTGCGACAACAACTGTGGACTGTGTATTCCCCGCCACCAGCTGACAAACCATGCGGACGTCTGTGAACGCCGCCCTGTCGACTGTCAGCACTGTAACTCACAGATTCCCTTCACTGACCTCACGGTAAGCACAGGCAGGTATCTGTCAGATTAAGGTTGTAACATATAGGATGATTGAGTTGATGCAGGAAGGATTATTAGATTTAATTCAAGTTTCTCTTCAGAGATAGGAATAGGATAAATACATATATGTTAAGACTGTTAGATAGGATTTACTCTGCATACTTTGATGCAGGATGGATTAATTAATATACATTCATGTATATATGTGTGTGTGTGCAGGTAATCTAACTTTCTCCTAAGAGGTAGGAATAGGGTATACACCTTCTTGTGACTGGAACCCATTAAATGCTTGTTGTGTGAAGATGTTTTTGGCTTGACATCAGAAATGTAACTACTTAGCATTACTTTGGGTTCTTTTTCAGAAGCACCAGGTGCTGGCGTGCCAGAACTTGCCGGTCCAGTGTACCCTGTGTGGACAGGCTGGGATAAGAAGGAAGGATATCTCTGCACACATCGATATCACCACTGGTGACTGCCCGCTCACTGTCATTCCCTGTCAGTATGCCTCTTTCGGCTGCCAATTCCAGGTACTAAAATACATATCTCAAATGACATGACCTTACAATACAGAGAAATCATTTGAAGTTTTATTTCTGTTGTAACCTTTCCCATGGTTTTTTAGGACAAGCGGCGTGACATGGTGGAACACTACAGAGAGGCAGCCAACCATCACATCCTGTTGTTGGTCCGGAAGATTTCCGACCAGGAGCAGAGAATCTCTGCCTTGGAGAGGGAGGTCCATCTAATTCAACAGGAACAGGAGGACCAAAAACAAGCTCTTCAGCAGATTCAACCATAGAATTCAGTATGTTCACCAACAGACTTCAGCAGCTTCACGCACAGACTTCATCAGGTTCACCGATAGACTTCATCACGTTCACCCATAGACATCATCAGGTTCTCCTATAGTTCAATGATAGACATCTTCTGCTTAATCCACAGAATTCAACAGGTTCAACAGGTTCACCCATAGACTTCATCAGGTTTATTCATAGACTTTATCAGGTTCACCCATAGACTTCATCAGGTTTATTCATATAGACTTCATCACGTTCACCCATAGACTTCATCAGCGTCACTCAAAGACTCATCAGGTTCTCCCATAGACTTCATCAGGTTCACTCATAGACTTCATCAGGTTCACCCATAGACTTCATCAGGTTCATTCATAGACTTTATCAGCTTCATCCACAGAATTCACCCACAAACTTCATTAGGTTCACCTATAGACTTCATCAGGTTTAATCATAGACTTCAGTAGTTTCATCAGGTTCATTCATAGACTTCACCAGGTTCATTCATAGACTTCATCAGGTTCACTCATAGACTTCATCAGGTTCATCCATAGATTTCATCAGGTTCACTCATAGACGTCATCAGCTTCACCCACAGAATTTACCCACAAACTTCATTAGGTTCACCTCAAGACTTCATCAGGTTCAATCATAGACTTCAGTAGTTTTACCCATAGACTTTATCAGCTTCACCCATAGACTTCATCAGGTTCAACAATAGACTTCAGTAGTTTCACCCATAGACTTTATCAGCTTCACCCATAGACTTCATTAGGTTCAACCATAGACTTCAGTAGGTTCACCCATAGACTTTATCAGCTTCACCCACAGACTTCATCAGTGTCACCCACAAACTTCTTCAGGTTCAGTCACCCACAAACTTCATCATGTTCACCCATAGACTTCATCAGGTTCACCCATAGATCACTGATAGACTTCATCAACTTCATCCACAGAATTCATCAGCTTCACCTAAACTTCAGCAGGTTCACTGAAAGACTCCATCAGCTTCACCCATAGACTTTAATGGCTTCACCCACAAACTTCTTCAGGTTCACCCATAGACTTCATCAGGTTTACCCCTAGACTTCATCAGGTCCCTAGATCCCAGAACTCATTCATTAATTCTAATTCTGGAAACCGTTTTAGCTTGTTTCATCTCAAACCTAAAGCTCATCGTATTTCACCCTAAAATTTGTACATACTGTATCAAGAAACGTGATTTTGTGAAACCTGAAGAGTTCAACTTTGTACATGAAATAGGTGAAGTGATGAAGATCCACAATGTATATAATGCTTCATGGATGTGTTAAGTAAAAGAGTTTTATGCAGCACCAGTAAACAAATCTTAATTTTCCAAAATCTCACATAAAATTACAGGTGTGTAAGTGATCAAAGTATTTTTTTAATAAACAAAGAAAAATATCTTTTTACTGTTTCATTTGATCGAGTGACACATTGTAAAGCTTCATGAGATACCATTAGGCAACTATAAATGGTATAAAAACAATACTGTTGTTATTGATAAAACTGTACATGGCAAGCCATTAACATTCCATCACTGTGTATAAATTTGACAGAGCAAGATTCATTCTTTGCATCAGACATAAACCATGGTTTGCCTGTCCCTATTGAACACTGAAAATTATCTATAACCCTTCAAACATCTTTCCATTAAATCTGACAGCAATTTATGCTTATAAATACTTCATACACATGTAGTAGCAATAAACAATACACAATTATATACTGTACGTTTAATAGTTATAAATTATTTAAAATTTCACTAGAGTTGCTTTTGAAAAGAATTCTATCAAATTGCTAATGTCATTCATGTACTAGATGTTTCTTTAAAAAAAACTGGTATATTACCATCAACAAGTTATTTTTAGACCACTGAGCCAAAGGTTGAAGTGAGATTTTCAGATCACCTGTTGTATGATGTTTATCACTTTGTCTTTCTGTCCATCTTCAAACTTTTCACAATTGCAACTTCTGTAATATCATTTAGCAAATTAAAACCACATCAATTGTAGAAGGGGATTTAATTAAGTTAATTGATCAAAAAAGGGCAACAATCTTTTCAAAGGTGAGATTTAAAAAAGACTACATTAAACAAAATATCTTCTCAAAAACCACTGCAAAGAAATGGCAATATCTTTGCAATTTGAATTTTTTTTTTCCTTTATAATGTAAATTCTATTTTTGTTTTCAAGCCATGACACTCCAACCTGTAGTATTCAACATAGGAAAATGTAAGGAAAAGTCTCTACAATGCTACAATTTATGAAATTCAAACCGGTATATGATTTAGATTCTAAGTTGTCCAAACTGGGACTTCTGGACCAATAGTGGGGCTCCAGAAGAGGTGCAAAGTTCAACATAAAAATGTACCAAAAAGGAAAAAATCTCTAAAATTTAATATTTTACCGGTATAAAAAAAATCATCGAGCCCAAAGGGCAGGTGAATATTGTACCTCATGGTAGCTAAATCATTGTATTGATAAACAAGAGGCCCAGGGGCCACATCCCTCACCTGAGCAACAATAACTATAACTGATCAAATCAAATGCTGATTTGATCAGAGTTATCAAAATCAAAATTTCTTGACAATTAAGTACAGTAGATAGGGTAGATCTTGCACAAAAATTGAAAAAAAAATTTATGGTAAATACCAAGCCTCTTTTGTTGTTTTAGTATTTGTGAGAAGATTTTTCTCTATTTTTATTTGTAAAACCCTTTGTGGCCCCACTTTTCTCCTGCAAATCATGGTTTGATTAAACTTTAATCTGCACAACCTGTGCTTTCACAAAAGTTTCAGCTTTTTTGGCTGAGCGCTTTTCCAGAAATTTTTTAAGGTGGTATGGGACATCTGTCAATATTCATGGGGATTAAAGTACTTTATAATTGAAATACTTTCACCGGTTTAGAATTTTCAAATTTTACAATATTTAACCCAAAAATAGCTTTGAAAAATATTTGGAGAGGTAAAAATTGTAAAACCCCCAGCGGGATTCGAACTCATGACTTACAGATTCGTAGCTAACCCACTAAACCACTGCGCTAAGCTGATAGGTGACAATATTGGGAAAGAAACTACTTATATAATTACACTTGGTTTTATTGTTTATTTCGATAAACAATACGTCACAACATGGAAGTGTCCTATACCACCTTACAGATTTTTCTCTATATCGTCCTATGTAAAAATTTGACCCCCCCCCCCCAATTGTGGCCCCACCATACCTGGGGGATCATGATTTGAACAAACTTGAATCTTCACTACCTGAGGATGCTTCCACAAAAGTTTGCCAAATGGTTTTTTAAGGTCAGAAGACATGTTCCTCAATTTTAGATAACTTTTCCCAGGAATTTGTTAATGATTTACTACTACTTTGACAAGCTTTCTTGCAAAAAATTAGGATACCTTACCAGGCATTTCTGCAAAATACTAGAGTATGCAATTTCCTATATAATCTTCTTGAAAATACACTTGTATTGCTGATATAAAAATAAATATACAGCACAGGGAAATTCAATATATTGGAGCTCCACCTCAGCCAGGGCCTAGCCTTGAACTCACGACCTCTGGAACCTAGGCTCCTGGCAGTGAGCAGCCACCGCTCTAACCACTCGGCCATCTAGGCATATATCTATATAGATATAAAATTTTAATTATTTTAAAAATGACTATAAATAATAATAATTTTATTGGAACTCTTTATTACAAGGAGATACAAAAAAGATGCTCGAGGAACGTGTCGTCTGACCTTAAGAAGAAAATTTTTAAACATTTTCTTTAAATATTCTTATGTAAAACTTCATCCACCCCATTATGGCCCCATCATACCCCCTGGACAATGATTTCAACAAACTTGAATCTACACTACCTGACGATGCTTCCACACAAATTTGAGCTTTTCTGGCATAATAGTTTTGGAGAAGAAGATTTTTTAACATTTCTCTATATCGTCCTATGTAAAACTCCTTGAAAGAGGGTGTGGCCCTTCATTTTAACAAAATTGAATCCCCATCACCCAATGATGCTTTGTGCCAAATTTGCTTGATATTGGCCTAGTGGTCCTGGAGAAGAAGTCGAAAATGTAAAAAGTTTACAGACAGACGGACGCCGGACAAAAAGTGATCAGAAAAGCTCACTTGAGCTTTCAGCTCAGGTGAGCTAAAAACAGAGCAATAACTGTTCTGTTATATGATTCAATGACAAATTGATACAGACATCAAATTGAATGGTATATCATCACCTTTACTTCGTTAACTACAGGTTATAGTCATCGCCAAACATGGCGCAAATTGCAAAATTTCATCAAACAAAAGGAGTGATAACCAATCATAGCTATGTAGAAAAATCAAGTATTTTATTCATTTGTAGGTCATGTGCAGGTGAATATAACATTTTATTTTTTCTAGAATGTTGGATATCATCCAATAAGAGAGCTAGATATTAATCAATCATATAATAATTTGTGATATAGTGTTGAATGTAAACTGTTCAATCTATGACCCCTGGAAAAACATCCTGATATACATTTATAATACGTTGTATATTTCTTCCAACCCCCTCCTATTAACCTTTGATTCAGAGTCTTATGAGTCTAATATGTACATCAATTTGATCTGTTTGTATCAAAGATTGCTCCATTTTACAGTAATAAAGAAATAAATCCTGACAGAATAAATAAATTTAGAATTAAAAGAAAATCCAGTTTCTCAGGTGAGCAATAAGGCCCACTGGCCACTTCTACAATACATGTACTAATACCCTTTTATGGTAATTATTTTAAAAAATTCTTTAAAAAAAAAATAGGAATAGAAATTTTGTGCAAACCTTTTTACAGTGAAATGAGACAAAGTGAAAACTTTTTCCTTTGCAATATGCCAAATTTCCAATACAATAATACAAAAAAGATAATCATTGAAATGTCTTTATATATTTTATTCCAATATTTCATTAAATTTGTTCAATTATTAAAACTTCTTCTTTAAATTACACATGTACATTCATTAAATAACAAAGAGGAATTTAATTTGACATGTTTAGTTTTTTAATATTTTAATTCCAAGTACATGTATATCTATGAATTGTAAGACGTGATCATAGATACACCATTAGGATTTCTTCACAAAAGTGAAATATATATCAAAATTGTTCAAGTACCAGCCATGTACGAATAATAAATATGGGACAAATATCATTGGATTTCATATTGAGATCTATTAACATAAGCATCATTCAGCATAGAGATTTTAAATTCTTGTGGATTTTCACAACTTTGTTGACAATGGCGCTACAAATACCAATTCTGTCTTGTTTATCACCTCTTTGAACATTTGATTTCATGAAGCTTTTCAGCTATGAAGTCAATGAAAATTAGTGCTCAACAAAAATGATGAAACCAGTTATAGGAAAAAGAACAAGGTTCATTTAGCAACTAATTTGGGCCTAATTTTAAACATACCACTACCTTATTCAAAACTACATAACAGAAACTTACTATTGCTTAAAAATATACCATAGTTGTCCAAAACCAATTGAAGCTGAAACACAAAACACTTCATTTGGTTTGTATGACATCACTAAGTGTATGTCCTGCCTTTGACATTTTTGAAAAAAAAAACCCCAAAAACATACAAGTTTGCCACACTGATGATGATACCAGCAATATATTGCCAAAAGAAGAATCAATTGGGTTCTCTTTGATAGATCATTAATTTTGTTTCTGATAAATTATAAATTCATTGAATTACAAACGAATTGAAAGCTGTTCAAATTTAAGGGCTAAAAAAGGATTACTATCATAATGGTATAAAGTCCTTCAAATATAAGAAGCACTGAAAATTTTTTAAAATACCTCATAAAAATACCAATATCCATTCAAGTTTAATTATATATCTCTGGTAGCATAGTTTACTGGAATGATAAACCATATGTAGAACAGGTATTGTTTTTATAAACAGAAAGTGAAACATACTTTGAATTGAAATAGGTGTCGCATAACTGCTGATGCAAAATATATTGATCTTAAACTGAACTTTCTGTGAAAAAATACAATTTTTTGATATATGTACCATCTCTTAGTGATACTTATTTAACTGTGTGAAAAATTAATAAATTTAACAATAGTAAAACAAATTAATATAAAAAGAGTCTATCCTTAAGGTCAGACGTCACGTTCCTCAATTTTATATAACTTTTTCCATTTTTACTGCGACTTTTTACATAAACAAATTACAAATTTTTCTCCAAACTTAGAAGAGCACAGAAAGGGATGAAAGGCCGGATTATTTTTATTGGAACTCTTTATTACGAGGAGATACAAAAAAGATGCTTAAGGAACGTGTCGTCTGACCTTAAAGTAAACGTTCTCATGGGAAGATACTGGCACTGTTATCCTATCGTTCAACAATATTTACACTAGTCTATCAAATTGGAAGACACTTTATCAAGCATGTATTGCAAATCATAAAAATGCCTTACTTCAAATTTAATTTATACTTTTATAATAATGAAAACCACCAACAATCCATGGGATAGCATTTGAAATTTTTCACTGTAAATTGTCAGAAAAAAAATCATTACAACCATATTCATAATTACATGTCTGTAGTACAGGTAATATAGATTCTGTAAAAAACAGCCACAAACCATTGGGAGGATCGACAGCTAAATAATGTGCATCCCAAGACATGTTATACAACTCTACACACGTACTGGATTCTGTTTTGTTTGTTACAGAAAAAATGTATACGGTTACCATACAATGACAAAAGACATCATGACAATATGAATGGTAAGTTTAAAATGCATTCCACTGTCAGCTGGATACCACAGTACTAGTTAATTCCTTTAGATTGACCTTTCAAAGATCTACATGTACAAAGAAGCTAAAACTGATCATTATTAAGGTAGCTCGCGGGTTTACTGCTTGCAAGAAAACCTACCCTGAAAATTTGTCCACGTGATCCATAGGCTTCAGTTTTATTTCTAAAATTTATTTGAGATTCGTCTGCGTGGTAATAATGTTATCGTGTTTCAAACACAGTGTCGTTGATAAAATCAAGCAATGCCATTTCAATGAAATATATAGTAAAATGCATATCTCAGTCGGGAAACGCATTTCAAAACTATGCTCCAAACTTTGAAACGATTTAGACAAACTTAATTTTACTCAACACAATAACAGAAGAGATAATTTTGAATCAATTCATAAAAAATAATCAATATGTGTTCTCGGCCAAATTTTTGCAAAACAATTGTAAAGATTTAAAAGATTTCACAAAACCTTATATTTTCATTATGACGTTAGCCCGACTTGTAAATACATGTAAATACTAATTAGACATTATTATGAATATTATCGAATGCACAAATGCTATTAATGTAAGGTTGTGAAGAGAAGAAAAATGGCTATTTTTCTTTTCATGAAACTCTGAGTCAATCAATGCACAAATAATTACCATACAACTATTGACATAATAAGTTTGTAATCATATACGATAATTAGCTAAAGCCAAAAGAATTTTGATAGATCAGTATTTGAAAATACAGAAGTTATAATTGTAAAAGAAGTGAAGTTAATGCATACGGTTCAATTTATTTACTTGTCTAAACATGATTTTAAACACTCATTCCTTATAGAACAAAATGTGTTAATGTATGTCACGTCTTTAAATTTTTAGCAATTGATAATTATAAATGTTTGTATAAACTGCATTTAAGCTTTTTAAAATATTTCCTTTTATGTTTCTAAAGATCATTTGTCATTTAAAAAAAAATGTATGAGTTTGCTATGACGGTCAACTCTTTACATCGAATCCTATTGTGACGTCAGCAAACCCGCGAGCTACGTTAAGGTCTTTCGATTGCCGCATGACGTCATCAGGAGCATTCCTGTATATTTTACCGTTATGGGATTTAATCTCAACGTAATGTGATTCATTGTATTTCCAATATTTCTTGATTAATAGTTGTGTTTAAACAAAAGTGAAATGACAATTATATTTAACAATTTAGAGTTTTGTTTGAGTTTGAATCGCTGAATTCAATGAAAACTGATAAAACTGTATATAGGCAAACATATGCAGAGACCAACATTTTTTACCTGGCAAGATGTATAATGAATTACAAATGTACCAATTTTAGGTTAGTTTGAACCATCATTTAAAAAGTTATAGATATTTGAAGTTGCTAAACAGTATTTTTTCAAGGTTGAAAAATTGTATCAAAATGCACTGTACCGGTAAAGGTGATAGCATACATACTGGCAAGTTTAAATGGCCTTATATTGTCAAAATACATGAAATAAAAGATTGTGATTAATTTCAGTAAAAAATGCTTTTAATTATAGAAATCAGAATAGAATTTATGCGATGTTGGGTTAGGGAGCAGTCGTCAGTATAATTGCTCTGATGGTGTACCTGTGTTAGTTCTTACAGCATGAAAAAATATTTGCAACCTACCAATATTTTAGTTCAATTTCAATGTTTACATATTGATCTTGAAATTTAAACAACAATTACATGGATTAAACCATAAAAACATCAAGGTTGGAGAAAACTTAAAAGGAACAAGCTATATACAATAAAAATACTTTGTGACTTTGCTACAATCAGATCAATACCCTTGATGCAAATACTGGCATACATTCAACAAGATTCAATAATTTAGTGGTCAACAAACCTAACAAATAAAAAATAATCAAACCAGTCTGAGGGCAATTCAGCAGAGCAAGTGCTCACGAGTGCTAGCCAATATTTGTGTTACAGGTATAGGAAAATTTGGCAAGTGCTCCTGTGCACCCATTTTGCTGAACATGTCTCTGCCGAATATGGCACATAAAAAGAAAATAAATTCAGTTTTATAAATGAAATCCGACTACAGAGGTAGAGACTGCTCTCTATGCTGCTCTCTGTAGAACTGACTGAGTTTTTTCAACAGCCCTGCTGGGCTCCCCATACAGCCCAGGCTAGGCATACGCATGGTGAACCAAGCCCTTCCTCTCCTCTGTTGTGTCCTCAGAGGACAGCCTTCTTTTGGTTTTTGAGGACTGATATAGGTAGGACCAGTAGGGCTTGAACTGAAACAAAAAGCTTAATATCTAAAATATGTCTCTTCTTATGGAATCAATATGCTGATAACATGTCTGGTTTATCTTTTAATAAGAAAATTTCTGTTTGTTTCATGGCAATAAGGCCTAAAAAAATAATGGTTTGTTTCCGCTTTCATGCTGAAAAAAAGTAGAGTCTGTCGGTCGGAATTTTTTTTTTATTTTTTAACTATTTTTTTTCTTTTAATATTGCAGTATCCATACATGCCGGTTAGATACTGACACTGCTGAATGGTATAAAATGAGAAATACTTTTAATTTTTTCCTTACTATTAAGCTGGTCTAAAGAAAACAAAAATGATATTATATATCAGATACTTCCTCTGCCAGTGATGAGAGCATTGTTAATATCCACAACACATGGAAACATACAGCCATTTTGAAACAAAACGTTCGAGTTACACTGATTTGAAAAGAGTAACTGCTACAAGTGTTTTTTTGACCAAAATGTTGAGTAAATTTTTTCCAAATCAGATGAAAATGTAAATAAACGATTGTCCATCAAAATTCCTTAAAAAAAAGTTTTGAGTCGGCAGTAAAAAGCTACGGTCAGTCGGGAAAGCGGAAACAAACCATTTTTTTTTAGGCCTAAATTAAAGGAGAAAAGAAACGCTTTCAAAATTTTAAAAGGAGTTAACTTATCTCAAGGGTTTAACTACCAGTAATGTGTATTCCAACACGGAGTGGAAATTGATAACTATATAACTAAATATTCCTTTTAAGAATGACTGAAATTTTGAATTAAGTCTAAAACTACTTCAAGATCTTGGTCAGACACGTACCACGTTCTTTTGTCTGTAAAAGACATACAGGACCAGCAAAGACAGAGAGATGAAGAGCACCCAGCTGTAGAATGTCATCAGGTTCATCTCCCTCCATACCTGGTGCTTGCGGTCCTCCACAGAGGAGGAGGTCATGATGGCTTCCTTTAAATATGGGCCTTGGGCATAACTTTGCTCTAAGAAAACAATACAAACTTACATTATTTTCATACATTTATATTCATAAGTGAGAAGTGCATGCAAACACTATTTACACTGCAATTAATCTTTGCAAGCCTTATGATATGTTTCTTTTTTCTCCATGTGAAGATTTCCCCTTTTTCTTTTATGCAACTTACCATCCCAAAAGTCTCCAAATTTGTCTGCTACATTGCTTTTTTTGTCGGTAACAACTTCATGATGATCTATAACAAAATAATAGGAACAGGTACAATTACAATATATATCACTTCTGTAGAAAGGGTCATCATTAACTACAAGTTTGGCATTGGATGGACAAAAGAAACAGATCTATGCATAGTGCTGGAGAGAGGGACCGAAGCTAGAGACAGTCTAGGTGTAAGGGAGACAATAAAGTTGGCGATGCATTGTTGATTTAAAATACACTTGTAGGTATGTGACTTATGGTCATTTATAATTTCTCTGAATCTGATTGCAATGAATAACTAACTCACCATTCCAGAAGTCCCATTCATCTTCATCTACCAAAAAAATATACATTTCCCAATTATTAGAATCATGAAAATAAGCAGATTACCATCGTATGTTATTTTCTAGAAATTATTTTTTTTTAAAAAGCCACTGATTTCCAGAGAGAAAGAGAGAGGAGAGAGAGACGGACCTTCTGATGATGTCTCTTTACTGTCCAGGATGTTTGCATTTTGATACCAATTGTCTTCTTCTTGTTCTATGTATATAAAATAGCATTCTGAAATCTGTAATATCCAAAAATACATACATTTCAGTACTAGCATAACAAATTTAATTTTATATTCACACCCTTTACCGGTAATAACAGTAATTCAGACCCCAATGAGATACCTTTATCGCAAATCTTACTTGTAAGTACACACTACGACCGATGTAGCATTGCGCTGAGTGATGACACTTTCTAATCGGTATTTCAATTGCGATTCGCAATAAAGATTCTGATTGGCGCATTTATATAGACCCACCCATTTATCAAATGCATGTTGAGAACATGATGCTAACACGTGGAAAGAAATGTCGGAGAAAGAAAACTTCTCATAAAGTTGTACTAGCAAGTTAAAAATTACATAGTACAGAGTTATTTGATAACAAACGGGGCGATGTTTACGTACATGTGTAAATAATGTTAATGAAAAGAAAAAAAAAAGAAAAGTTCCCTAAAAGCAGGGATTGGCGCATATAGATTATCAAAGTCACAGATTGTACTTCGCTTATCGAATAATGTTATTCAGTTCATTGTGAAGAAATTCGTCAGAAACTGTTTAGTGAACAAATATATTTTATGTTACCGTTCATAATGTACCATATATATGGAAAATCACATGAGTTTAACAGTTTTTCCTCACAAAAAACTTGTTGCGAAATGTAGATCCACAGGAAAATTCAGGTTGACACACCGTGAAATCCATTAGACGTTTTACAGCATATGTCTTTACTTTTTTTTTTTTTCTGTACTGAAAATCTTTGAAACATCGTCACCAGCTCCGTAAAATGAAGAAGTGTGGTTTGTTTATATACAAGGAAAACTGTAAAATGGCGACTCGATCTGCCGTGAATTTTACAATCCGAGGTCGATTAGCGTGTTTGAGAGAAAGTCAGCGGCAAGTAAAGTGTCTACATCAGTAGTAAATATTGTCTGATGAATATCGAGGAACATATAATAAAATGAATGTTTCTACAGACTAAGTGAGTTTCAAAATAACGTTAATCACAGATCAGTCCAAAATTGAACACATTTACATGCCATAAATTTCAAATTTTGTGTATGTTTGAAAACACATGCACACTTGTAGTTCTAAGTGTGTCATATTAATCGGTCAAAGTTCAATAAAATGCAATATATGTAATATTTATTGTCAGTATCTGTTGTGAATTCTTTGGAATAAGCTACAACAAAATAAATACTGCCTCATCTTAAATTGATGCGTTAAAAATGATTTGAATTTATCGATGAAGTATGTATTATACTGAAAAAATGAATTGGGGATTGAACCTGTTTAAACAGCGTGTTTTTGACAATTGTTTATACCAAAAAAAATAAGAGATTACTGTGAGAATTCTTAGTCAAATATTGCAGTGATTTAGTTTTTGCAGTTCAGATACAGAGTTAAACGACACCTCTGGCAGTTGGTGCATAAATTATCAATACCACGTTAGCAGGTAAGAGTGGGCGGGTACTAAACCGGCCTATGAAAATGCTTGTTTTATAACTGCAACTCGCGATCCCAATAGTGTCGTCATTCAACGCATCAGTCCATCACTCGCAGCGTGTACACCCAAATGAGATTTGTGATAATACCCCTCTATCAAAGGTCTTGTTTAAAAAATAATATTTCTAAACTAGAAATAATCTTTATAAATTATTGGTAAAATTAAATCTTGTGCACATTATTTTTTTAATTATGAACTGATCTACATGTATGTCCTTTGAAATTAGGACTGTTTTTCATGTATCATATTCTATACCATATTCATCATGGTGCTGACTGACTGTGTCCTTGGTGGATGACCTTGAGTTTTCTTCCAGGAACAGATCTTCCTCTGCCGTGTTGTCATCCGGGTCGATCACTACCACGGCAGGTATTGGTTCTACCTTGTCCACTGCTTCACTCTCTTTCTTCTCTGTTGTTTTTCCTTTCTGTAATGAAAGTGTTGATGAAATATTTCTGACACGATCAGCTGTGTCCGGTTTTTTACCAACACTTGCTGTAATGATTTTATTCTTCCTTTCCATGATTGCACTAGTAATGCTAGAAGAACTTCCCACCTCTAACACAGGCTTTAATGTAGAAACTTTGGACATAGGAGACACTATATCTAATCCAGTTTCCTTAAAACTAGATGTCAGTGGTGCCTGTGTCCCATATTTGAATTCAGTATTGTTAAGATTTGGTGAAATTTCTACTTCCTTGCTTTGTATAGTGTCTGGCTTTGTTTCAAACTTGCTTGGTTTTTCAGTCCCTGGGTTGCTCTGGGAAGCACTTTCACTCAGGTTCAAGTTTGTTCGTAACCTCTCTAAAAAATCATTTGCT
>WFKH01007768.1:6915042-6928597 GCA_016163765.1 Magallana hongkongensis | reverse complement strand
GAATGTTGCTGTGTCAATGATTGGAGGAATGGGATAACAGCGAGACATTTTCCTCAGGTGAAGGTGAGCAATACAGTAGATTCGAACACCTGTGTATGTCAGAATGGTGAATGGTATGACAAAGGCCACACAGGCAGTGACACCGTTGTAGATATCCTCCATGATGAAGATACAGGGGTCTGAAAACAGAGACTTGGATTGACTGTCCAGAGCAATGCCTCCATACACGGATATAAAGCCAAACAAGATCCAGACGATCCAGACAGTTGCTACGAGTAGGCAGGCTCTGACTACAGTTATCTTTCTGTGATATATAAATGGTTGAGTGATGTAGATGTACTTATCTACAGCTATAAGTACCAGGCTGTATGTGGAGATGTCACTGAATGCTATGTCTAGAGCTGTCACAATGTCACAGGCAACCCCATTGAATGGCCACTCACCAAAGTACTCCCATATGATGTAAATTGGCATTATAACCACACCAATCAGAAAATCCACAACAGCCAGGCTTAACACAAAGGTGTAGTATGATGACTGTCGTAAAATAGGATTGGTTGCTATGGTACATACAGATAAAAGGTTCACTATCACCATGACAACTGTCAGGAAGCACAAAATGATGATTCCTGCCACTCTGTAGGGGGGTAATTCCACCGAAGGATTGGAGTGTTCATGAGCTAGGATGTAGTTATTGCCATGGACTTTGATGAATAAGTCGCTGCCATTTGTTTGTGAAGCTGCAGAATCGTGACTTAGACTCAACCTTAGCCATGCCTGAAGGGATGTGTGCCACTTTCCAGGCATCTTTCTGATTAAAAAATGAGACAAAACAAAGTGTAAAAATTATTAATGATAAATACTATATGGTAAAACTATGAATTGCAGAAGGAAATAAATTCAAATTTATTATTAGTTGGTTTTTATTTTTAAGAATCAGAAATTTACAACCCTTGATATTGTTGAAGTTTTCTTTTTAAAAATTTTATTGATGTTCATACTTTTATTATACAGTATACAAGACATATGAAGAAATTATGACTGCAGCTGTCATGACTGAGAGAAACTTTGTGGTATGGTGGTTTTCCTTGAAGTCTATTACTGTATTTTCAATTAACTTGGAATCAGGAAATTCCTGATAATTTCATTAATAAATAATGTTTCAATTGAAAGATTGGTACAGTATATTTCATTAAGCAGATATTCAATACAAAGGGAGCATAATAACTTATTAAAATTTTCTTCAGCAAAATTTTACAGCAGGTAAAAATTTCCAAATTTATATTAATTAAGATAGTTTATTAATATCCAAATTTCTCCACAGTTTATGTATAGTTTTGTGTGATTAATCTAAGATGTGTTTTAATTCAATTTTTGTCAATGTTAATTTTCAGGTGTTGTACACAAATCAAAAAACTAAGAAGGCAAAAACATGGCATGATGGAAGTCTGAAATTTTCTGGCGGTGGAACTAAGGTAGGAATAGCCCAAAAATGATGATTGGTGGAATGGTAAATAGGCAAGAATTCTTATTTGAATAAATATGTCCTATAAAATATTAGAGACAAATCAATTGGTTTGGTTGAAGTTATTAAAAGAGCTTACAGAATGTATATTGAATAAGTGGAACTAAAGGAGGATTCAGAAAAAGATCTATTTATAATTGATGAAAAAGTGGAGCTAAGGTGAGCATGATCATGATTGCTAAAACATTGGAGCTAAGGTAAGCATGATCATGATTGCTAAAGTGGAGCTAAGGTAAGCATGTTGAAGATTGATGGAACAGAAAGTCTAAGGTGAGCATGATCATGATTATTAGTACAGTGAAGCTAAGGTGAGTGTGGTGATTGATGAAACAGGAGAGGCAACAATAAGCATCCTGAGGATTTATGGAACACACAATTAATGGCATATGAGATTAAGAATGATTCATGGAACAAATTAACCAAAATATACTTCTTAAAATACTTCTCAGAGTTTTTTATTTAAGAAAATCATTTTGTGATCTGAATAAATGAAAGAATTGTCCAAAAAAAAACGAACCAAAAAAAAAAAACTAAAATGAAATACTTACAACAAAGTGAATGATATGGTTTCTGATGAGAATTTTCTGTAACCTACCTTTTGGTCAGTCTACACAGCACTTGACAAGTGACTTAACACAATCAGTGCTCGGTGCATTGTCAAGATAAGGTGGACACAGCCATGCTAAAGGTGCAGGGTAAACAATCAAGGTTTATAACTCTGAAATCTCAACAAACATCAAAACGGAAACAAGTAGGCTTTTATAAGCTGCCTTGATGTCCCCAAAATAGAACCGTAAAACCAACACATTTACTGATTGCCAGCAAATCAGTCCACTCCGGAGGATTTACTGCTCAATCTACAGAGGTTCCCTATCTGAGGGACAGTCAGAAATAATCAAGCAGATCATGTACTTTCCTCATAAGATTTATTTGATCTATAAATAAAATTCATGGAGGAAGTTTGTGTTAGTTTGATATTTTAATGAGATATTCTACATAGTTTCTTTTTTAAAGATATTCAATTCTTATTGTTGGCTTCATAAAATTGAATTTATTCTCATGGAAATACTCACAACATGGTTAAGACAATGAGATTGTTTGCTTTTACAGCTTGTCCCAAAATAAAAACATCACCTGAAGTGGTTTTATTACAGTTTAAAAGTACATTTTACAATAAGTTTCATCAAGTGTTACTTTTTTAAAGGGAAATAAGACTGTAAAGTTCCCTGTTCTCAGATTTGTAATCCTCCAATTATTGCTCTGTGACTTTAAGATTTAAAAAAAAACAAAAATGAAATCATCATTATGTAGATAATATACAAAGGGTTAATTGGTATAATGGGGGGTTTTTTTGGGGGGGGGGTTAAGAATTAAATCAGATTTATGTGAAAAAAAAATTCTTGTTATGTGAAATGCTAATTTAATGACAATTATAGTGTGATCATAAATAGTGATAAGTTTTCCTATTCCACTGAAATTATTATTTGATAACATTAGACACTTTTGTTGATTAGGGTGTTCTTTATGATGATAAGAAATTCCGCATCGATACAATTCATGTTCGCCCGGAGGATGTTGGGATTGGAGAACAACTTGAGAGTGACAAGCATTACATCCTGATAGAGGAGGAGTCAAAAATTGGAGCATCCAATCAGAATGAAGAAGCTCAGAGTCAAGCAATTGTTGGGCTAATCAAAACTGAGAGTTTAAAGCCCCAGATTAGGACAGGTTTAAAGAGGAGACGTGGAGTAAGTTTTTATTGAAAAACCAAGATAAAATGAATATAACATCCCATCAATACAGTCAAATTATATTTTGCTTTTCTAACAAATGTTTTCAAATTGCTGAAATATATCGTGAATTTTAATTGGAATGCACACATGCAACCATCAAAATTGGGAGTTCTAATTTAAGGAATAATAGTAATAAATTTCAGAGTTACTGTAAGTCGTTTTAACTCCAAAATGCTTAAATTTCATGTTTTTTTAGAAAGTACCAATCGCAATGGTTTTGATTTCATGCCATATGAAAATCTACTTTAATATGACAGATAGGCTGAAATAATGATCAGTTTTCACAATGGATTTAATTTTGCTAACACATGGTAAATCACAAAATAGTGAAATTAAAACCTTCATGAAAATTTCCCAATCTACAGAATCTCTTTTCTCAGAAGGATCATATACATTAATTACAATTATATACATATATATACTGTTATTTCCCTAAAAACTGTAATAAGTTTATACACAATGTTCATAAAATCCTGAACCCAGAAAACTACCTAGCTATATTTCTGCTTTCTTTCGTGCACCAAGGTGTTAATGATTTTAACATAAAAAATGCTAACAGATCATCCCAGAGAAGAAAAGTACCGTAGATCATTTTATGAATCAAGCTTTAAATCAACAAATTCAATATGGGGCTTGCGTTTGGTCGCTCTTGATTTATTTCTTCAGTCGTTTGATAGTTCATTTAAATTTTCTATTACAGTAAATGTTTAGTTAAAAAAATTATTTATTTAGTTGACAGAAATACGCAATTAGTATTCTGCATTTAGTGTATAATATGCAGATATGTAGAAATGATACACATGCAAAATTATATATGACTTCTGTATCTCTAACAGACAATGACTATGAACTAATCTATTCTGTGTATTCACATTTTATTCAGTGTCAATCAGTTGGCTGTTAATTTACCTGCAGTTATTTTCTATTTGTACTTCTGAAGGTAGTTTGTTCCCAGTTTTTCTTTCAAGTCTTTAAGTGTTAAATTGCTGTCCTTGAGAGGTTATTTATATATCAGGTACTTCTGGGGTTGTATAAAGTCGTAAACACTATATTTGTTCACCTGATTACAGGGGTTCGTCCCTCCTCGAATGATTGCACCGAGAGACCCGGAACCTCTGCAACAGAAAACCATTGACCACAGCAGCCAGTCAGGGAGCAGAGACTGCCCGGGCTCACACGACACTTCACAGCACGTAGCATCATTTCAACAGAGATATAATATATTGAATCAATGCACTTCCGAAAGAAGTTTATCGATGTCCAGTAATTCTGATCTGATGAGGAAAGCTTCATCATTTTCAGAAGATGTGTTTCAAAAAACTCCTGAAATAAACATGTATAACAATTCATCCCCCCCTGTGATTGGTCAGACAAACAATAAACCCATGGCAACCTCTCCATGGAGTACATTTGGTTCTTCCCAATCACCAGCTAGCTCAAAGTTTAAGTCATGGCAAGATTCTAACACATTGGAACTGAAAAATGCAGAAGTGAGAAGTGCCACTTCTTGTGAAGATACTCAATCCCTACCGGTAGATGACATAAACTGTAGAATACCAGAAATACCCAAAACTTCACAAAGCAAGAGAAGTAGTACACAAATTTTAGCACTTTTAACAAAGACAGTTGATAAACCTAACAATAGGAAAATCAGCCCGTGGAAAAGCCAACTGCAAACGTCAACTCCTTCCTTCCTGTCAAGGAAGCCTGATGATGTCAAGGGTGAACCCAGAAAATTTTTCAAGGATAATGCCCCTGCAGTTAGCTCAGAGTCTCTCCGGAAAGGGAAAGAGAAACAGTGCTCTCAGTGGAACAATCTGCAGAATGACTCTCTTAGTCATACCTCAGATTTAGTTCAGTCAGATTTAACCAATTCCTCACTAGTATCTGATCACAACTCTGACTCATTTAGAGCAGATTCCAAAAATCAACCAGATGACAGTCATTATGACTTGATATCCACACCAACAATGGAAACCTGTAGAGCTTCAGAATGTGAGATGGAAGGTAAAGTAGTGGGTGATTCTGAACACATTGGAATAAATGAACCTCAGCATATTGAAACAAATGAACCTCAACATAGTGGAATATGTGAACCTCAACATAATGGAATAGGTGACCCTCAAAATAGAGAAATGAATGTAACTCAGCGTAATGGAATATATGAACCTCAACATAGTGAAATGAATGAACCTCAACATAGTGAAATACATGTATCTGAATCTCAGTGTAGTGTAATATGTGTATCTCAACATAGAGGAATGAATGAACCTCAACATAGTGGAATATGTGAACCTCAATATAATGAAATGAATGTACCTCAATGTAGCGAAATGAATGCATCTTCACATAGTGGAATATGTAAACTTGAAACTCTACATAATGAAAATATTGAAACTCAGTGCATCAGAATAAATAAATCTGATCAGAATGGTACAGTTAAACCTCCTGAACATGATGAAGTGTGTGAACAAGATAATCTTTCTCCCCACTTAATGAATGAGAAAACTGAATATAGTAATTCAGCTGCTTCTTCAAAATGTGATATTGTTGAGGAAGAGAATGAGGTGGCATGCTTTGGAGGAGCTTCATTTTCCATATCTTTTTCACCGTTGTCGGTGATACCGTCAGATTCTGATAGTGACCTTGACATGGAAGACCAACAGAAAAGTCAGAGTCAGCAAGATCAAGGAAACAAAGACAATTCTATCCCCTCTAGAGTTGGAGAAAGTCATGAATATGTTGATGTTGATTCATCTGTCCTCTGTACAGTTGGAAAAAATCATGAACATGTTGATGTTGGTTCTTCTGCCCCCTCTGGAGTTCTTGAATGTGTCAATGTTGATTCAGGTGCAGACCAAAATAGAGACGTCAATAATCATTCTCTGACAAAGAGTTCTGGAGAAAATGAACCAGTTTTAATCCGAAAAGAATTAGAATTTCAAGAAGGTATCGATTTTGTCAAGAAAACAACTCAAATCAATTCAGACACATTGTTCAAAGACAGTATTAACTCCATGGTAAAAACTGCAGACAATGGTGCAAAAGAGAAGAAGGGTGTCATGTTTATTCAAGGATCTGATTTAGGCGAACAGCGTAATACATGCGTAAGTGATGAGAATGGGGAAAAATTTCAATGTGGAAATAGAGCAGAAAACGATATACAGAGTACAGGGGTGAATTATGTTGCAGACAACCAGACAGACAATGGAGATTTCTCCCAGAAATCTCTAGGATGTCTCCAGCTAAGCCCCGATTCTACCAAAAATTTTAGTGATTGTTCACCAACTAGAACTGCAGTACAGAACAGTCCGATAAAATTTAACAGATCGGCAGATGTGCTTCCAGAAAGAAACAACTTGCCAGTGTTTGAAACCAGTTGGTCTGACGATAGTTCTTTGTTTGATACATCTCCAGTGGGGCTGAATAAGCTCTCCCTGCCTGGAGATAAACCAAGCTTTAATGTTTCTAACCTTCCTAGATTTAGTGCAGAAAGTGATTCACAGTACAATTGTCTCCAAAGAGGAGAGAATATTGAAGGCAAATATTGTGATCCACTGAGATCTAACTGTGATCCAGATCCAAGGAAGCTCTTAGAGAACAGGTACAAGGTGGAGAATGTTGAAGATCACAGCCTCATCAGCGAGAACAAAGTCACCAGTTTACCACGGAGGACAACCAATGATATAGACACGAGCGGAGCTTTACCACAGAGAGAACCAGTTTACAGTAAATATTATTTTATACTCATCCATTTCTCTTTCTAGAGTTTTTCATTGATTTGAATTTATACCAGATTTTTTTTTTAACAAGCATCTATACAGCTGGTATGCTTCTTTGAGTTAGAGAATTTTGTAATATTATGGCAAAACAAATTAAGGCTTTAGTTGATTTTTATAATTTTTACTGACTCCGATTAGGAATGGAATTGAAGAGATGAAGTGACTGGAATGAAATTGTAGACTGTTTATTTGATAGATAGTTATCTTATTTTTCAGGTCTTTCAAGTCTTCCACATCCCTCACAACTGATTAGAGATCCACTAGATCTCGGACATAAAAATAAAGACCTCTCACAAAAGGTTATGGTCACATTAATCTATCATGTGTATGAACTGTAAACCATTTAATGACAACAAATGTTTGCAATCACTGGCTTTTGAATTCATTCCTATATTGCAAACCATTAATTTTAATTTATATGCAGAGTTTATTGGTGACAAATAGTTGGTTGTGCCAAATAGGTGCTAGCTAATTGTTCTAATGTTACACATGTACAAATAAAAGTTATTTTAAAGTATGCTATATGTACATGTAGATAAAGTAGTTCCTTTTAACAAAATTAAATTTTCTACACCAATTCAACTGTTAAGCAATCAAATAGAAACATTTTGAAAATTTATTTCATTTGTTGTCTAATTTTTAAAGATTAATGAGAAGATGGAGTCATACAAAATGAGAGGAAGTGTGACAGGTATGGTTGCTAAAAGACAAAAAGGTCCAATTTCTCAGAGGCCTGGCGTCTGCAATAACTTTGCACCAAACATTACTTTCAGTCAAGTGCGGCGAAATTCCCAGAAAAGGACAACACTAGTAGAATTAAAAGGTTTGTTATTCTGAAGATTATTGTTAGTATCTGTGGTCAGCTTCAGTAATTTTTGTTAATATGTGTAATAATTCTGTTGCTTGACTTGTATGAATTGCGAGATCAAAGTCAACAAGAATATAAATAGTTGTATTGTTTTATGTAGAGGAAAGTTCTGATGGAGATTGGCTGGATGACTTACATAGGGAAGACAAAGATTCTGACGAGGTATGCAGACTGCTTGTATAATTTGAGGAAATGCTCAATTTTAAGTCATTTTTAAAGGCTTTGAAACCTAATAACATTCTTCTCCTTTGACAGCACAATGCAGAGATTATGTCCATGAAAAGGAAACAGGGAAATGAAAGAAATTTCAGGGTGGAAATGAGTCCTTACAATAGAGGAGCTATTTCAGGACCGAGTGACCCACAGAGAACCCTCCAACACTTTTACAGTAGTCACAACTCCTTGATGGAAACTGAGGACCAGATTCTGACTAACATGAGCAACAACAACAGTTCATCAAGGACAGTGACAGGTTTCCACTCACAGGACGAGGAGATTTGTAAAGACAGTGCATACAGACAGCCCAGAAAGATGTGTTTCTCATCTCCTGATGTGGCCTTTAATGATTCAGTGAAAGGCCACAAGATTGCCTTGAGGAGCCAGCCATTTGAGGACCAGTTCCAGATTTCTGATGCCAGTCCTCCAGAGATTTCATTGGTCTCAAGTGATTCAATGAAAACCCCTTTGTCAGAGAATGAACTTAATCTGAATCAAGGGACCGCGTCAGATAATCTAGACAGTGCCATTTCAGCTGTCTCAAAGTGGGGGCAGTATATGCCAGTGGAAGATGAGAATGACCATGATATCTTTGATTGTTCCTATGACTTTAATTCCTCTCTCCTACATAAACCTAACAATGATTCTCAGTCAGACTGTGACCAAAACAAATATAACCAGATCCAACACAAAAACTCTCTCAGAAACACTGGAAAGTTCTCATCCTCACAGACAATTAATACCAGCATAGAAAACAATGTTACAGGTAGCTCAGAAAAAGCAAGATATTCCTTTAAAAGCACTTCACATATCCCCAATGTTGTTCATGGTGAGAATGTTCATTTGGAAAGCCAAGAAAGTAATGACACAAATCTTCCAAATAGGGGATATCTGGGGAATACAGATAAAGACATTCAGCGCAAGGAATTCTCTAGCCCTAGTGCTAATTACAACCAGAGAAACAGTACCTCACAACATCAAGATATGACCAAATCAGTGGCTCAATGTGTAGGAATGTCCCCTGACGTCATTTGTCTGGGTTCTTCCCCTAGTCTCTACCACCAGGCAGATCTGAAGTCTCCAGCCAGCCACATCTACTTCCTAGAGTCATCTCAAGGTCATGCTAGCACCCCTCAAGGTCAGACAGTTCCTGAGGAGACTGGCTCATGGGGTAGCTCCACTGTGAGCTCCCCTGTAGGTCAAATAGTACCAGAGGTACCCACCAACAGCCCAGCGGAGTCTTTGTTACATGGCCTGGAGAGGAAGTTTAATCCCCCGGTAATAAATCCTACCTCTTCACCAAACCTACTACTTGGAACCAAGGTTTGTAAAACTTGTCAAAACTTCAAAGTTGTTTATGTTTGAAATGCAAACTGTTTTTGGTTTCAGCACTGTGTATATATGATGTTCTTTTCTTCAGCGGAGTCTGTGGGATGATCTACAGTTTGCTTCACTATCTGAGGTAGAGAGTAACCCCACCCCTGTCAGAAAAATTGTGATACCCACAATGTCTTCATCAGCCCTACAGTACAAGCAGATCCTTGTGTCTGCCCTCAGAGGTTTGTATTGGTTGATGCCTTAGTTTTATAATCTATTCATCAATCTATTAATCTATTCATGGATCTATTTATATATATATATATCAATGGCTGGTGTGAAACAAGTCTTCATTTCTAAATTGCTGGTGAGAAGCAGGTCTAAATTTCTTTGTTGTTTTACAGAGCATCTAAACATAATTCTGTTTACTCTGTCAAAGCAGTACCACCAGGCCATGTCAAAAACAGACACCTCAAGTCTTACATTTCCAGGTAAATTGTTTTATGTTGCAGATGAAATAATGTTACTGTAAAGTGTGTACACTTACGATTTCCAGTGCTGACTGATACAGAGTAATTGTTGACACCATTGATGATTTGAAGATTTCAGTCATTGAATTTGTGCTTTCTGAAATAAGATTTTATTCAAGCTTATAGCAAATAAATTATACATGTACATTAAATTCAGTTCCTTGTAATAATTAACTTCAATCTAAATCCTGCTGATTTTACATAATAGTTAAGAACACAGGAGGCACTCAGAGTGAGAGTGCAGGCACCCCTCTACCTCCTTGTCTGTGTGGGGTCTCCTCCAAACTGGTCCAGGTCAGAAAGGAGGGCCCCAATAAGGGGCGATTCTTCTACTCCTGCGCTCATCCATCCAACCAGAGGTGTAAGGTAGGTAGAGTAAGCCACAAAAGTGTCTATAAACTTTGAATAAATCAATGTATTTGGCATGCACCAGCTTATTTTATACATGACATTTTATTTTGTAAGGGTGATTTATATTGGATATTGGTTTATACCTTTAACATCACTACTTCAGGAAGTGTGGAACAATAAATAGGGCCTTTTGTGTGTTGTGAAACAAGTGAAATAGAATTATACAACCATGCAAGAAATCTTATTTTACATTACTTTTGCAATTCAAAAATTTCATTTGTTATTGGTTACAATTATGTCAGCTTTACGATGAATTATTTCAAGAAGGGATTTTTTTAATCTAGTCTTTCCAGTATCGGATATAGGTTATCACATTTAAATTGAATTAAAATCACTCAACTGTTGTGCATTGGTATAACCCTGTTTTACTGTATTTTTAATTTCAGTTTTTCCAGTGGGCTGATTGTACCAGTAGTGTTGGACTCCATCACCATGGTGGGTCAAGGATCAGACTGACCGACCCTGTGGGAGTGACCACCCACCTCAGACAGCACCGCGTCATGTTCTACTGTCAAAGCCAGTTCCTGCAGAAGTCATTGGAGAATATACTTGGTCACTTCAAAAATGTAAGTTCAACATATCACGGAATAATCTCCTTCAGAAGTCATTAGAAAGTATACTGGTTCATTTCAAAAATTATATCTTCCTCAGCCATGGGCAAAGCAGAAATATCAGAGGGAATGTAAAATGCAGAGAAAATACTTCCTTCGATTGTCCAGGAAGGACTCCTCAACTTTATTTTCCAAAGGTCAGAATCAATATTTAATAGGAAAAACTTTTCAAAATATATTATACATATATTGAACAGGTCATCTACATGTATACCATTACATATATTTCAAGGTTTACCATGTAATTATGGTATAATCTTAAGTTTGGCCATTAACTGCCAAAATTAGAACCCAGCCGAAATAACCAACTAGCATACCTTGAGATGATATGCATCGAGGAACCAATGTTTATGTAGAGACACTACCTGCTATTACTTTCAGATGATTTGTGGATTGTATCAAGAGACCTCAGTTTCGATTTAGCATCTACATTTTTGGCCAAAAGTACATACTATGGACCAACCTCAGGAAATGAAGTGGAAATAGAACCAATTTCTAAATTTTCCCCATCGAACTGGAACAATGAAGGTTTTTTCTAATGAGTTCTAAATAATATATTTAATATAGTGAAATGAGAAAATGAAAAAAAAATCCTGAATTGTAATAAAAATGAAACCAAACAAAACTTATGTTCTATTGATATTTTTTTTTTAAATATGCATTAATAATTACCAAATATTTCCAATATCTGTATCATTTCTTGTTTATCTAAGGAAGAAGGTTTTTTTAGGAAACATTTTCATGCCATTCTGTAATGTTTGAGGTTGCTTTGTTTTAGCTTCGTGTCATGCTATACTGGCAGGGAATGTCAGTTCTGAACTGAGTTACCTTGACAACATACAGGACAACCTACAGCCCTCTAGTGTCCCAATACTAAGCCAATTACTGAGTGTGTAAGTACTAATGTTAGCTAATTACTGATGATATTTCCACATATATGTTCTAATGTCGACCAGGGCACAGGTCGACGGTTGACAGTTGACACTTTCCATAACATAATATACTGTCGACCAGGGAACAGGTCGACGGTTGACAGTTGACACTTTCAATAAAATAATATACTGTCGACCAGGGGACAGGTCGATGGTTGACAGTTTACACTTTTCATAATATACTCTACTGTCGACCAGGGAACAGGTTGACAGTTGACACTTTCCATATTATACTCTACTGTCGACCAGGGGACAGGTCAACGATTGACAGTTGACACTTTCCATCACATAATCTACTGTCGACCAGGGGACCGGTTGACAGTTGACACTTCCGAGGGACATGTTGACTGTTGAAACTTCCATTACACAATCTACTGTTGACCAAGGGACAGGTTGACGGTTGACAGTTGACACTTTCAATAACATTCTTTTGTCGATTAAGGGATGGGTTGACAGTTGGCAACTTATAATGGAAAGTGTCAACTGTCAACCGTCAATCTGTTTCGCAGTCGACAGTAGACGCTTTCCGTAACAGAATCTACTCTCAACCGGGGGATAGGTTGACGGTTGACAGTTGACACTTTCCATGGAGAAATAGAGACCAAATTACTACTTTCCAATTTACAAGCTTTCGCATAGGGACTACATACCCTTATAATGGAGTTGACCCCATGAATTCATAAATACGCATTATTTTCCTCTTTTCTCTGACTACCACCATATTAGTTTAAGATTTCTATTGTTACGCTCATCGCTTCACACCCCCTATATAAGGCAGAGACCACTATGCATGCTTCACCGCATTCAGGTATTTCATTCACACGAACACGTCGCGTTGGACAAATAGATTGATTTCGTAAAATGCGTTTTCAAGAAAATGACAACCAATGCACTAGTAACTAAAGGAATATCCAATGAAAGACAAAACAAAACAAACTGAAATCCAAGCACAAATTTTTCAAAAATCCTCAATCATTGTAGAACACTTTCCAGTGTTGTACTGTTATATCACTGCACATGCGCAAACCACACACTGCAGCAGATCATGCAGTGACAGCATGGACTTCAGAAAACGGAGTGATTTTGTAGAAACTGATAAAAAACCATATTATGTTGTTACTTTTTTGGATATACTATCACTTATCTACTGGGTTGGATGTATACATGCAATGGGACTGGCGTCTACAATATGATGTTGATGTTATGCACTCAGTATAAACAACACGTCTTTGATGTGCACGCGAAGTAACGCAGCACAACATGTATCTGTGCAAGATAATTCGGAATGGATACCTTGGAAATTCTTTCAAAGAATATACCATCTTTTATTTTTTATTGATCGTAGTTTTCTTTATTTCTTTGTTACAAACATTTACTACAATGTGTAGTTCATGCATTTAGAAGTCTGTGCAACCTGAATGTCTCGATAGGAAAGCAACCGATCGTAACTTTTTCGACCGGTATATATACCCCAGTGGCAGTTGAGGAGCGATCGAAACTAATATGGCGTCCAAATGCTTTTATGAATTCATGTCAGCTTTAAGTCTGTACTTTTTCAGTGACATTCAGT
>WFKH01007768.1:6866155-6910666 GCA_016163765.1 Magallana hongkongensis | reverse complement strand
TGTTGTAGATTGCAGGATATTGGATTTGAAGATTTTGTCAGAGTTGGAAGCATGAAAAAAATTGCAAAACCAGTATTACCGTACAGGTTAGTATCTGTGTGAAATGTGTTACTTTTCATAGTAATCTTCACAAGCAATTGATTTTGATTATGTAATGTATTTGGTATACTGAATTTATAGTGTACATGCTACTGGGACAGAGAGCCAGGAGCTGAAAGACTTGCAGGAAATGCTGAGAAGTGGAGACCTCAGTCAGTCTGAAAAACAGTGAGCAACAAACTCTAGTCTATCTCTTTTTTTTTTCTGCAAAACCACCAATATGGCCAAAATTTACTTACATGAAGCTTTTAATTGCCTAAAATCAATGCATGGAAAAATTTCCAAGATTTCTCATTTCCTACCTAGACAGTGTGAACCAAATCTTTATCCAATACACGGTAACAACTTTAACTAATCACCATGAACCATGAACCAAATCTCATTCCAAAATGTTTAGACTACTAAGACTAGTCATTACACATCTAACTGTATAAGTACATGTACTTATTGGAATGGTGTATAATGACTATAGTTTAAGTTTCCTACTAGGTACATGTACTAAGTACAATGTACATGTACTTACACATGTACTTAGTACATGTAGCTAGTAGACAACCTTAACTATAGTCATTATACACCATTCCAATAAGCTGCACTTTAACTTGATACATGTACATGTATCTCCATGTAATGACACCAAATGATATGTCACTGGATATGCACATAAAATTTTCAAATATCTGTATTAAACACAGTTACTGTTGTTAATATCAGCAAAGCAAAATCGGGAATTGTTTCTATTGATTGCAATCAATAATTTTAATTCAGATAAAGAACTATTGGTCAAATTGTGGTCATATCAAAAACTGAATAAGATAAAATGCTTATCTTATCACTACTTATATATACCTTTTCTTCTATTTTCAGCAATGTGCGACAAAGTATAGAGAAACATAAATTGGGAGAAAATAAAAAGGTTTGTAAGAAGTGTAGCACTTGAGACATTTCTTCATTCTATAACACCACTCTCCTTAATGGTTTTTCAGTTCAACCAATATTTGTGTAAGTGTTTTGATACAGTTAAGCTTTGATATCTGGAACATCGGCATACCCAATACCATGGATATATTGAAATATCAGTAATTTTTTTTATGTATTTTAACTTCAGATTCTATATCTTGAATCTATGAATGTTTTGAAGTTTCCTCTTTGTCCATTGAGTTTGAGATAACATAACAATACTGAGTCTTTACTACACGTATTTAAAAAAAAATGTGATGTTTGATATCTTCTGGTGTTGTTATTTCAGAAGCTGGGCAGTGTGCCGGTGGTCGGGGTGACCTGTGCTTCCTGTGGGGCCCCCAGTCTCAAAGACCTCAAGTTTCCAGTGAGTGTAGCGTCCAGCCACTTAGATATTTATACATGTAAATATTGAACTCTCATGTACAAGGTAGAGGCATAATTTAGATGTGTCATTTTTGTTAGGTGGTTATATTGGATGAATGCAGTCAGATGACAGAGCCAGCTTCACTGTTACCTGTGTCAAAGTTTGCCTGTGAAAAACTGGTGCTAGTAGGCGATCCAAAGGTAAGTTAAACATGCTTATTTACAAGTAGCTAAACTTAACATACTGCTTGCTTGATTACAATGAAAGTATAAGAATAAAGATTTCATATATATCATTATACACCCCACAGCAATTAGATCCAACGATCCAAGGATCAGAGGTGTGTCATACAGAGGGACTGGAGCAAACCATGTTCGACAGACTGATCAAAATGGTATGGGCACCAACAGGGCAATGATAACTATACATATATCTGGTAACTGTGGAATCATTAAATAGATGAGGGCCAATGTTTTTCATGGAGACATAATTTCATTGGTTACTCACAAGATGAGGAAAATGATTCTTGAATGTATAAATGCTATAACATGTACATGTACCAAGTTTAATTAATGGTCAAGCAGTATCCATGAAGTCCACAACAATGAGGATTCCACAGTATGTAATTACAGACACCCCTATTATCGTTGACCTTTTCAAATTGTTCAAGTCTGACAGCATTATGATTAAAGGATAAAAACAAGAAGATTTACCATACCTAACCCCCAAAAGTACTAAACACTATATGGACATGAACTTAACTTTGCAAGAAAATATTGATATCTGTTACATGTAGTTGAATATAACGTTAACTGTTGAGATTTCCTTATCTTCAGGGTCACATCCCCACCATGCTGAGAACACAGTACCGCTGCCATCCCGTCATCAGTGACCTTGCCAACAGTTTATTTTACCAAGGTCATCTTCTAGATGGGATTCAAGAAGCTGACAGGAAACCTGTGCTGGTAAAAACTCATCACAGTTCTGTATAGCTACATGCAGATAAAACACCACAATTCTATACCTTTGTTGCTGATGACAACACATCACAACACTGTATCTTTTGTTGCTGCAGACCATGTACCAGCACAGGTTTATCCTGACTTTTGGTTTTGTCTATTATTTTTCAGGGTATTCTGCCTACCCTTTGTTTTTATGATGTATGTAATGGACAAGAAAGCAGTGATTCTAGTGGCAGTTTCTCTAATGAGAAAGAGGCAGACTTTGTATCATTTCTGATAGAAGTCTTACTCAATGCAGGGGTGGACGCAGCTTCTATTGGAGTAATAACCCTCTATAAATCACAGATGTACAGCATTCTTGTCAAACTGGGCACAAGCAGGTAACTAGCTTTATTCATTTATTGCATCTATAGCTGACTGTGAGGTTTCAAGTTCTGCTACTGTGAAAGTTTCTTGAAGCATTCAGCCAACACATTTTCACATTTGTTAAATCCTTCTCCAAGTTATGAAGACGCATAAGGCTGGTGCTTATCCCAGCTAAGTGGATGAGAGTCATTGACTCCCCCTGGATAAGACACCAGTCCATTGCAGGTTAACTCCCAGCGTATGCTGGTACCCAATTTCAGCTGGTTGGACCGAGACAATGTAGATAAAGTACCTTGTCTAAAGGCACAACACACATCAAGAAACCACAGCAGGGCTTGAACCAGTGTCCTTTGGGTTTCTGGCCTAATGCCAATGACCACTGAGCCATGTGCTCCACACATTTTCACATAAATGCCCTTAAATAACTAATACATGTATTATACGTCTCTTTCCAACAGAAACTGCAGTCAAAAGGACACAAAGTCAGTACTAGTGTCTACAGTGGACGCGTTTCAGGGAGGAGAGAGGGACATCATTATACTGTCTTGTGTACGGACAAATAACACGGGCTTCATAGACAACCACAAGTAAGCAAAGTGTTTAATGATTAGGATCATAGACATACACCACAGGGCTGACACTGTGTCCGTGAAACCCGTGCTCACAAACTGTTGCTTGGGACTAATACCGATACATTTCACAATCACATACTAAGTACTGTGTGCAAGGCCAACTACTGTTACATGTACAGGTTAACCTTGAAAGCACACATCTACATGTATGTCCACCAGAGGTTAAAATATATCCCCATAATAATCTGCATGTAACTATTGGATAGCTTTGTATCTATTTGAATGGCTATGTTTATCTTCTCTACATCAGAAACATTAATAAATTAGAGTAATATATGAACATCATACAATGAATTAATTGTCATTTACAAAATTTAAAACCAAAAAATGAAGGTTGAAAGTAAATTACTGCAAAAATTTATCAAATTTACATAAGCTATGTAACATGTCCCTGTTTAGTTGCATTTCATTCATCTGATTATTAACTATTTACATGTTCTTTTTTGTATTAACCAGGCGGACTAATGTAGCATTGACCAGAGCCAGGAACCACTTGTTTATTGTTGGGAACATGCGCAATCTAGAGAAAAACCAGCTGTGGGGGAAAGTCATTGCTATGTGTAAAGGTTAGTTAATCGGTCATTGTGCAGGAGATAGTCTGTAATAGTACATATGTCATTGAAACCTGCTGAAATGACATGTACCTGGTATTTACAAAGGAAAATTAACTGTTTGTTATACTGAAATTGGTAATTCAAATACATGTACATGTACTTGTAATTGAAAATTTGATATAAAACATTGTGCAGAAATCTGTATTCTCCATTAAATGACAATTCTAAGAGATTAATTAATCCCTCTAATATACATACCAAAAGTCACCATCATAATTATATCAAATGAATTGCTGTAAAAGTGGTTATTTATGCAATGGGGAAATTTACACTACTTATGCAGTAAGCTTAAAACTGTGTAAAATACCCTATGCATATGGTAAAAAAATCAAAACTTTAGAGTGGTAAATCACGCATCCGCGTATTTAACACCCAGGTGTATTGTTTGACCATAGAAAACCCGTACTTGACCACCAGCATAAATAACCACTTTTACAGTATCATTTGTGACATGATTTGAATATTTAAGATAGTCACTCTGTTGAAAGAAGTCTGACGTATTAACTCTGTGATGTGACTGATTCTTGTAGCTCGCGCTGATGGTGTACAGAGCTCAGAGGCAGCAAAGCACACACTGAGTTCTCTCAATGTCCAAGCCTCTCAGGAATCTGCCCTCAGTCCAAGAAGTAGGTCACCCAAGGCAGGGAAAAAGGGGAAACGAAAACGACAGGAGGAGGAGGGGGAGAGCCCTCCAATGTCCTTGTCTGGACAGTCAGGTACAATAAAGGGCAGCCAAAAAACTAGCTTAGAAAATTTTGTGACAGAAATGAAATGAAAATTATATCTTTTTCTGTTTTTCAATTGAACGTGAAATGATTCTCAAAAATAAATGCATAAATGTTTCAGTTTCCAACCAATGTTTAGTTATGCTCAACTTTGTAAGACACACCTTTAACTTGATTTAGGAACACCGGTTGACGACAGTCCAGTCACATTAAGCTTCAAAGAGACGACGCCTGTAAAACGGTCAAAGAGGCGGCGGGAACTCCCTCAAATAGATATCGCACAGCTCGATAGCGACAAAGAAAACGCGGAACGAGACAGTGAGGATGAAGAGCTACCGGCGTTTAACCTCTGATTCGCATAAAATCAGAACTTGAACCTAGAGCATGTGATACGAATCTGTACTGCTTTATTTTTTTCACTATTCACATTACAAAAATTCTTTTTCATCCAACTTGTTAAAAACTAATGGATGGGTGTTATAGATATGAAGGCATACATGTATCTATGAAATCCAAACAGTGTGACAGAATGGAATATTTACATGTACAGTGTATCATTAAATTGTGATACTCTTCTTTAATGTTAATCTTAAGTTTTAAAATAAATAAAGTATGAAAAAAATTTTGAGTTGGCTTCTCCCTCGGATTTTCAAGGGACGACGGAGGTGCACCGGACACCGCAAGAGCTGCGGTGCTTTACGGGAACTATCTCCCTTAGTTTCTTTATGTAAGCTAGATTATTGCTGCAGAGATGTATGTACTATAGTTCCATACATGCCAAAACCTTACTACTGCACACAAAAATCTGCAGTAATTTGTGCTTAATTTTTTAATATATTGATACATGTACCTTACACATGTACTTGCACAGATATTTTACTTTGATTTGCCTCAGATATCCAGTTCAAATAAGACCAGGACTTTTTGCTATTTGCATTTTTTGAGAATTATGTTTTTTCCTAAAAAAAAAATTTTTTAAACATACACATGCTACAATATCACACCTTTGAAAAACCACTAGTTTGTGATTGTGTGAGAAACTTTACTTAAAGTTGTGGAGTACCCTTTAATCCAAATCTGTAATTGCAAATGTCAAGGAAATAGTGCCTCCTTGTTTACATTTATATACATGTACATGTACCAGTATTTCTCTTTCAAACCATTCTGTGGTTTTTAACATTTTTATTATTTTTCAAGTTGAAAACATGGATACATATTTGAATTGAATTCATTGTATTTCTTACAAGAAATGCATGTACAAAAAAGAAATTAACATGAATTGTTGATGTTCAAAACTATAACTCAATTCCTCATACAATTTTAAAAATTAAATACATGTAAATCTAAAATTTTAAAAGTCAGTTTGCTTGACAATACATACATACAACCCGAGTCTGAATCTTTTTCACAAAATGTATTCATGTACATCCACTACTAATTTAAACATAAAAATACAAAAATCTGCTTTATGTGACAGCAACTTAAATGTTAGGGAACACATTACACTTAGTGATAAATAAGGCATGTTTGGAATATCTTGATTTTAACTCAATTCTTGAATTAACTTGCTGAAAAAAAAAACTTTCAAACTTGCATGTACATGTAGCGGTCAAAGTTTTATGAGGGGATTTCCTTGATGAATAAGGTTAACTAGCTAAATACTACAAGTAAAACCTCTAGTGTGGTGAATAATGTTTCTGCAAATTTCTCTTTTAAAGTTTCTACAAAAAAAAAATATATACCTCAGCTTTTATTGTCCCTAAGCTTATGATTCAGATATCATATTTGCAAAATTTTTAACTTTATTTTTGCAGAAAGATAATACATGTATAAAATATTGTAGAAACTCTAGTGTTGACACCTTACATAGCCTGTTTTAAAAGAAGTACAAGTATTTTAAAATCTATTTCGCTTTATTGACATCTCAAAATGAAAAGCGATCTTCAAGTTATGGGTTAACAAAATCAAATTAAAGGACTATACATGATAAATGGCTTTTTAAATAACTTGACGTGATAACTTAATAACACGATACATTGTATATAGGTTGACTTTAAATGATTTTTTATCCCTATCAATCTAGTGCGCAGGCTTGAACACTAATTTTATTTTCATCCAAGATGTATCATTTCAAGACAATAACTATACCCACAAATATTTTTGCTTGTTCAAAAGTTGTGTTTTGTTTCTCATTAGAAAAACGAATATTTTTTATTCACTCCGATTAAAATATTTTAAACATTCTACAATTTCGAAGGAAATATACTAGTATAATATGGAAATCAAGTAAACAGTGCCGCACTTTTGTGCATGAAATATACATGTAATTGAATGTTTTCATGGTGTTTTATGTGATGACCAAGATACACAACTTCAACTGTACATAATCAAATTATTAAATGAAGTTACAAATTCAAAGTGCATTTACAAACAAACTTTTCATTTATCAATTGCAGTACCAAAATGGATACCTTGTTTTCCTCTTTTAAAATAATAGATATTCAAGAGATGTTTTCCTCTTTAATATTTGCACATGTATCATACACGTGTGCTGTAATCTACTTCAAATTTGAAATAAATCCAGTATGTTAAAAGTAAAGGACTGCGAACGATAGCATTGTCTAGCCGCCTAACTAAAAGTCATTTTTTGATAATTGTCTAATTAAATTTATTTTTTTATAATAATGTTTAACATTTATGTATATTTTCATGAAATATAAATGATTTGGTCAAACAAAGAGAGATAACTTTGTAATTTGGGTTAAAATGGCTCATTTCATAATAGAAACTAACGGAAAATGGAATTTTTTCAAAACGGGGGGGAACACGTCTACAGACCAAAATACATTCCAAAAAAAGCATTTTGCTTTGTAATGTTTCAAAAAATAATTAACAAATATGAATTTAAATGAAAAAAACCAATGTAAACCTGTGGTTATTATGTTTTTTTGCACATATCGGCCGCTAAATAATATTTTCCTTACTCATAGAGACCGATTTCAATGAAAAATTTTTTAGACCACCCCGTAAGCAAAACTTTTGTTTAATAATTAATAATTTGACTACAAATTTTATTTTGATATAAATTAATTAGGATTTGATTATACTTTTTAGTAGATAACTTTGTTTTTGAATATCTGACTGAAATTCCGAAATATTTGGATGCAAAATGTAGGTGGGAAACGGGCGTTAGCGTTCGCAGTTTGTTGCAACAGTTCGATACTGTTTACGGGTAATATTGACATCAATTTTCTCAAATATCAAGATGGAGCCTGAATTTATAAATTAAGAACAAAATTTCCAAATAAAATTTTATACCGGATCTACTCGCAAAATCTGAGAGCTAAAGCAGCTAGCTTTATAAACCAATGCTTAGAGGAATCCTTATGCTTTGAGGAATTGAACAAACCATCTGCATTATAACAATAATGACTTTTTAGTCCATGTAAAAAATTCCCTACCTAGTAACTCTTTGCAAATATGGTAAATATTGTGGGAAATCAGCATTTTGCATCTCTTGCTTATCCATTTTTTCACAAATAATGTCCCATTTTTGCATTTTCTAAGGATACACTTACAACCGTATCTCAAAAGATTCCTCTATCGATTCAGCACTATCTTAAAACATGACACTTACAACATATAAAACACTTTCACGTACCAAAACTCTTAATGTACGTTAGTAACTGAGTCTTGATGAAATCATTCAACAGCTTAACTCGATATCTAAGCACCTTCAACCGGAACACAATCATAAATGATGTCAAAAATATCAATAAAAGAATCAATAAAAATGTCCGAAATATTTTGAAATTGTAAGCAATAAAACAAAAATCCAGCAATTAACACAATCTATTTTTTAGAGCTTCACAATTCCATATACAGGATAATTTTCGCCCCGTGTAAGTTTTGCCCATCAGGGATGTAAAAAATTCCACTTCGTAACTTTGGTTTAAATTTGCTCAAACTTGTTTTGGTATTAAAGAATTACCTTGCAGTTTTTAATTGGACTCATTTTAAATTTAACCACTAGTGAATGAGAGCAAAAAATTAAATGGGGGCAAAAATTTCCCTACAATAATTTAACAACAAATCAGTTCATACAAGCTTATATAAAAATTAGAATTTTATTTCCTGAAAAGCCCAATCATATTGAATTCTCTGCACCTAAGCAGTTTACTTCTGTTTTTTAACCAACCAAATCCCAGTTTAGATGGTTGTGGCCGATCAATTCTGACACCCTGCATTCGTAGAACAATCAGGGCAGTTTCTGTAATGTCCTTACATTCACGCACCTCTAACACTCTCAGATTTCTGCTGTGTTCAGCAAGACTCCTATAGAATATAAAAACTGAAGTATTAAGCAAATGCTTAAAAATATCAGAACTTTAAGGTGTCAGAGGGGTCTATATTTGCACATTGAGTCTCCTCGTTCGATGCCGGAGCCCTGCTAGTCCTCGGGGAGGTTGGGGTGGACGGACATCAATTTTCACTCCTCTGTTTCTGAGTTTATACAGACTGTTTTCAGTAATATCTCTACATTCACGAGCCTCTAAAGCTTTCAGATTTGTGGCATATTCTGCTAGAATCCTATAGAATATAAAAACTTTGAAATTACTCTTTACACTGATAGCCAGCTGCTGTTAGTGTATTGAAAATGTACTTGCCTGATGGAGTCATCAGAAAGCCGCCAACACCCTCTGATGTTTAGGTGTCGCATTGAAGTGGCTTCTCGGGCCAAAATTGACATGGCATAATCAGTGAGTCCATAGATTTTGGCCAAGGACAGATACTGCAACCTGAATATAAACAACCCAAATACTGCATTATATCTCATTCCGTTTTTAAAGTCATACACATTAAATCAGAAACAAAGTATGAATGTCCCTACTTCTTGCACTGCATGGCAAGAAGTGTGATGGCCTCATCAGTGATTCCCCAGCACCCTGTTAAGTCCAGACTCTCTATGTTGACACAGTGAAAGGCGAGAACTGTCAGTCCCTCCACGCTGACCCAATGACAGTCGGTCAAACAGACCGTTCTGACGTTCTGACAATTAACTCCCAACACCTGGAGAGAGCTGTTGGTTACAAAGGAACAGTTGGAGATGTCCAGTCGCTGCAGCTTTTGATTTTGTTTCAGGACAGGAATCAGTACAGGATCAGTAAGCCAGTCCTTGGAGTTCCTCAGCACCAGATCATGGAGACCTGTGTTGTTTTTTGTCATAATGGACAGTGCCCCTGCCGTCATTTTGTTTGCAATGCGACATGTGTTCACAGTCCTACTGATGCTGAAATAAAATGTGATCATCTCCAGGCACTGCTTGGAGACTCGCCTCATTTGGAACTTGGTTTGAAGAGGAAGACAAGGCATGATGTACTTGAAAATCACATCTTCCCAAGGAATATCCAGAAATGTCAGCTCCTCTTCCTCGTTCTTCTCCCTGACATAAGTTCAAATATGAAATTTAGATCTTATCTTAAAACATGTCAAATTAATCAATCAGTTATCACGTTACCTTTTATATGACATCAATGTTTTAATTTCCAATTATTAAAGGATGGTGTGCTACATGGCCCACAGTAAATAGCTCAATTTTACAGTAACAAATTGGTAGATAAATGATCAAGAATAAATGGGTTCTATGCAGACGATCAGGTAGAATTACATTATTGGTGGGTAAATAAGGTACACTAACTGAGAATTCCCACTTTCCATCATGGCATGCAACTCTGATGCTACAACCCATAGAGGTCCAAGTGTAACAAAAATCAGAAGAAAAAGAAAACGTCAGAGGAGTTGAGGACTAGGCCTAGCCAGAAACTACACTTGAAGAGTACTTACGATGCATCATCTGTGTCCTCACTCACTTCATTAGTTGATGCTGCCTCTTCCATTTTAATGCTCAATTAATACAAAAAACCAAGCCTGCGCCAGGTATTTTAAATGTTTGTCATCTCATCTTGGAGTTCTTTTTGGTGACCTAAATAAAAATGTACTTCTTTTTAAAAGATTTCTTTTAATCAGTAGTTTGTATGACTAACATTTTTACCAGTTTTTGATACAGGCATATCTACCTACATGTACATAATTACAATTGGCAAATCATATTCTGTCCCAGGTTCTTTTTTTATGATTTTAAATTGAAAAGATACCTATTAGTGATTTACAATTAAAATCTATATATGGAAAAGTGTCCAAGATTTCTTCATTCATGATTGAATTTTTTTTTTCATTCTAGTGAATAAGTATTATTTGATCTGAGGTAATTATGAACAATAAATACCATGTCATTTTAAATAAACAAAATAGTATGCAAAAACATTTTGGGACAGCATATAGTTTGCATTACTCTGACATGAAAAAACAAACAGTTCTTTTGTAGATAATCGATTGTGAACAAATTAAGATATATGCGCAATCTTAAGAGAAAAAAATTAATTTACAGAGATAACAAAACCGTGGTATAAACCGTAATCTACTGCTTATCAAGGACGCCATTCACAAATATTTACACTTGTACGAATTATGACAGGCATTTGGCTCTGTTTAAGCCTAGTTGTGAAGAAACTCAGAGAGTAAACATCGCTTAGTATGGTTTCAGCAGCAATGACATAATTACACAAAAAATATAACGGTGTAATCAGCTGGTAATGGTGTACAGATAAAAATAGTGCCGACATAATCTGAGTCGGAATAGCAGAATTTAGGAAAAAGATAAAAGATAAATATCAAATGACAGGCTATTGAACATAAATGAATTTAAAATCTACTGTTATACCATACCTACAGCACCAACGACAGGGAACGTCGCTCGATTTTAAAGAATTTATGCTTTGTTCAAGTTGTTGATCAACTGACGTCTCCAAACTAGCAGAGTCCGGTTGACTGACTGAAATGTCGAACCCGATGCTATAAATATTGGAGAATAATAAAAATTAATTATTAGCATAAATATTTTTTGTTAAAATGGTAGAGACCACAATTACAAATAAAACGTAAAAGATTAATGCTAAAATATATATACCCTCCGATAAAACATATGCATGGTGGTGTATTTCATTTTATAGTGAATTAACGCAATACACATTGAATAAATGTGCGCTAAATCAACAACTCGAACGACACATGTTCGTTTGAACACACAAAGTCAAGTTTGTGCAAGATGTGACAATGACTGAATGATCGGAGGCACTTTGAAATATTTGGGGTGTATGGAGGGTCAGGTACTTCGCGGTCTAATTCCTGTTATCCCCCCCCCCCCCCTTTTTTTTGGGGGGGGGGGGGGTGATCTTACATTTTTTAATGAAGTGATTGCCAAAATAATAACATTGCAATCATCTTCAGTAGAGAAAAAAATCATCTGCATTTTTGTCATTAGAAAAACTTTTTCCAAGGAGTAATGTTATTTAATTTAGTGCATCTCGTCTGGAAAAAATATACTAAATTAGAGATCAAGGATTATAAATGGCCATGCGCGGATCTAGAGGGGGTTAGGGGTGTCCGGACCCCCCCCCCCCCTTTGAAAATTCAAATTGATTAAATTCACATATCAAAAACTATCGATCATCCCTCGTCCCCCACCCCACCCCCACCCCGGAAAAAATTTTCTTGATCCGCACATGTGAACCCTCTGCTATAAAATATGCAAAAAATTTTATAATCTTCACATGCATATTTTGTTAGTTTAAACAATATTTAGTAATTGGCATCATGCATGTATATTTAAGCAACAGTGCATAACAGATTGAGAAACAAGCCAAAAGGCTTATGTAAATCTCGCTCTCGTCATTTTACAAATGAGAGGTGAATGAAATTTTCAAGTACAATAACAATTGTTATTATGTAATTACAATTACACATAAAAATTGATAAAGAAAAATGAAGGGGAAAAGGGGGAAAAGAAACAAAAAGGCGAGAAAAGAATAGCTGGAATTGAGTATTGAGACCATTGTAACAAACCAATAGAAAATGTCTATACTAATTGACTAATGTTACTTAATATTAATATTGAAACATAATGTTGTTGAGTAAGTCTACATAAAAATTATATATCTGTGAACATACAGGTTTTATACTTGGTAGAACTATACTGTACATACAAATATGATATTTAATGTAACACAAATAGTTATTGTAAAACAACAGGTGAACTCAGAACCTTTTACTTTCAACAAGAAATTTCTGGACAAGGTAAATAACCTTTCAGATAAATTGTCGTTACCTTATAACAATAATTCAACAGTAAGAAAATATCGGAAATATTTAATATGGAAGTGTCAGGATTGTATTGATTCTAACTCTGGAATATGTATTACAGTGTAATAAATAATGGTCAGTACTTTCAACTTCGCCGCAAATACAAAGAGGCGAGTTATTTAATTTTCTTTGAAACAAATGAAGATTAAGACCACTACATTCTAGTCTTAATTTAGAGTGAAGAGTTTGGCCTATTCTTGTTTCTAAATAAAAATAATTTGGAATTTTAATCCTACTGGTTTGTAAGTATGCCTTAAAGCAATGTAATGAAGGATTTGATTGCACATTTTGAGGTAATGCATTCCATCGTCTTATTGTAGCTGGGAAGAATGAATTAAAGTAGAGCTGGGTTTTTGTATTGATTTCCCGCAGTGGGTGCGTTGTTGTGTTGTAGTTATGTTCTTGAGTTTTTTGAGACTGGGTGATCGTTGATAAGTAATTGGGAGTCATATTGTGATATATTTTGTGAAGTTGGATAAGACGGTGGTTTTCCTTACGTTTTGACAATGGTTCCCATCCCGTTTCTTTATATAAAAGATGCCTGGATACCAGTCTATTCCCCCTATTCTGGCTGCTTCCAACTGTATGTTTTCAATCTTCTGGTATGTTGTCCCATATAATGTCTGCGTATTCTAAGACTGGTCTTACAAATAAAAAATATAGTTTTTGCAAAGATTTTCTATCAAGAATATACTTGACTCTTCGCAGAATACCAAGGCGCGAGTAGGCTTTAATTTTTACTATTTCATCTAAATGTAAGTTCCAAGACAAATTACTACTAAGAATAACTCCTAGGTGTTTATGGGTTTCTACTTCTTTCAGGTGAACATTATTGAATATCAGTGAGGGGTGAAAGGGTTTCTTGACTTTATTAGATATGGTTAGACATTCCGTTTTGGTGGGGTTAAAAGACACATGCCACTGTTTTGACCATTTATGTATTTGTTCAAGATCTTTATTTAATAAACATGCTGAAGTGTCAGCATTATCGACAACAATATAAAGTGATTTATCGTCAGCATACAATTTGACCATACATCTAATATTGGTGACCAAATCGTTTATATGTACAAGAAAAAGTAAGGGACCAAGTATGCTACCTTGAGGTACTCCAGCCTTAATATGGCCAATGTTATATTTGCTGCCATTGATTACGACATACTGTTTTCTATCATGTGATTAATTTCTAAACCATTCGAGTAATTCTCCTCGAATTCCAACTTTTTCAAGCTTGTACGATAGCCCTATATGCCAATACTTTGTCAAAGGCCTTGCTTATATCGAAAAATACAACTCTAACTTCTTTACTTTACCCTGATCGACTGCTTTGTAAAAATCACATATTTTGTTGAATGCCTCGTGCGGTTCTCATATGCTCTAAATTGATGATTAACATAATCATGATATGAAAAATTTAAAAGATCACACACTGTTTAGAAAATACTATATTTCATTATCAGAGAATAAAATTTAAAATATATACAATATATAATAGCAATGTATGGTATCAAGAGAACATAAAATAATCAATAAAACGTAGGGAAGCGGTGCTTCTTTTCTCAAAAATTCTTCCAAGGAAATTTACGTTTATTGTAAGAGTTACCTCTCCTAAAAATACATTTAGATAGTAGCAGATAATGATATAATGAATATCTTGCATGACCATTTATTTTTTCTGTAAAAAGATTATGAATACCATCTTGGCCATTTCTCTGTGAGCTGCTGCTACACTTTGCAGTCCTCAAGTGCATCTTGTGCATTGTGATGTTCAAAATGCTAGAAACCAAACTTTCTAAAAAAAAAAAAAAAAAAAAAAACAACTTTTTTTTACGTCATGAAAATACTAAGTAATTCTCTGAAGAACTCCAAAATGTAACAAAAACCACAAAAACATAGATCTTCAGAGAATTATTTTCAGGACGTAAGAAAAGTTTTTTGAAGTTATTTCTCTTATCGAGTATCTATGAACCATAATAATTCCCGTCGAGAAAATACTCGGCTTTAGGATACAGATTGCAGTATGCAGATTTTTTAAGAGCGCATTGAAATGTCCTAATGATATTTATTTAAGTCAAAATTTAAGTGATTTCCTTAGGAAACTCAATTTTTTATAAGATTTGGATAAAGTTCAAAAATATTACCTGAAAACTGTTAAAATAAAGACTTTGATCGTATACATTAAACAAAACAGGATGTGATTTGAGGATGATTAAGCGAAGGTAGGGTGGGGGTTGGAAGCCAGCCGCCTGAAGGCCCCAATGGGTCACAGGCGAATCTCTGGTGGAGGGCCCAGACGACAAATCCCCTGGAAGCTTCTGGATTCTAGAGATTTTTTTACTATGTATTGCCATAATTTAATATGAAATAAAGAATATATATTCCAGGATCTCTTGAATTAAAGATATAGAGTCAAGCGACTGAACAAGCTCCTGTATTGCAGAAATAAAAGAATCATTTTATTTTCTTATATCGGGGTGGGGGGGGGGGGGGGGGGTGAGAGAGAGGTTAAGATCCAACGAACAATGTGAATGAAGCTACAATATACACAAATCAAGGTAACTTAGCCAGCTCTTTAGTAATTTGATTGAATGATTTTAAGGGTCGAGAGTCGTTAAAAGTTTCAAATGAAATTAACATGACCTATCAAATTCAATATCTCACTGATGCTTGATAGACTCACAATTTTGACCAATCATTCACTGAAGGGTTTTCAGACTTGCGAGTAAAATTCACGTCTATCTGTAAATCTTTACTTTAAATAGAACTCCAACGCTATCAGCCAATGATATACACACATGAAGTAACGAGTGTTCAGAACTGTTCGGGGCCCCTTAGCACCTGACATATCATTTGTAGGAGCGGTCAGTGTGTTCGAGTGAGCTGTCAACCCAGTTGCGAAGAAAATGGAGAGAAATCTAAACCTTATGCACGTAATTATTCTGGGTTTTGCCATTCTATCGCTAATTTTCCTAATTTCTGGGTTCGCCACACGGGGATGGATCATATATGAGATGACGATCGCTACCAACCCGGGCGAAGTGCCTTACCACGACTGGCAACAGCACCCCGAACAAAAGGCAAACCTCAAATTTAGCATCACCTTTGGTCTCTGGAAAGGCAAAGCATGCGTGATGTCAAAATGTACAGACCTTTCATACTCACAAACTGCGGGAATAATTTTCTACGATAAAGGTAAGACGGCGAATATGAACTGACAAGAAATATGCGTTGCTGCTTAAAAAATTGTAAACAAGAAAACCGAGAGACATGGTTGTTTGTTATTTAGATTTGTCTTTGATAAATGCTGATCAAGATCTTTATCTTACATCCATAGTCATTGCAATAAAAAACTACTTTTAAGTTGTGGTTTTTTAAATTGGCGCGTTTTATGATTTAAAAAATACCGTTTTTCTTTATTCCATAACTTATAAAAGACACATAACTTTCCTTGGCATAACATAATTGAAGTTGACCATACAAATCAAGATATTAAAAAAGATAAACCATGAAACGATTTTTTTAACGACTACACAAGAAAACAAAAGGTTAATGGGCCACACCGCTCACCTGAGCGAGGTAAATCAACGATTACTGCTAAAACACCAAACAAAAAACCCCCCAAAAACAACAAACCACAGAAATGGGTGGGGTTGGCACTACCCCTACTTTAGATTCCCGTGAATGACATAGTGCTACAAAAGCCCTGTGTGCGAATTAAGAGATCATATGCTGTGACTATTTTATACCTCGCGTCCTAGTGAAGACTAGTTAATCATGATCTCAGCAGTTTTTTCCGAACAGTCTTGCAATTGAATGCATATGAATTCAAGTCAATTAATAACCTGTTTGTAATAGTTACAATTCATTAGTTGTCAGGAGTTTTACTTTTTAGCTCACCGAGACGAAGTCGGGGTGAGCTTATGCTATACCCCCAGCGTCAGCGTTGGCGTCGGCGTCCGGACCTGGTTAAAGTTTTTGTTGCAGGTCCTGTATCTAAGTTAGTACTTGTCCTATCTTCACCAAACTTGCATGGATGGTGCATCAGGACCTACTTATGGACTTGAAAGACTTGGATGCTGAATCTGGGCAATGAATTTCAGATACTGGACGAGGTTAAGGTTTTTAGAACTGGTTAAAGTTTTTGAAGCAGGTGCCCTCTGATGATTATATCTTAGTTATTACTGGTCCTAACTTCACAAAACTTGCATGGATGGTGCGTCTTATATTACTAATGCACCTGACAGGCTTGAATGCTGAATCTGAGCCATAGGTTTCTGATGCTGGAGGAGGTTAAGGTTTTTAGAACTGGTTAAAGTTTTTGGAGCAGGTGCCCTCTAATGATTATATCTTAGTTATTACTGGTCATAACTTCACCAAACTTGCATGGATGATGCATCTTATGATACTGATGCACCAGACAGGCTTGAATGCTGAATCTGAGCCATAGGTTTCTGATGCTGGAGGAGGTTAAGGTTTTTGGAGCTGGTTAAAGATTTTAGAGCAGGTGCCCTCTGATGATTATATCTTAGTTATTACTGGTCCTAACTTCATATATCTTGCATGGATGGTGCGTCTAATGATACTGATGCACCCGACAGGCTTGAATGCTGAATCTGAGCCAAAGGTTTCGGATGCTGGATGAGGTTTAGTTTTTTGGAACAGGTCACATGTTTTATAGATAAAAGTACTGTACTATTTCAAACTTGCATAGTTGATTTAACTATAATATTTAACTAAAAGTTGATTTAACTTTAATATAAATGAATTACAGAGGTAGCTTCAGATGCAGAGCCTGATCTCCATTATCAAGGATGCTAAAAAAGATCTCCTACCTCACGCAAACCTGCTTTATAGATGTGTTTGTTGTTAAATGATATAACATGATTCCTATGATATAGTATTGTATGATTTGATACATTATTGTATTATATGATACAATATAATACCATAAATTATGTTATAAAAAGTTATATGATACGATATGATATTGTATCAATTTTTTGGTACATTATGATATGATATTGTATCATGATTTTGTTATGAATAGTATTGTGATAGTATGATATAATATTGTATAATATGATATTGTGTTATATATTATTTTATCATTTGATATTGTGTCATATAGTATTGCAATATATAATATTGTATCATATGATACGATATTGTATAATATGATATTTTATTATTTAATATATGACTATATCACATAATGTAGTATCATATGATATGATACAATGTTGTATCAAATTATATTCTATCATATGATTCAGTATCATATTATGTATCAAATATGATACAATATCTTACAATACATTATCATACTATATTAAACAATATAATATCTTATGTTACAATATTGTGATGTATTATGTGATATGATATTGTATCATATTATACTATATTGTATCATATATTATATAATGATATTGTATTATGTGATCAAATACAATAATGTGTAACACGATACAATGTCATATCATATGTTACAATATCATATTGCATCATTATTTATTACAGTATTATATTGTATTATATGATATATATTGTAAGTATCATAGGATGCAATATCGTATTTTATATTAGTGTATTGATAAACATTATATCTTATAATACCGTATAATATGAACATCTGATTATCATACAATTTTTTAACATATGATATACGATATTGTGTCAAAACAGTATCCATGAATATCCAAGATCATTAACTATGATTTTCTTATAACATGATAAAGGTGGTCTCATAAAGGTGATGCCTCAGAAAAGTGATGCCTCGTCTCGGTGAGCTTTGTAATCTGTGATTACCAGGTCTATCAATTGTATTCATTTACACATTAAACGACGTTTTTCAGTTTTTCAATTAATATCGCGATATGAAGTGCATGCCATTTCTTCTGCTGGAAAAATAACGCGAATCTGGGGAAGGGGATGCTGTAGTGGTTAATATATTTTAACTTGAAATAATTTGTTGGGAATAATTGCATGTATAGACATGTAAACGCAACTGCTGGTTGCTAAGAACATAGAACGAGAGTGCAGTATGCAAACAATTGAAAAAAAAATGAAGATGGTATGGGACACCTGTCGATATTTATGTGGATTAAAGTACATTATAATCAAAATATTTTCACTTTTTAGAATTTTCATATTTAACAATATTTGACCAAATGATCGAACACATTACTTATAAATTTGTAGTTAACACTCTTACCCATCGCGTTATGCTGTTAGGTAACAATTTTGGGAAAGAAAAAAATTATAAAATTATACTTGATTTTATTGTTTATTTCGATAGGAAGTACGTCACGATATGGAGGTGTCCCAAACCACCCTAAAAGAAGTCACAGTTAAAATGAATAGCGATAGATAAGTTGAGAGATAACAGCTTAATGTGTTTGTCTTTGTCTATCTGACGCAATTCACTATGTACAACATATGTTACTTTATTACAATTACTTGAAAAATTTTGAAAAATTATGGCTTTAAACATGCATGTCGCTAGTACTGCTGTAAATCATGTGCATGTCGATCAGAATGGATGTAACTGATAACACGGTATGCAATTAAATATGAAATCGTAATATGTAAATGGAACTGTTCCCTGGATAAAGAATGAATGAATAAAAAAAAATCACGCTGGTAAAACGTCAAGTAGTTTAGTTAGATTAAGATTTAATCGAAATTATCTTGGAAGAATTCGAAAAATGGGGGGGGGGGGGGGGGGGGGGGAGGGGGTAAAGGAGGATTTTGATTGCTGTAGACGTGTAAAGCCTGTCTTATTAGATAACTGCTTTATAGTACCTGTGGTTAATATTGCCTTTTGTTGCAGTGGCCCACGAGTTCCCATGGACTCGCTACAAGGTGGTGGGGACCTTCTCCCTGATCCTAGGAATTCTGTCCATGTTCTTTACCTTGGCTCACGTCAGAACAAACAACTGTCCGTCTGGAGTCGTTACCTTGATAACATGGACCTCAACAGGTGCGTGTAAAATATATCATGTGTCATATCGGTCATAATTCTCATTATGAGAAAAAATGGCACAGTTGATATTTTTTTATCAATTCTATATTAGTCCAAAGCGTTATTTCTCTACAATTCAGGCCTACACTCCAGTTTGTCTTATACTTTTGACATGTCTACATAAATACACGTATACTGATTTTCGTATCCGATAAACGGTAATATATAGTTGAAATTGTTCAATTTAGGTATATAGGTATACTGCAGTATATTTTACTTCAAATATATATCATTTCTAAAACCCATTCATTAACAGATTAACAGATTTATTCTTTATAAAATTTTGTATTTTTTGCAGGCGGACTATTTTTCTATATGGTCGGGAAGTTTGCGAAAGTGACAGAGAATATGAACTCCGAGTTTACGGTCTTCCATGACAAGTACGCGAACGCCAACATCGACACGGACACTCCTTACTCCGTGGTGCTGATTGGTCTGGGATGTATCGCCGCCTTCACCACCGCATTCATGGTGCTCGTCAACGTCATATGCTGCGGACAGGGTAAAAGTCGTCGCGTCCTGCGGTTCGGCCGCACTGCCGCCGCCATGTCAGCGATATCTGGTACTGCAGCGCCCACTACCACCACGTCAGCGACATCCATCTTGCGGTTTTGAATTTGACAGTGTCAGTGTCAATGTTCAAACTAGGTCACATCTTGTACAGAGAGTGCGACGTTATTTCCATTGGTTGAAATCTTCGGTATCCACTTATTTCTTGGACATATTCCGGAACTGGTCTTTACTTTCTTTAGGCTTATACAGTGGCCGCGACACGGCGCTGACTGATATCAGATATATCCTAAACTTTTGTTAGTGTATTTAAAAGCTTGTACATACTAATGTATTAATGTTTCGTATTTATTTATTGATGTAATTCTGCATTTTCTACAGATTGCCATATATCATGACATGTATCGATCTATGAATGACGACATATTGACGTTATTCATTGTATATATTTGATGTTTTCAACGGACGTGACATGAACAGTTCGGCATTAAATTTAATAATTCGCTGTTTTTGTATACGTTGTTAGTCATCTGACAATGTTGATCAGATACCAAAAAAAAATGAGTTTTGAAGTAAGTTATTTATAAAAGCGGGAAAAACTCGTTCCATAGTCCCTGGTCATTTTCTCCCATATCAAATCATTTTGATTTGTAACACACACACACACACACACACACACACACACACCAGATTGATCGCACCGTGCCTTTCCTGATAGAAATTAAACTGATTCCGATTGGAATATGTATAATGAATTTATAAGAATGCTAGGTTGAGTTGTTTTATTGATTTCTTGGTACCAACTGCAGTAAATCTGTTGCTTTATTTTTGATAATTTGGATTGGGATCGGTTTGATTTTAGTTGCGGTAGGTTTAATTTTGAAACCAAGATTTTGCTACTTCAATGAAATATCTTTTCGATATATGATTAGCTAGTATTTTTATCTGAAAGCTACAAGTCTTTTGAAAATTTTGTATATAGCTTTGAACAGTTGAAAGACGTTATTAGCATTATCATTTAAACAAACTTGAATGTCAACATGATTATGTTGCATGTTGACAGTTATGTAGCATGTCCATATGGTTATGTTGCAGATGGGCATAATATGGAGAAAAGCGAGTTTCACAACGGGGCCAGAAATTAATCCAGTTTCCAGTTTCAATAGAAAACCATCCGGTGATGGATGAAAAGTGAAGACTTTTCGGTAGCGTGCAAAGCATTTTCAGTTTTTCATCCATTAAACTGGGGTTGTTCCCCTTTGCTTAGGTCATGTAAATTTTAAATTTACCGGGTGGCAGTAAATACAAAATTTACAACTTGACAACTTGTCATGTTGTAAATTTTGTATTTACCGCCACCTGGTAGATTCAAAATTTACAACATGACACTTGGGTGAACTGTCTTGTGGTGAAAATAAGCCGACGACTTCTAACAATAGACGTTGTTTGATGACCAATAATTATGTACGATGTTAAATTCTTTGCTTTTCCCAACGACATCATAGGGTCACTAACAAGCACCGGGAAGGGGGGGGGGGGGGGGGTAAGATATATCATCTTAACAATGTACCACACATTGTATGTCATTGATATTTTGAATAGATGTTGTTTAGCCGTCCAGACGAAGCTGAACGTTAGAGACACTTCATTCATTCTTATTGAATCCAAAAGGAAACTGATGATTGCAAACCCAATGAGCATGAATTACAATGTTACAAACTATGTTAAATTGCAATACCCTAGATATGAAGTTTCAGAGTAATTTCATTGCTACTGTCCGCAGCTTTAAAATTAGTTTAAGGTGGAATAACACACCTGGAAAAAGTCGCTCAAATTCACAGTTAATTATTTGATTATGAAAGATATAATGATAAATAAACTATTCATATGTCAAATAAGCGAAAAATTTGCAGTTTGTGGATAATTAAAAATGAATGTCTAAAAAATTCAATTTAATAAGTAATAACAAAAGCCCCTGCGGGATTCGACTTCGGGATGTACGGATCACAAGCTCGACACTTTATCCACTCCGCTATGAAGTGAGTTCCATGTTGCCGTCGATAAAATCGTTTCAATAAAGCGAAATGTCGTTTCGATCGGAGGTCAGCCATTTTGCGATGATGTGTTATTCCATCTTAAGATAATTGTATCTATGGTATAAGAGGTATAAGGCAAATAAACCTATAAGGCCTCTACGTACAGGCAATCTTTTTGGTAAAGTATGGCCAAGGAATGCATTACTAAGGGACAATTTCTCTTGAGATGCAATGGGCAAGAGTTCTCTAAAGATACACTTACAAAGCGATGGGCAAAACTTCTCATTTTTTTTTTTATTCATGGCCTCTTCATATGAAGTCTAATTTGATAAATTTAAGTGTTTTAATGGGTTGTCTCCAAGCCGAATCAAGGGCGTGAATGTTGTGTCGCATTACAATGCAATGGGAATCAATTCTATCTATAAAATAAATGCTTGCCATCCATTCTCTTGGGATACGGTTACAATGTGCTTTGTGTCAACTATCTAGTTCCGATTGAAGTGCATTGGTCCATACATGTTATGTAACAATATACTAGATTCTTTGTTTTCGTGAATTGATTTACATAAGCATTCTGTGTATTTTGTGAGATTATAGACCAAAATGTACTGCGAACAGAAGTTCATTTCCTCGTCTTCAAGTAGAGGCCTATAAGTGTTCTTTCACCAAGAAAAGAGTCATGGTTAACGCGGGAATTCTTTGCTCGTGTCGGTGCGCGGGAGTTTTGTACACCAGACGACTTCCGACCGAGGTCAGAGGCAATAGGGACATTAAAATCAAAATGTACACGTACTTTGTTTCGTTTATTGGCATTTTACATATTTCATATATACAAATACCAAGCACTATATAATGTATAAATCAAGGAAAACATAATCAAAAATGAAAAGAAACCGTAACGGTTTATACGACAAAATGTAATGAAAAGGACGGCTGAAGAAACGTCATAGATGAAATAGCTGTTGAAATGTATTCCATGAATAGCACCATTTGTAAAATATTGCAACAATATGTACGCGATTACATATATATGCGTATACATGTAATAAGCAAAAACAAATACAATGTACATGCATCAGTTTTCACACTGTCAACAATTAAAACATCACCACTTCTTTTTCCTTTAAGATCACCGAACAGCAATTTCATAAACTAACACGGGACTGAGTGAAAGACATCGAACTTGGAATATGTTATGTATGCATGTATTTACACTCGGAATTCAATATGGCGGGTTGTTTGGGAACTTGTAAGGAATAATATCTGCAGGGAAGATAGGTGATGTATTGTCCATAATGATCGGGGATTTGGACATTTTGGAAATACTTGTATTCTCCTTGAATTCCATGGTAAGACTGTTTAAAGAATTCACTTCCTGGTGATTAGTAAAAGAGATGTCCAGCGAGTGAACGCTGGAATGTAAGGAACTGGACTGCAACGTGCCCGTGTTACCCAGCATCGTCATGCTGCTATGGCAACTACGCTGTTCATAAAACTGACGAGTCTTCCTCTTTTGTCGTCTTTCTTTCTTTATGTTGGTAACATTATTGTGAATTCTAAACGAGATTACCACCGCCAGGAATATTGGCATTGTTCCTGCCACTGCCGACACTACAAGGGACCAGGGGCCGTCTAGATCCTGGCTACGTCTGAGGCGCACGTTGTCTGCGCAGGCTTTACCCACCGCAATCCACGTCAAGATAGCTGAAACCGAGAACAATAAGTAAAACAGCAATGGACAAACTGCCAAAAATACTTCAGTGTCATTATCGAACTAAGTGAAGGGGGAAGTCGCTCGCTGCTTGTGAAATAATAAATGTCTTAGTTAATAAATAAACACATGCAGCAAATGAAATAACTGAAGAATATATGCACCTTTCAACATTCACATACGAAAAAAAAACCCCGTAAATTCTATTTACGCATTGCTCTGAATATACGAAAAGAACAGTGGTTTACTTTATGAAATGTAAATATACTTTTCAATCCGTATACCCCAAAAAATGCTGACTTTGGAATATTACAACAAAAAGAACTCCTGCAACACAAAGAACGAAGACTCTGTAAAGGGTCTATACACAATCTTTTAAAAGCCGTACAAATAAGGGTAGATAAACATTCGAAGAATGATCTGTCGAGATTATAGGGACTGCGATTATATCAAATTCCAGGCATATTTCAGTATTAAATTTCATAATCAGTTTGTGTACAAAGGTACGAATTAAAAAATAAGATTTTAATCAATTAAGGAATTTAAATGAAGGTTAATATTGCAATAGGATTTAGTTCGCCCCGACCGCTGTGGTTACGAAGCCATATCTCACGTATAAAAAGACGATTTCACGATAAAATGTAGCTAAATTGTGTAATATATGATACCAGCGACAAAGATCGCAGAAAAATAGTCTTCTTCTCAAAAGAATTAAACTGCCTGGCATGAACGTTTATAAGATTCACGTACCTGATATTACGTAAAGCGTCACCGTGAGGGCGCCCGTGAGGGTGGACTGTACCGTGTTCACCCGAGGGTTGTACAGAATGAGGAACACAGTGGCCAGCATACAGACCAGTGTCCCAAACAGCGTCAGTAGTCCGTACTCCAGGCGCGCACCTGTAAAACGTCAGTAAGACGTCAATCAAATCATCACCCTGCATGGCTGTCAACGCCCGTATCACTGATTCTGAACATGCATTACATATTAATTACATATATTATACAGAACAGAACCCTATATGCAGTCCTTCTGGTAGAAGTTAATTTCACACGTTTTTTTTTTAATAACTTCTTTTAAGACGTCCTCTCATGCTCATGCAGGGAAGGGGGGTTGTTGCCTAGAAAATACTGTTGGATAGCGGCTTTCTTAATATTTGACCTTAATTAAAGGATAGTTTTTCTAAAATAATGCAAACTTACACCCCTCCCCCCTTTTTTTAGCGTGTGTATATTTGTTCGACTAATATGATGAGGATACTATGTGTGAATATAAATTAATCGACAAGAGAAGGGAGAACTTCTGAATCAACAGAAACGAAAGAGTTTCGTCTTCTTACTTTTCGGTCATAACTTTGCTACAAAACTGCATTTTAAAGTCTATAGGGGTGGTCAGAAAGTAAGGAGACAAATACATTGTAGATCGTGACGCGTTTGAAATGACATCAGAGAATTTCAATTATAGTCAACAGATAACTATTCCATATCAGCAAGTATCACACCTTACTTTTCAGTGACTCGATACCTAGATCAGAAGATGACATCAATAAATACTTTTAATCATAAACTGATAAAGTTGTAGTAAAATTCATAATGGATACGCCTGTCTTCTTTGACAATATGTTTATGATTTGGACTGATGTCGGACCGTAAAACCATCATCTGACACGCGTGGTCTACTCGACCCTTGGCCCCTCTCATGCCACAACGGTGACATATCTCATAAAACCACTTCATACCGTACAGACATAACAATGACTCAGTCGCCTTTTTTCTTATTGTTTTGAGAAAGATGAGACACAAACATATACATACCACTTTATAAATACTTCATAAACACTTTAAAATAGACGACATTTAGGAAATAAAGGAAGAAATGTACTTGTGACCAGGATTTCCAAACGACAAATGTTAAATATGAGAGAGAGAGAGAGAGAGAGAGAGAGAGAGAGAGAGAGAGAGAGAGATGCGTTACTTACTTCCTATGGTTGATTCTGAAGCCAAAAGAAGACTCCGACAGAGAGACAGTCCAGACGACACATCACAGGACAGTGAGTACCACAGTCCGTTCACTAGTCGACTGTCGGGGGTGACCAGCACCACCCACCAGGGGGTCACCATCCCCGTGATCAGCCCCAGGGACGTGAACACCCCAAGAACCACCAGTATCTTCCTCCTAATGTAACACAGCACAGTCATTCTGGCCGATCCATGAACATTCTTCTTGTATGTTGTTATTGTACTGTACTAAATATATATCATAAACTGTCAACACTCTCTTAGCGCTGGCATTCCCTCGCTATGTAATTACAGGTGTGACGGCATGGGAACCTACAGGTAAATGTGTTCCAGCGGTGTAAAACGATTTGTTCCCTGAACAAGTTGAACTGAATGAATGAAATACACAAACATGTGCTCCGAGAGGATCACACTGAGGTTATTTCCGGTCCCCTTTCGTGGATGTTTAAACGTCGAGCTCAAATGATAAGCACGCCTTTCTTCTCTTTAAATCTGTGTTTAACTTTCTACCCCACTTGATAGACGGCTGTGTCAACTCTGTTGGGTCGACAGGAAGTTTAATTCCCATTAAGGACTATTTTTAAGGGATGACTGCACTCTCGGTTCATCATGAGTAATTCGTTTGTTGTGTATTTTTCTAATATGATACAAAAGAAAATATTTTGAAGAAAAGCCAAATAAGGAACAAAGTCTTCTATACAAAATTCTGACCGAGAGAAAGATAGAACAGCGATGTTATCTGTGCGTCAAATATTGGGTTTTGTTCCGATTCTCCGCTCTGTCATTTGATAAGAGACGGGTGTATTGTCAGTCGATGAAGGGTGTAAACAGACCACCGAGGACGTACAGAGACTGGCGTACACAGGCATTTACATGTATACCCTGCAGGTGCGAGATGTGTACTGATGATCAAAACTGGCCTGTGCGTAGGACCATTCCCCATCCAAAAATTTGATTGTCGACGAAGAAAATAATTGTATTTGCTACCATTGTGAGGTCTTGGAATATCCAGGGATGGAGGTGTATAAAGGCCAATATCTGAACTATAAAACTATAAATGTAAATCGGGGTGTGGGGGGGGGGGGTAGTAGGTTCCAGACTCTTTTTCTCCTCCCTTCCTCTCCTTATTTGATCAACGCATAATGATAATGCTGAACAGCAGTCGCCTCCAAAGGGTGTAGCTTAAATAAATCATGTTTACAAATTATTGCTCAAATCTAAATTAAAATAAAATGTAAGTCAAGAAAAAGATTCCATTACAAAACTTAATTAAAAGAACATACTTGTTCATATACTTTAAATATGGAACTGCACACAATTTCAATAATACAATGAAGTAAGTATAGTTAATCAATTTGGAGATCAGTTTACCACGTTTAACAATTAATTTAACAGATTTTCAAAACCCCTGTCTCACACTCATACAAATGTACAGTCGGGTCTATGTATTATCAGTATAACAGAGGTCACTGTTAATGAAAAGTTATGCGCACATGTGACGGATATCAGAATCAAAATCAGAATCAAACTTATATATTAATATTAACTTTCAGTTGATTTTTTTTAAAAAAAATTGCCTCCAAAAAGTTGAGAGTTGGCGTCCATAGATACTAGTTTTTACGGTTTACTCCACAGTATAATAAGAACACAACGTACACTTCAACGCAGAAACAAGTTACAACAGTCTGATTACCCCCCCCCCCCCACCCCTTCTCCTTACTCGTCAGGTGTAAGGAGAGGGGATGGCAGTGGCGTAGCTACCATGTATGCTTATATGCCTGAGCATGCACATCATTTGGGAAAAAAAGGAAGAAACTTAGTAAAAAAATAAATAAAGAAAAAAAAATTAAAAAAAGAATTCAAGTATTAAGGTCCATACTTAGTTATTCCATCAACCCGTTTCCGTCACCCGGTCCTACTGCATTTGAACTAATACTTAGTTTTACACATCATTTTAAATTTCCCCCATAGAATATCACAGCTTTATTGAGATATTCATTACCATAAACTAGGTGAAAATGAACTTAAGAATAAAAGCTTTGAGTGGGTCAAAAACAAACGTCAAAAGTTTTTTCTTCTTTTAGCTTTCAATAAGTTTTGTGATTTTATTTTATGCCTAAACTATAACCAGAATCCATGAGCTTCCGGGCCTTCGCCCCCTGGGCCCCCACCAGGCTTCGCCCTGGACCCACTGCATTGGGGGGGGGGCTCATGGCGGCCCCCAGACCCCCTGCCATTTTAAGCATGCACTTCGTTTCTGGTCTAGCTACGCCACTGGATGGTTTTAATCAGACTGAAGTTGAAAATGACTGAAAATTCATTTCATATATATAAGACAAAGGTCGATTGCCAAAATATGTAGAGGGTCACCCCCACCCTGTTTCTAACCGTCTGATAATTATTTTCGTCGCATACAGCTTATGACCTTTTATTTAATTTAAAAAAAAGATTTCACCCCTGCGAATGTGTTCGGAATGTTTTCTTTATCGTTGCTAAGTATGCAATAAATCCAGAGGTGTTCGAATGAAAGTTTTGTTCAGTTCCTGTGAAATTTCATGCGGAAGTATAAGTGTTCGGATAATATTTTCAAAATACGTAAGTACTGGTCGTTTTTCATATCATATCCTACTTTGATTTACGTTAAAACACGAAAATCTATTAAGATGTATGTCTTATTTCATCATCTAGCGGTTATTAAAATTAAACGATGATATTCAAAACAGAGTTATCGTTCGTGTTCAACCACTCAACACGTGGTTGAAAATATAAACATTGGATTGCTTAATAAAATCATAACCATGTTTGATGCGTGTGGTGTGCAATACCATGCTTTAAAAAAAAAGAATGGGTGTCTGTTTTGTATAAAAACTTAGTATATAGAGCCATTTTCAAGGAACATTCTGGAGTGCATAAAATAGTATAGTCTGTTTCACTATTGATGCTATTACTAGGTCAGGCGCGGATCGAAAATTAATCCTTAGGGGGGATCGCTACTAAACATGTTAATTGTTGCAACAGCAGAAAAAACCTATTTTTCTATTGTCACATTTATTTCCAGAACTCATTTTATCCACCAATTAATGAAGATAAAGTTTAAAATCAATAAACGTTTAGATTTTATATTTGATTACAAGTACCTAGATTCTATGAAATAGACTTTAAACACAAGGCCCGATTTTTACTGCGAAACTGAAAGGGTCAAATAAAACCACGTGGTCTAAAATTTAAATGAATTTGCCATTGATACATACTAGTCTTCGTAGCCAATGAAGCGTTTACACTGGACAACACTCTTTACTGGACTGTCGGTGCACAAACTAGCTTTTAAAAGTCTTTGTAATCATCTTAATAAAAATATTTTGTCTGTCTATTTGTCTATATTATAACCATTAAAGAACAATGTGAGAGTTCATCGCTCGCAGATCGATGGAAGGATCAACTTGTTGTGGTAGAGAGATGATCAGGGTTTAAATTCTGAATACATACAGGGTGGTTTTTTTAATATCGTACACGTTTAAAAATGTATATATGTTTGGTTCTTATTCGATTTGCAACGTCGCTGGAATCTCGATCAGTTTCATTAAATATCAATGTAATCTAGAAAAAAAGAAGTTTTAAGTATTTCAGTGGTAGATGTGTTTCAATTGGTAATTTAATTGGGCAGTATCAATGGGCACTGTCTCCGTGGACAGTGTCAGCAGGCAGTGATCCAAAAGGCAATGTTTTGGTGGAAAATGTTTCAGTGGACAATGTGTTTTAGTGGGGAGTGTTTTTGTGGGTTGTGTGTCAGTTGGCAGCTAGTGTTTTATGGGCAGTGTTTAAGTGGGCAGTGAGTTTGTGGGCTGTATTTCAGTTGGCAATGTTTTTGTTGGCTGTGTTTTAGTGGAAAGTACTGTGTTTTGTTGGCGATGTTTTGGGGGCGTTGTTTTTGTCGATAGTTTTTTGTGGTCTGTGTTTCAGTGGGCAGTGTTTTTGTGGTCTGTGTTTTAGTGTTTCGGGGGACAACGTGTCCGAGAGAGCAGTGTTACAATAAACACATACTTTGTGATTACTGTATATTCTATTCTCAAGGTACTTTTTTCAACCTTTTTTTTTTTTTTTTTTTTTTTTTACAAAAGAAAGCTTCAAAGAGTTGGTGAAATTCCAATCAATTTACAGAATTGCTGTTTCACTACAGAAATACGTAAAAGTTATGCCGCTTGTGTTAGGTAACTTGGTTCAAAGAAAGATAACTCTATGAGAAATTGTTGGGGAGGGGGGCATTCGGATCACGCTCGCCCTTTTCCGTAACGTGGTTACTGGTTACGGAAATGGCCGAGTAGTTACGATTGGGTTGGGTTGGGGGGGGGGGGGGTAACTCATATGAAACAATCCCGGTGAAAACCCCGTTGATGGTCTTCAATGTCAGCCCCTTGGGGCGCAGATCAAAAGTTTAGCTATTCATAAGGTTACATGTACATTCAAGCAAACTTCTAAATTCAGAAGGCACGGACCAAGTTCCACAAAGTGATTTGACGCTTCGGAGAGATTACTTGTACGTAATCTAAACCAAACACATTATATTTATCAAAATACCTTTATCCTCGTGCAGCAGTCAGTAAAGTCTCCGCAATCCAGTAATTCCTATGAAACGTTCAATTTATATATGGATCGATTTATTCTGTATAAAGATTATATATTATTGAGATGTCGTGTTGGTGAGTTTTACTTTCGATTAGTTGACTTTCGATGAGTTGTCGCATTCGATGAGTTGTCTTTCGACGAGGTGTCCGGTACCGTTAAAATACGTATATCACCCTCTTTTACACAAACCGTTATATCACCCTCTTTTTAATATCGAAAGTGATTAACATGTTTAATAAAATTGAAAGCTACATGTATATTAAAAAGACAAAGCAATGTGTTTAAATTCATTAGTACAAACAATTTTTACTATATTTAAGAAATAAGAAATCATTGTTTGAGTATTATGAGGTGAAAATTTTGGTCGGGGCGTGGTCAAATCCAATGAAGCCCAAAGGGCTTTATGATAGATTTGACTACGCTCCGACCGAAATTATCACCTCATAATATTCAAAGAATGATTCCTTAATACTTATATTTTTATAATTTTCAGCAATTGTACGATTAAATATTAGAATATTGACATATTTATGTGATTTTCATTCCTTTTAATTATGCAAACCCCGCTTGTGCCCCAACAATACGTCATTTGAATTTATTCGACTGTACAATACAAAATCCATTCGTAGTGTTATCACAGACAACGACACTTAAAAATGTAAATATTATGAAAAATAAGATAGGGAGACAGACTCTCTCAATAATTCTAGATCTTTCTTTCTTTTTCCTTTCTTTATTTTTTTTTTTTATAAATAAGAGAAAGTCCGCTATTACATTTATACCGTTCAAAGGCCGCACGCACACGGAGTGGGGGCGGTGCTGTGGGTAGTTTTGTTTGCCGGGAGGGGTGTCCGAGGCCTATTTTTTGGTAATTTTACCACTAGTATCTGAATTTTCCAAAGGATTGGGACTGAATCCCCCCCCCCCCCCCCCCCCCCCCCCCCGCATGGTATGTACAAAGTTTTTTTTAAAATCAAAGTACTGAAGACACTAAGAAGAGTTCATGGGTTTGAATATAAGTCAGTTGTTATGTATACATGACCCCCAAGTATAGCTAGGACCGCGCACGAGTGATGTTTGTGAAGGGAACTAGGATGGAAAAGAGTCGAGAATATGTACTCTGAACTAACGTAATAAATAATTTGCTTATGATTTACTTGTTTTTTCATATCAAGTCTGCATGAATATTAATAAAGCAGTTTTCACAATCATATACGAAAATGAACAATTTGAAACATAAATAAATATAGGGGCAACCTTTAGGAAACATGAAATCCGAGGACCTTTACGGTCATCTGGGTCTAATACAGCCCTGTGAAGGATCCGTAGATAAAATGCAGTTTAATTCCGGAATTACATAAATATCATGCGCATCATCGTTAAGTCGTTTATGATTCACTAAATCAGATGGATCTTCATCGTTCAGTCGGTTATGAATCACTAAATCAGATAGGTCTTGCCGCATAAATAAAAATAGACGAGTTCGTGTTAGGGGTTCGGAACAGTATTAAAGTTAAGTTGTCTTGTACTCCAATCAAGTGTTCTTCTTCACACATAAACAGGTGTCGGGAACAATTTAATACCGTCGTACAAATGCATTTTACTCTAAAATACCATTAACCCCCCCCCCCCCCCGGGGGTCAAATCAAACCACACATGTACACGGGTTTTCATAATTTTTGTTAAGACTTTCTTGCTCAGTTAATCATGTACGTAGTTTGCCTACCATAGATGTCTAGCAGCAAAAAAGAAATTCATACAAATTCACAGTATGACCAAAGAGCTCCGTTTTAACATCAAAACTCCCGATCCTAAGGCCGTGAATTTTTGGTAGCGATACCCCATGAACTTTGTTGCATGCTAGATGTCACGTAGTTGAGTCTAGAGAGGATTTATAAAAAATGCACGTTTAATATGACCAACAGATCTTATTCATTTCCTTTGATTATAGCATACATCTGCTTCCATGAAAGCATGCAAATCATCCTGTCCTTTTCTTGTACATGTATCATATCCGACTCGCACCTTTAGTGGCCTAGATCTGTGAATGCTTAAAGTTAAGTTTCATGAATAAACTTATTAATATGTTCTTTGACGATAATATACGCATTGGACATTGACATTTCTTTCCTATACAGGTCAATTACAGGTTTAAACATGAACACCCTAAAGGTTTTCCATACTTGCCAACCTCCAACATGTGAAAATCTGGTCATGACCAGATTTGGAAAGTAAAAAATCTGGTCATAGCGCGTAACAACATTCACGACATATTTACCATGCATTTCAAAGGTATATACAATAGAAATATGTGTTAAAACGTATGTGTAATATTTTATTGCAAAGAAGCATTGCATGTAACTAACAGTTGCTGATTTTGAATTTTGTAAAGTGATCTGACACAAAAAATGTTAGGTTGTGGTTCAGCTAAAAAAAATGCAAAAATAGTTTCTGCTACATTAACCTTGCTTTTGAACTCTGTAAACGATGGCATGAAAGTTGTGACTTGGAATACTTTTGTGTATTAAAAAGCATTTTTTACATGACTTAGCGTTTTTGAATGTTTAGTCAGATCATTTTGGGCACAAGATCCAATATTCAAATGTGCGTTACATAGAACGCAAAAAGCCTCGTTTTGTACTCGATTACTTTGTTTTATCCATGGGAATTCATTTTCCCAGATATGTTGATAAGTACAAAAATATCGTTTTCTTTTTGTTGGTTTTGATTCCGCTGGCCCCGATGAAGACCTTTTCTTATTGGAAGCCATCACACTTAATGATTTAAACCCTCGGTTTGTCAAAACAACTCACAATAATAATTAACACTTATCTGTTATAGCCATCGGCATTGTTTACGTAAATCCAAGCTCAGCTTGGGTTCATAACTGGAAATCAAACGCGCAACGTAATTTACGAACCAAATCCGGAAATCGGGAGATTTTCGGGTTGTTCGACAGAAATCGGGTGAAAAGCATGACCCGCCGGGTCATAAAAAATAATCGGGTGAAGGGTCGAAAAATCGGGTGACCCGACGAAATCGGGTCAGTTGGCAAGTATGGTTTTCCTTTAATCCATCTGTTTTACTTATAGTTTAGGAACAAACAAACTGATGCTACCTTTTCAAAATTTATTGATCCCACATACATTTGTAGGCATTACAATAATTTAGCATCAAGTCTGCACTTGATGTTCAATCATTATATCAGAGATATGTGATGGAATGCAGCCCTTTAAATAAACATCAAGTTTGACTCACATTTTGAATTCTTAGGTAAATTGTAGTCATTACAATACCTTGTTACATCATAAATTGGATTGAACATGGTTAGTGAACTGTATATTAAAACATTTACATGAGAAAATAAAAAACATACTTCATAAAAGTCATGACATAAAACATTTCATTGCAAAAACTGGTAACAATTCTATGCCTACAATGATAAAATTGCAGTTCCTCTTAAATATATAACAATATAAATTCATATAAATATCGATTGTGGGAGGCCCGAGTGTTTATAAAGAGTGCTCTTTTCCCAATGAATTTTCATAAACACAAGACAAATGTGTGCATATAAAAAGACAGCTAGAAAATCACACATTTGCAATAATTAAAAGACGGAATCTGAGCTGTACTTGGGAACCATGTTGACTCCAGAAGATGGCACAAAATAATGACATACAATACTAAGTCTATATGCTGATGTCAGTAATTTGTGTCAAGCATGAATATAATATCAGACTCACTGTTCCAAGCCAGGTTAGACTAGTCTTTTAACTACTGTGGCTACCCCTTTGGAATCACAAATGATTATGGTTGTACCGAAATATATACAAAATGTCAATAACACATATAGATCTATAGGATTCCCATCTGAAGCTTAAATAATAAGCTTCTTGGGGACTTCCCATGGGAAATCGGGACGGCCAAAATGTCCATAGCAAGCTGTCTTTTGGTAGATTGGCGCCCTCAAGTTCAATTCCCTGTAAAATGAAGAAGAATTTAATGTAGATAACAAGTACAATTTTCAAAGGGTATAAATAAAATTTGATAATGAATTTAAAGCAGACGAGATAATTTGGTTGACTTACTTGACAATCTTTCCTGGCCTCAAGTCAAAGTTCTTGTTAATGACTTCAAGAAGTTGTTTCTCCGAGTACTTGGATGTACCATAACTAAACACAGTGATGGAAATTGGTTCAGCAATCCCAATGGCATAGGATACCTGCCAACGAAAAGAAAACAGAGAATTAAAATCCACATAAATATCAAACTTGAACCAACATCTTTCCCTAATAATAACTCATTTTTCTTCTTCTTTTTTAAAGAAAATCAAGGAGATGTTTTATAAAGTTGATATCTTTCTCAGAAATGTTGCCAAGAATAACACGCCCATGTACCTGAACCAGCACACGTTTGCACAGACCGGCTTTGACTAGTGACTTGGCCACCCATCTGGCAGCGTAAGCAGCGGAACGGTCCACTTTGGAGAAATCCTTCCCAGAGAAGGCCCCTCCACCATGAGCGCCCCAGCCTCCATAAGTGTCCACAATGATTTTTCTACCGGTCAAACCAGCATCACCCTACATTTCAACACAACATTGTAAATAACTAAATATATCTTACATGTCAAACAAAATAGCTTGAGCTCTCTTACTGATAAATTAAAATAAACGACAATTGGTTACTATTCCATTTCCTTGATATTCTCAGATTAAAACAGGCAATTACTTTTTGAGAAATAGAATCTTAATTGTACCTGTGGTCCACCAATAATGAATTTCCCAGATGGCTGAATATGGTATTTTGTTTGACTGTCCAAGTATTTTTGAGGAATCACATAGTTCACAACTTTTTCCATTAACTCTTTCCTCAACTTTTCTAAAGTCACAGTTTCATCATGTTGGGCAGAGATCACAACTGAATGAACACGAAGAGGGACACAAGCTCCCTTGTCATACTTGTACTCTATTGTAACCTGTCAAATGACAAAATACAATCATTGAATGAAAGAAGCACATTTAATGTGCACTTTTTCATGCATGATAACACATCAAGTACTGCCTTAAGGAGGCTGGGTGGTCAATAAATTAACCATCAGATCTGCCTTAAACTTTGACATGATATTTATGGCCATAAACTGTCATTTAGTAAAGAAAAAATCCAAACATTAAGCTTTAAAAATTTGATCATTTCCCTTTATACAGAGCTTTTTATTTAAGGAGATTGAAATAGTCTGAAAATGTCCATGACCATCAAGCCCTCTTAAACCGCTTCATCTCCTTACTTGTGTCTTTGTGTCTGGCCTGGCCCATTTCAACTCTCCGGACCTCCTAAGCTGAGCAATTCTGGCATTGAGCTGATGTGACAACACAACTGTCAAAGGCATACATTCCTCCGTCTCGTCTGTAGCATACCCAAACATAAGGCCCTGGGAAAATATAATACATATCTAAGTATTGCATAGATTTAAAGTGTGCAACTTAATGCATGACTTTAACTGCAGTGCATATAAGTCATGTTCTACTAGACATTTAAAAAAGTTTAATGTTTAAAATCCAGGACGTTGTGGTTTATTTATAGACAAAGTAGGTCATTTACCTGGTCTCCTGCTCCAATGTTGTCATCGTCTCTGTCAACATGCACACCCTGGGCAATGTCAGGACTTTGCTGTTCAAGAGCAATCAAAACATTGCAAGTCTTGTAGTCAAAACCTACAATCAGAAAACAAAACAATCAGACAAAGCAAAACATTAAAAACTTTCAATAAAAAAGTACGTAAAATGTGCAATTTTGGGAGATTTAAAGATAAAGTTTCCTTCACATTTACGAACCCTCTTTTACCTTTGCTGGAGTCATCATATCCAATTTGTTTGATGGTACTACGGATTACATCCTGATAGTCTACATTAGCTTTAGATGTGATTTCTCCACAGACCAGAATCATGCCAGTTTTAGACACAGTCTCACATGCCACTTTGGCATTAGGGTCCTGCTTTAGATGAGCGTCCAATATGGCGTCACTGACCTGATCACAGATTTTGTCTGTAAATAAAAGCAGTAATTAAAAATCTTAAGAAATCATCATTGCAGAACACTTCTGAGTTGATTGCACTTTTTACACAAAATGATAGCTCCGTAAAAGACAGCTTTCACAAATGCAAGTCTACATGTTATCCTACGTTTTCCTCAATACATGCTATAATATTTTCATTTCTATATGCTTTCAAACGACACATACCCTAATGAAAATAATTATCAAATTGGCATGTATCACCTAATGTAAAGAAGTCTGTGTGAAGTCCTACCACAATTCTAAATTTTTTATATTTTTAAGGCGACATAAACAACATACAAAGGTTTAGCTTTGGAATCACTCATTATTTTGATAACACATCTGTTTCAAAATTTTTGGCAATGTCTTCAGAATTATTGACACAAGTCTATTTCTGTTTCAGAAACCACAATTGCTGCTACGACTTTTAATTCTCACACAACAGAAAACTGATCAGTCAATTATAAACCTAATATAAATTCAATTGAAAGTAATTATTTCAGAGTTAATTTTAAATAATTGATATCTATTTCCAATGTAAAATGTCTAAACAAAAAATGTTCTCAATTTCATCTAAACAACATGGATATAAATGTATTTACAATCCTTGTACTAGTTTATGGATACATAATAAAGGATCAATATTGAGCAATACCCGTGAACACAATTGGATCAATGACGTAACGTTACATCTACACAAACCAGATTATTGTCACTAGCCGAAACAAGTTACAAAAATAAGCAAGTAAGTTCCTGTAAACAAAGACACGTGCTCATCGAGGCCATGATGCAACAATATACAAGAAACGCTTCAACTAACAGTAAACGATTGCAAGGTTATGCGTTCTTTACCTGGATGTCCCTCTCCCACAGATTCTGATGTAAACAAGAAGCTGCCAATGTCATCCTGGCTGCATTCCTCTGCGTAGTGGTGGTTTATTTCAGTGTAATGGTTGTTGCCATTGAGGCCATTGACTGCTGGCGTAGTCATTTTGATTATACACAATTTTCTACTGAGTGGAAAAGAGGCCACAGTGAAGTTTTCAACGCAATTTATAGAGAGCTTTAAGTCACATGATTCCTGTTAAGCATATGATTGGTGAATCGTATGAACGTTCTAATTTTTTATCTCCACAACATAGAAGAGTTACACTACGAGTTTACAATCTAATATCTATTGACGAATAATATTGGGATTAAAAAAAACCGAGTACGACAGAGGACAAGGGTTGAATAGAATGGACAGTTATGGTGTTACCTTATTGCTAGTTTCAGCCGCCTTTGCTGGCATTTATTTTTTAGGTTAGTGTTTCAATAAATATACAGTATTATAACTCATGGATAATAAATATACTAAAGCCCAAACGCTTATATTGTACAGGCTGAGGCTACAGGTCTGCTTATAGTACATATTTTTATTCATAATAGCATAGTGATTGTACATAGGTTATTACAATATGCATTTTTTTTATTCTGTTCAAAATATTTAGTTTACTGACAAGGCATAACCTTAAAGATGAAATATGATTATTAGACCCTAACTAAATACATTTATGTAACAGTCTCATACTTTATCAAATATGTGACAAACATATGATTTAACATATGAAACACAGAATTTTTGTTGGTCTCAAAAATCAAGTAGTTAGTGTGATAGAAATATTAATTTAAAATGTACACCATGCATTAACCAAGTTCGCTTAAAATTATTTGATCTGGGGTAATTAAAGTAAAGGCTTGCTCATATAGACCCTTTCACGGTTACTGTGGTAGTGCTCTTTTGCAGGGCAAAAATGACATAGTGTGGTGAAAAATTACATCACATCAATTGTTTCATTTATGTCATTTAATTTAATTATCTTATCTACCTGCTAAAACTTTGGCAAAGCATACCAATTCAAGCCCTGCAAGAGAGCAGTATACCACAGTTATTGTGAAGGGGTCTATTTTGGGTACCTATTTTAGGTTTGTAGATCAAAATAAATACAAACAATATCACACATGTGGTACTGTGCGTGATCATGTTTTCAGTCTGAAGCACTTAACATTACAACATTGTGTAAATTAATTGTTTTTATTTTTGATTTACTCAGTTATTATCTTTGGATGATTTCATTTCATAGAAATTGTTTTATTTGTGGAATTTTATATGCTCTACATGATCTGCATCCATCATGTCCATTTATGTCCCATGTCATGGTCAAGTTTAATTGATTTTTCAAAACTGGAAATGATTGAGATTATATGTAAAATTCATTGCTTGCATGGTCTTCCAGATGAGATAATAAAAGTTATATTTTCATCAGAAAGAAAGAGAAGAGATAAACATTTAGTTGGTTTTTTTCCAAATATTTTATGAAAATATTTATATGTTGATCCATCCTATCATAGATATTTTCCTTCCAAAAAAAAAAGATTGGACATATCTTATATTGACCCCACAAATGTCCTGCACAATTTTATATTGATTTCAGGGGTGTATATACTGTAAAAGTGGTTATTTACACTGGTGGTTAAGTACACATTTTCTATGGTCAAACAATACATGTGGGTGTTAAATACGCGGATGCTTGATTGACCACACAAAAGTTTTGATTTTTTACTAAATGCGCGGGTGTATTTTATGCGGATTTAAGTGTACCGTGCAACTAGTGTAAATTTCCCCCATGCGTAAATAACCACTTTTACAGTATTTGATCATCATGACATGGACTTTATGATGATCACTTAGAATGCATGGCTATCTATATTGATAGACTTTTCCATAGTTTGATTACAAATGAGAAGATCAAGGATTTATGTACTATTGAAAGTAGAATGTAGATATTTATGAACTGTAATTTTTTAACACGATTCGACAGACATCAATGAATATTAAAACGGGCTGAAAAATTATTATTTGAATATCTTAAAAGTTGCCCAAAATGCTGCTGATAAAAGCAAATTTCATAAATGAAAAAATCAAAATATTTGTTAAAAAGGACATGGAAAATTATAACTTTGAATGTCTCAAATACTACTCAAAATTCTGCTAAAAAATATCATACATCAATGAATATTTGTTAGAGATAAGCTTGTAATCCTATAAATGTTTCTCCCTGAGATTCTCTAAATGTTATCAATATTTTTAGAAAAACACACACCAGGACTGTAAGATTAATAATGACTTTTAGAATCTAGTATATTCATGTAAAAAATGAACATCCTATGTTGCTGAAAGCCAATCAATAAAATTATTTTCCTTTAAAAGAAACAGAAGAATGAACTTTTTAAAGTTTTTTTGTAAATATTTTGATTTTAATCTACATTGCATATTAATAACATGTTGATAATGTTATCAACTTTTGTGTTTAAAATATTGGGAATAAAAGTATTGGACTGTACATTTTTCCAACAAAGTAAGACAAAATAAGAAGAAAAAACACATGTTCTAGAACATTTGTTCTAGATTCTATCCTCTGTGAAATGCTGATCATCCACCCCTCCCCTTCCCAGTAAGCAAAGGCTCAAATTTGACATACTCTGTCAGCTAAGGTAAAAGGACATGCTGGTAATTGTAGCTGGTCAATAGTCAATCATTCAGGATTTTTATCTGACCAGGATGTGTAATGTGGTGTGTGTTATATGTACATGTACACTAATGGGGATTAAAGTTTTTCACTGAAGAGTTTAACAGTTCCAACTACATTACATTGTAATACAAAGTCCTTGTCACAATGGCTTGATTTCTGCATTAATATACCATTTTAATATTAAGAGAAAAAATAACACTTCACTAAAATGTTGTTTATTGTTGTCAAGTACATTTTAGTGCAATGAAGTGTTTTGCTTGTTATATTATTTTTCTAGACATAAAAGCTATAGATGTAATTATTCTATTAAATTTTCACAGAAAACAGAAATTTTAGATTTTTAAAAAAATCTGATTTTTTAAAAAGTTTTTGCAGCAATTATTTATAATAGAGTAATAAAAATTTCATGTCATTAGTTGGTTATTGGTTATTTTTTGTTGATTTATTTACGCGCATTCTTTATCAATTTTAATGAAGAAAATAAATTCCATTATTCAAAATTTGACCATAAAACACTTGAACACCTCATGAATTCTTATCAACATATAAATCAATGAGAGCTTATAAAGTCTTCATTGTAAGTGAAAGAATGTTAAGACTTATTTTAACATAGAATAATGCCTTTGTACATATGATATAAGTATGTACCGATAGGCACTGTACATATTGTACATTCAATCATGTGATGTTTAAAGAATCTGTCAAATTATGATTGTAAAAAAAGAGTAAATTAATAGGGTCTGTATGTTGTAATATGAATAATGTAATCTCAGTATAAATTGTATAATGGAGTTTATAGATTCTGCTTATTGTACACGTATTATGGATTATGTAGACAGTTTTTACATGACATGTAGTGTATATAGTGTCTGCTTGGTCCAGTCTCCACACATGATGATTCAGATCACTGTAAGGTGTGAACAAATGTTAATTGTGGTTTACATTGTGGAAGGTTAAAACATTTTGTACCTTTGCTCTATTTGTAGGTCCCCCAAATCCCTATACATTACTGGAGTTGTTTGTGAAATTTATTCTACTCCTTGGTGTAGCCACCTTTCTCATTCAAAATGGAGCATCATGGCTGAAGAAATGGCAGCAAAGCAAAAGTAAGCACGTACAACATCTGATTGTGTGTCTCCTAATATACTGCTGTAACACAAAACTGTAATTTACATGTAATTCTACAAATGGGAGAAATAATGATTCATGTATTATCTACAGGAAATTCTGAAAATTCTGATATTGACCCAAACAAGTATGAAAGCAAAGAAAAGAGATATAAAGAAAAAATTCAAGAGGAGCACTTACAAAAGGTATATTCTGAAAATCCTAAACCAAAGTTTATATTCAAATTTTGATGAATTTATGGGTTGTGTTTTAGTGTTTTATGCATTTGTCATTTCCTTTTTCTGAGCCATGGAGGGGAGTTCTAAACAAAGTTCTGTTATAAACATGATAAATAGGCTTGTCTGTCTTGTAAAATATCTGAATACATGTACTTCCTGTATTGATTTCTGATTCCTCTCGTGAATGTTGTAAATAAGGCACATATTGTAAATATATGATCTCCATTTTGTTCATCCATTTTCTTGTACAGATTCATTACAATTTAGTCATTCACCAATAATTGTCATTTTCCACTATGAAATCTATATATTGAGTGTTAGAGGTTGCTGTGACGGATATGACATCAGATAGGTAAATTAGCGTAAATCCCTATGCTTGTCCAGTGCAGGCCTAATGATTGAATATTATTCAAATCATCAATATAGCAATAAATCCCTTCATAGTAACTGTTGTACTCCTCTTTTGCAGAGGAAATCGACACAGTTTCGCGAAATATGATGCAACAGCAATTGTTTCATTTACGTCATTTAATTATCTACCAACTAAAGCTTCGCCAGACTATATCAATTTACCCTTATTGTAAAAGGGTTAATTTGAAGAAAGAAAACAAAACAAAACTGAAACATATGTTTCTGAAATGTTTTACTACATGTTTACCTTGAGCTATGATATCAAGCTATTTAACCACATATAAAAATAAAAACCCCACAAAATGCAACCAGCATATGGTCTTTTCAGTTCAGATTGGTCAGATGTCACTAAGATTATGTAGTTCTTCAGTAAGAATTCTATCCAATTAATAGTGACTCTACAGTCATGGTTTAAACTATCTCCATAAATTATTACATTAACCATACATTAGCATCTGTCTACTTAATAAGGAATTTAAAATATCACTGACATTATGCTTGTAATTTGTATTGTCATTAATTCAGCAATTATAATATTCAAATAAAGTTAGGAGCAAATTTCTTTGGATTAATATTTTTATTCTTCTAAATGAACAAGCTATTAAAATACAAAATAGATATTAAAATGAATAGTTTAGTATTTTTCCATTTTTGAATATTTCAAAGTCATGTAACAAATGTCAAATGATGAAATATAATTTGAAGATTCTTACTTTGATATGAAGGAAATAGTAGTGTTGTTTAGAGATGATGCAATTTAGATACATACAAAGCTTATTTCAGCTTATTATTGCATCATATGTTTACAAAACGTACTCAAATACGTTGGGATAACATACCAGTAAACACTTTTTTTTTTAATTCTGTGAAATTGGGTCAAGGTTGATTATTGACCAAATGAAGTATACTGTGTTCAGTCAAAATCTTATTTCTTTCTTATGGAAATATAGATTGATGCACTGGGTTTTAATCTGGGGAAAAACAACAAAAAATCAAAATTAATGATTTATTTACCACTATATACATGTATAAATTAAAATACAGCATATGAATAAGGATCATAGTTTATTTGACATTTGTTTTTTGCACTTTACAGACAGAAAGCTACAAAACAAGAATTCTTATTCCAAGGGAAGAAAAAAAGGAAAAAATGAAAGAGGAAGAATTTCTACGATTTCAGGGTCCAGCCTGGAAAGGGGAGGGCCATGAACTTGGGGTAAGTGTAGTCAAGGAAACCATTTGGTCAGGGGCAGGGAATGAACTTGGAGTCAAGTGTAAACAAAATATAAAGAGGGTAGAGGAGTGAGAGGTAAGTGTAGGCAGTTAATGGCAGTTAATTAACTTAGACAGTCAAGTGAGTTGTGTGAGTTAAGGGTAGACAAAGTAAAAGTCATAACTAGTAAATTGTGTGAATTAGGGGTAAGTGTAGGCGAGGAATAAATCCATCCAAGTGAACGAGTGGTGTATGTACATCAGTTAGGGGTAAATGTAGACAAAGAATGAGGGGTAAGTGTAGACAAGGAATTAGGGGAAGTGTAGACAAAGAATTAGGGGTAAGTGTAGACAAAGAATTAGGGGTAAATGTAGACAAAGAATTAGGGATAAGTGTAGAATTGGTCCGAATAGGGGAGATTACTGTAAAAGTGGTTATTTACACTGATGGTTAAGTACGCGTTTTCTATAGTGAAACAATACACTTGGGTATTGAATATGTGGATGTGTGATTTACCACATTTATGGAGTTTTTATTTTTTTACCATGCTCGCGGGGGTATATTATGCGGTTTTTAGTTTACCGCGCAAGTAGTGTAAATTTCCTCCATGCGTAAATAACCACCTTTACAGTACTGACTTTTGGTTAAAATAATCTAGGTAAATTATGTCTAAAGAGAGAAGCTTGGACTCTAACAGAATGTAAAGTTAAATGCTCTATGGTTTCTTGTTCAGGGGTCTCAACAATTAAGGGACGGCACATCTGAGGATGCTGCCAGAAACCGCATCTTACCGGAAAACATCAACCAAGATGCAGCAGAGAGAGCACAACAAAAAATTAATAACCAACGCCGGAAGAAACATGTACCAGTGGCTGATGATTCTAGCACTGCTGTTATATTATGAAAGCTCTCTCTCTCTCTCTCCTCTCTCTCTCTCTCCTCTCTCTCTCTCTCTCTCTCCTTTCTCTTTCTCTCTCTCTCTCCTCCTCTCTCTCTCTCTCTCTCTC